>OY998179.1:92657160-92863160 GCA_963921935.1 Galeruca laticollis | reverse complement strand
TGAATGAAAAGAAACAAAATTGAAATTATTTAAAAAACAATCTTCATTATTGTTATTTAAAGACACCATGTGACAAAACTTGTGTTTTGGTCTGTCAAATGTCTCATAAAACTTATTTAGGTTTTTCCTTTTTAGTAGGTATATGTGTTGTTTTTATTTTCGTCATTACCAAAAGTTATAAATAAATAAATGTGAAGAATTATTTATTTTTGTAAAATATTTTTAATACCCTCTTTATGATTCTTGGAGATGAGGATATTGATATCTCAGGCATCACAATAATTGATTTATTGGCGATACAGAATTATTACTAAAAATTGAACAAACAAATTTGTTTTTTTTTAAATTTATGATTTTAATGATTCTTAAGAACTTACATATCACTTGGAAATTCAAATCTTCTTCCGTTACTGTTTCTTTATCTAGCCAGTACCTTCTAAAGAAAGTTAAATTATCCATCCTATGGAAGTGATCACTTCTCTTGTATATTTTTCAAGGAAACCCATATTTTATTATTTCCAGTATATCTACATTATCATTAAAAATATTCTTTTTAACATGTACATCATAGTATTTATAGCTCATCTTTTTCTGGATAAATTAGCTTAAATCTTAGGCTATATGTGGTTAGGTATAACGAAACCTTCATAGGTAAATCTTCAGAATATATCGATGGATATATACTCATGAAGCGTAAGGATCAGTTTCACCTATATAGTGATGGTAAATTCTCGAGAATTTATTTTAAGGGAATATTTTAAAAATTGTCGAAAACACAATTGAAATTTTCAACGAAAAAGTGATCTAATAATTATCAATTTATCACCAATTTACTGTAAATAATTGTGTTGCAATGAAACTTTATTATTTAAAGAAATAAAGCCAGTAGGTGTAGGGGTATTAAAAATTAAAATATACTTTATGACTAATATCACTAGTCACTACCATAGAACAAGTAATAATTGTATTGTTTTTGGTAACTACATTCATTTTATTGTGCATCTTCGACTTCTTCGTCATATACTAACTGTAAAGAATTGGGAAGAAATTTATGGTTTGGCAATATTTCCTTATAAATTCCTCATTAGGAATATTATCTTATAAATTCCTCATTGGGAATATTCTTACTTAACATCACTAGTTTCACCACCTTCTTATGAGTGTCATGTAATTTACTCACTTTTGTTTTTGTCACTTGGCATAAAATAAGAAAGGACAAAACTTCCTTTTAAGCTATCAGAAGGTGGTGAGATGTAAAAAAGGTACCAACATGGAGAAAGTAATTTCTAAAGAGGTCGAAACATACATTACACGACTGTGTCAGGACAGGACTACAGCAGTGTAACTGTACTGTCCCTCCTATGTTACATCTCTGCAGCAGAATACATCAATAGTAAAGAATGCACAGCCAATCAGATCATGTTACGTGGGGCTTATTTAACCCCAAGTTTAAATTGTTAGGCACCAAATTTAAATTGAGCTTGTGTAATTAGCATACTTACAACTTATTGGATATTATTAAACTGCAAGAGGTAATTCTACTATGTGTATTTAGCACATGACAATGTCCAACTTACAATTTAGATATTATTAAACTGCAAGAAGTAATTCTATTTTAATGTAAGTTGGAATGTACCTACCTTAACAAATTTGTAATTTTTACGAATTTTAAACAAATATAACACAACAGTAAAACAATAGCCTCAGAAACAAGATCTTGTTTTTTGTTAAACTATTTATTTTATAGAAAAAACGTAATGGCAATTTCAATATGCCTCGGATAATTCTTTAATAAGGTTTGTAATAAATAAAAATACAACACAAAAATAGTAAATAGTCTATTTATTGAAAATAATTAAAAAAACACTTAATTATAATTAAAAAAAATATATTTCTAAATATTTAAAATACCTTTTTGTCACTTTTTTCTTCAAATGTTTTAACATCAATTTCTTTTAATATTCTTCTCATTTCTGATTTCATCTTCTTAAATTTCCGGTTCTTTACCTTAGATTTTCATTGAATATTCCAATTTTTAATAACATGCTACATACAGAGAAGTCTTCTTGGTTGGGGGAGTTTACACCAGTTATACATTTGGTCCACGCACTGTAATATTTTGGGTCGTCATCGCTCATTATGTATTTGGCATCAATTGATTCGCCTAACCTATTCCTAATAGATCTGAAAAAAAATTCCTGTGCATTTTGATCTAACCTATTAGTAACTAAAAATGCCACTGGAAAACCCTTATTGAATTCATTTTTCATCAAAACTATTGTTAAATCCCAATTCCTTCTGTTGGTGCCATGAGTTCTTTCTATGCAAATTGTGTGATCTAAACCTCTAAGTTTCTTTTCCACCATTCATGAGCCCTAGTGCAAAATCCTCAACCTCTAAACCTGGGTTACGTTCACCTAAAATTAATCAGTTATTCCTTTACCACTAATCTACACATTACACCCCAAAAAGCAATGTACACAATACTAATAAATTAAACCATAAGTAAAAGTCCAAATTACCACAACCTCTTAGTATTAAAACTGCAGTATAACAAATATAATGCCACCTCGGTCCACTACCCTTTAAAATTACATGATATGGATTGAATTTTTGTATTACTAAAGAAGTCTATCACTAAAAGCTAATTAAAATTCTTCAATTTGTTCAAAATTTCATTAAATTCCCTTTAGTCCACTTCAAACTAGTAAATTGTTGCATAATAAGGTCATTTTGTAGTCAATTTAAAAGTATTTTTAATTTTTGTAAATTTTTAGATATAAAGTTATGCAGTACAAACCAATTTTCATGCATAATTTTGTCCTCAATTCCATTCTTCAATTTTCAAATGTGTAGCTGTCATAATATTATCTACATGCCTCATCATGTCAATATGTATTATATTTTCTGTTTAAATAAGGTATATTTCCACTTTTCATACATTTATTCGCTCCAATTGTCCTCGCATCTTGTAATATCCTGTGTATTTTTACTTCACCAGCCAATTGTCCCACAATCCACAATATTAATTTCTTCAGCCTTTGTTAACCTATTAATTCCTTATTATTGTGGGTTACTGGGTCATCTGTGATTATTTATATCTGTCTCAGTCCCATTGACATCTACCTCTCCTAAAAAAATAACAAATCCCGGACAAGTCTAAAGGTGGGTCCTCATGTGCGGAATATAAGCAGAGCGCGCTGACGTTCAAATATGTGGTTGGTTGAAATAATCACTTGACCTATCAAAAGTGCGCTGTCACTAATCCGCTCGAATTACGCCAATAGTCCACTTAAAAGTAGAATTTGTTTCTAGTTTTCAGCGTACTCCTGGAGTTTAATGACAGTAGTGTGCACGTGCTAGAGAAAGACATTGGGTGCATTCAGCAGAGACAACAATTGTACAACTGTTTATGATTTTTCTGCGGGCGCAAGCGCTCCCCCCCCCCAACATGTTGCGGGGAGCGGTCGCCATTTTTGGTGGCGGAAAAAAACTACGCTCACTATTTACAACGTGTTGTGAACGGCGCGTCATTTGTCATTTATTTGTATCAAATATGGAGAGAACAGATCTTATGAATTTAATCACCAATATTATAATATAGATGGGACAAATGTTAGGTTTTCAATTTTTAAAGTGATTATCCCGGTTGAAATATGCAATTTATTTTAAGAAAAATTAGCAGCTAACATTACATGACATACATTTTTTTTAAATTTACAGTTCTATTTTTTTAGTTACTAATAAACAACAACCTACTTGTTACGGTATTTAAAATTATTTCAAACAAAAACTAAAAATGCATACAAATTATCCATATTTTACTGTTTTCGAAATAATTAGCCCTACAAATAACAAATCTCTCAAATTGAAAAGTGTCACTTTACTGTCAAATGTCAAATCATATGTCCAGCAGATTTTCGCTACCGCTCCCTAACGGTAGCGACAACAGCTCTCTCTGCTGAATGCGCCCATTGTTGACCACATTGAGGAACTTCGCTTTTCAGGTTATAATGGTTGCTTTTTTTCATAGTATTGAAGCTTTGTTCTGCTGTAAATATTTCTATTACCCTAAATCTCCTTCTACTAATTACTGTTATTTATTTTCGCAATTGATGAATTAAATGTAACTTTACTAAATTGACGATGATATTGATTTATCGAAACAACTGTAATTTTTTTAGAATTTTCAATAACTTGTATTATATTGTGGAATTAACTAGAGACCGTGAGTTTCATTTAAAAACACTAAGTAACTTTACTAGATTCTGCTATATGGCGGACCTTCGCTACGAAGGACATTTCGATAATGTGATTGCCAAATTAGGTAGGTACATATCGCTTTCTATATTATATGTATTCAACTGAAGACACAATAAAAAATACAATAGGATTCATGTGCGCTATACAGGATCAGGTAATAGCTACAAAGAATTATCAAAAGTATATAACCAACATGAACATAGAGGATGACAAATATAGAATATGTAAAGCAACGTCAGAAACAATTCAACACATAACATCAGGATGCTCAGGTCTAGCTCAATCAGAGTATTTAAATAGACACAATCTTACAGCAAAAATCTTACACAAACATCTACTTCAAAAATACCAAATAAAAACAGTACAAACCTGATCCAGTGAATGAAAACCAAAATTTCAAAGTTTACTGGGACCGAACAATTGTAACAGATAAAACAATAACAAATAATAGACCAGATATAATAATTATAGATAAAATAAATAAAATCACAACACTAATAGACATCGCTCATCCCCTGGACCACAACATACAGAAAACATATACAGAAAAAATTAGGAAATACACCGAACTAGCAGAAGAAATAAAGGCAATGTGGAAGATGGAGAAAGTTCAGATAACCCCAGTTGTAATTTCAGTAACGAATTTAAAGAACACAACTTACCACAACATACAATACTAGAATTGCAAAAATCAACTATATTAGAAACGTGTAGGATAGTAAGGAAAATTATCAAATAAGTCAACAAGGTATGAGTTTTGCGTGAGCCCTCATACTTTTAATCCGTGTAAACGTGAAAAGAAGGAGAATAATAATATTTATTCACAATGTAAATCACAATTACAAAATATATACATACATAAAAATCTCATAAAATTTAGAAAAACCACAGGAGGGCAAGCCCTCATGCGTGTCATAGAATAAAACATTTTAAATATAAATATTTATATAAATCTTGAACATTACCTAAACAATCTAAAATTAAACTAGCATTGTTGTTATATTTTGCATAATGTGGGAGATATACAAGTAATTTATTTAAATGTTACAATTCTATTCTATATTTCGTTGAGTATCGCTATCCTCATCTAAATGAATTAAATTAAATTTTACAGATAGGTACAAATTTTCAACATTTATAACATGACTAAGAGAACATTTACAACTCTCGGTAGGAATTTCATTCAGACAGTTTTTAATTAATTCTACCACACTACCACTTAAAGTCGGAGAAGTATTTTTCCCCGCACGCTCGATTTAAATTGGTGCCACAGAAGATCTATAGGTTAGAGACGTAGTCGTGAGACTTTATATCCCAATTATTCAGCAATTGTATCACAAATATACGTTTTCTTTAAAGAAAATGACTCCGCCACTTGTAAAAGTTCTTTTTTTGTATAATTTTTCTCAAAATATGTGTCATTTGCAGCCATGAACTTGTCGACTATGATAGCTTGCGTTGTCCATTACTATAACGCTTTTTGGCGGAATGTTGGATAACAGAACGTTTTTAAACCAATCTTCAAAAAGCTCTGCTGTCGTATCTTTGATAAAAAACACAAGAGCCCTTTATGTTTTTGACAGAAAGCCACAAAGCGTTTGGGATCCAACCATTCTCTGATCCTACGTGTAATATTGTGATTCTCTTCCCTTCATTTGATGGTGCTTTTGCACTACATTTATCAGAGGAAACGGGCCATTCTTTGGAAGGGGTGTCATGCGTGTCAAACTACGTATCGTCGAGAAACATAATTGGGCGTTTTTCAGACCGGTATTTTCTTATAGACGTTATATATTCAGAACGCCAGTTTATTAAGCGTGTGGATTCCATTACTACTTGTTAACATTCAGTGGATCAAGCCCTTTCTTTTGAGCTATTAACTGCTTAAATTCGTTGAGTTTGAGGAAAGTTATACGTGCAGAATCAACTTTACATTCAATTTTTTCAAGATTTACGTTCACTTAAACCTCTATAACTAGAGTTCTAATTAACTTGGGCTGTTGACACAAGTCTAAGAACACTCAGTGGATCAAGCCCTTTCTTTTGAGCTGTTAACTGTTTAAATTCGTTGAGTTTGAGGAAAGTCATGGGTGCACAATCAACTTTACTTTCAATTTTTTCCAAATACTGCGGCCGACGCACAGCTAATATTGTGTGGAAGGAAGTACTGTAATAGTATATTACGTAACGTGTGGTGTAAGAAGCATTTTATGCACGAACGGAAAAGTTACGCACGAAGCCGCGTAGAGCCGAACCTGATCTGAGACTTCAACTGTCTTCTAGCAAACCTGAGATCAACCAGTTGATGAAAAATAAAAAACAGTTTCATACCTCCCATTGGTTAGATTTTTTTCTAATGTATTATATTATTATACTTGTTATATAGTAATTTACTAAGTAAAGTAAGTAATAAGTAGTAACAGTTACATTGTACTTAGATTTCCTAAAATTTTTAGGTTCCGTCCTGCCTAATACTTGTGCATTAGAAAAACATCTTTCAATATTATTAATTGATCTAGGATGAACAGGAATTGGTCTTCGTGAGAAATTATTATTAGGTTCAAAGTTACTATTTTTAAAACTAGATTATTGTTGTGGTTGTTGAGACATTCTTCGATTAACATTAAAATTGATATTTTATAGTCCGGTTCTGGCAAATAATATAACAAGTTGTTTTAACCTCGCTCTCATATTTTGTTAATTTTCTAGTAAAAACACAGTGTAGTTAAATTTCGCTTTATTGCCATAGTATTTTTAATTAGTTACTTCCTATTGTTCACCTGTAAGTACCCAACATTTAAGATTTTTCTCGAAGAAAATAAGAAATTTACCATTAGTATAAACTTCAAATACGAAGTAAATATCAAGTCAAGGTTTTTTCCGTACCTAGGTACTGGGATGGACAGGGTCAAACCTGCCCAATACAACCTAGTATAATTAATAAAACATATTCTAATATGCCACTGTTAATTCCCACGCAGGCCACTTCTGATAACAGGAGCTCTGAAACTGATCAACTACCAACACATTCCAATACCAACAACACAATTATCAATAACATACCATTATATTCCTCTTCTCAAATTCTATTCAACCAAACAAAATCCTATTCTAACGTTGCGAAACAAACAAGATATCCTAATAAAGAAAAAGCTATTATTTTTAACGCATTAGAAGGAATTCCTATTCAAGACTATTTAATTCCTTTGGGAACTGTTATACAACCAAAACATATCACACATATCTCTAAAATAACTAATAACAGAATCTTCGTATATTTAGCCGACAAAAATATAGTCAATAAATTCCTCGATGATATTGGAGAAATAACGGGTAAATGGTGAAATACTTAAGGCCAGAAAACTTGTTACACCAGCAGAAAGACTTGTATTATCGAATGTATGTCCTACCATACCGAATGAACTTTTAATAAATGAATTACAAAATTTAGATCTAAATCCAATTTCACCTATGTCAGTACTAAGAATCAGTACAGCTCTTCCGGAATTTAGTCATATTCTTAGTTTTAGAAGACAAATTTTCGTTACGCCTCACAATATCCAAATTCCTGATTCTATATTGATCAATCATGATATACACAGTATTTGTAGCACAAGACGGATTGACTTGTTTCAAATGTCGCCAGACAGGACATCTTGGAGCACACTGCTCAGTTTCTGTCTCAGCTAATTTAATTCAACAACAGACTGACACAATTCCTGCACCTAGTACATTATCAAACAATAACGACACAAACTGCACACCTACTCCGAAAAATAAAACCCTCCACCATTGGAGCGATAAACAATCCCAACACACCAATTCCATCAGCAATCAATACTCCAAAAAGACCCACGTCTGAGAGCCCCATTATAGAAGAAACAAGCTCAGAATCAATTTTCCAAAAACCTAATCATATTAAAGAAACAATAAAAAAGTTAAGACAACCTCAGCCGTGGTACCAACAATTCCTGTAAAAATTTTAATTAACCAGCCAAAGCATATATAACAAACAATTCTGAAGGACTGCCATTAAACTACGACCAACTTGTAGACCTATTTGAACCTATTTGAACATACTCTTGGCTCTCATAATGCCCTGGAAGTAGTTAAGGACTACACAACTGACTATGGATCTCTAGTGATCATGTTAAACAAAATTTACCCTCTGCTTACAGAAAGACGAATTAAAAGCCGTATTACTAAACTTAAACAAAAAATATACAGACACATAGGAGACGAAATAAATTATGAATCGATGGCTACAGAAAGTGACTCGTCCTCTCATGAATAGAACTCCACTTTCATTTACTTATTATTATTTATTTTCAATCCAATGTTATTTAAATAAATTATTCAGTGGAACCTGAATGGATACTACGAGCGTCTACCTATGCTACAAAAAATCTTATCAGAACACCCTCCTGACATTTTATGCCTTCAAGAGACACATTTCAAACTAGATCATTATCATTCACTAAAAAGTTATCAGTGCTTCTTTAGGAACAGAACAAATCGTCAACATGCCAGTGGCGGAGTTGCGATTTATGTATCGAACACATTAGAAGCAGAAATTATTCCGATTAATTCCAACCTGGAAGTCGTTGCCGCAAAAATTAAGAGCTCGCACCCAATACACATATGTAATAGGTACCTACCGGCAGGTCCATTGGACATGCAAGATATTTGTGATGTTATGAATCAAATACCAACACCAAGATTAATTTTAGGTGATTTTAACGGTCACCATATATTTTGGGGCTCCGAATCTGAAGATAATCGAGGTCGAACAATTGCGAATGTTATTGACCATTTTAATTTTAATATATTAAATGATGGTACTAAAACTGGCTTCAATTCTGCAACAGGAGAATCATCCGCAATATATTTATCCTTTTGTGATCCTACGTTCTCGTTATCGGTATCTTGGGAAGTAGATCCTTACTTATATGATAGTGATCATTACCCGATTATTATACGAAATACCAACTTCGAAACTAAAACTACTTCACCATCTTACATTTGGAGATTAAAGAATGCAAACTAGGATGCCTTTCCTGAAAATATTCAAAAGAAAATAGAAAACCTTACTACGACCGAGAATATTGATAAGGATTTAAGAAATCTTGAAAATATTATCATATCTGCCGCAGAATCTAGTATTGGTAGAACAAAGCTTGTTACCGGTAGAACTCCAGTTCCTTGGTGGAGTGAAACATGCGAAGACGCCATAAAAACTAGTAAGCATACCTTCGACGTTTACAAAAGACACAAAACCACTGAAAACCTCGTTGAATTCAAACGACTTATAGCAATTTCTAGACACATAATAAAAACTGCAAAAAAGGAATCATGGAGACAATTTGTATCTTCAATTAATAGATCCACTCCAATATCAGATGTATGGAAAAAAATCAAGAAGATTTCTGGTAAAAGCTCCGTTCAAAAAATAACATCTCTAAATCTCAATGGAATAACGGTTACAGACGACAAACATATTGCAGATATACTCTCTGATACGTATGCTAGTCACCCCAACAACAATAATTATGATAACGCCTTTATTAGCAAGAAAGTCTCACAGGAAGCAAATGATATTGAAATTTTTGACATACTCGATCCATTAAATTATAATATAACTGAAAATGAATTAAATGAAGCACTAGAAGACTTAAAAGATACATGCGGAGGACCAGATGATATTCCTGTAGTATTCTTGAAGCACTTACCTCAAAATTCCAAAAATTACTTGTTACACCTATACAATAAAATCTGGACTAAATACCTCTTTCCAGAAAAATGGGGTGAAGCTATTGTTATACCAATACTAAAGCCTAGAAAACAATCGCTGCATCTTATAGACCTATCTCACTAACTTGTTCAATGTGCAAGCTACTCGAGAAAATAAAAAACGACTTTTATGGACACTTGAAAGCAGAAACCTTCTGATCCCGGAACAAATTGGCTTCAGAAAACATAGATCAACTTTAGATAACATTGTTGAATTAGAAAGCTTTATTCATGAGGGTTTCGCATTGAACCAGACGTGCATGGCCATATTTTTCGATATTAACCGGGCATTCGACATGGTGTGGCGATATCATATATTGAGAACGTTGAGTAAATGGAACATACAATGCCACTGCTTAGCATTTATCAAAAACTTCCTCCAAAAAAGAACTTTTGTTGTCAGAACAAATACACAGATATCTAAAAATAAATTACAAGAGAATGGGACACCACAAGGCTCCGTAATAAGCCCAACATTATTTATTGTAGGCTTAAATAGCATTTTGGAGAATATAAAAGCACCCCTTAGAGCAAGAATATACGCTGACGATCTAGTTGTTTTCTTAAAAGGTACAAATATGACCACAATGAATAATTTTCTGCAAGATTTTCTTACAAACCTGGAAATTTGGTGTTCACAAACAGGAGTTCATTTTTCAACCTCCAAAACTCACTGCATGTTATTTAGCAAAACAAATGAACTATTTCAACCTAACTTGATACTACATGGCGAAAATCTAAAGATCCTACCTTCTGTAAAATTTTTAGGTATGCACTTAGACAGCAAATTAAATTGGAAAATACACATCAACAATCTAGCCTTGAATGCCAAAAGAGATTAAACATTCTAAAAGTAGTAGCTAACAAGAAATGGGGTGCTGATGGACCAACTTTATTGTTACTGTATAATCTCTCATCAGATCAGTATTAGACTATGACTCTATAGCATATGATACAGCAAACAAAACTGACATCGACCAACTCGAAATAATCCAAAATTCCGCTTTCCGGATTATACTTGGAGCTTTTAGAACTACACTGGTAAATAGTTTACAGTGGGAATTAGGATAACCAGCCTTAAGCCTAAGGCGAAAATTTCTTAGCAGCAATTACGCAGTTACTATTCTTGCCAATATGTCAAATCCAACATATCAGTACACACACTCAAATAAATTAGAAGGATTTTTTACTGGGAAATCGAGAAAACCGTTTTACGAGAGAAATAGAACATATTTTCAAGAAATTGACTTCTGTCTACCAAAAGTTTACCCAATTGCCACTTATTATAACATAGAACCCTAGATGGTAAAGATACCAAATTGCGACAAAAGCTCAACTAAATATGATAAACAAAATACAAACCCAACTGTTATACCTTCGACACTTTGGGAAAGTATCCAAATTACCAAAAGATATATACAGATGCCTCGAAATCGACCATAGGCGTAGGAGCAGCTGTAGTAACTGATTCGCAGAAACTCCTATATAAACTTCCATCCTACACAAATATCCCCTCGGCAGAACTATTCGCTATATATCAAGCATTAACACATATCAACGAAAGCAGCCACCACAACTCTTTCCTTGTCCTTACAGACTCCCTTACTTCCTTACACTCTATACAAACGATTTATTCTAAACATCCTTTGGTTCATCTCATTAAGAAAGAACTCTACGTTGCCAGAGAACGAAACAATGATGTCATCTTTATATGGATCCCATCCCATATTAGTATTAGTGAAAATGAAGAAGCGGACAGATGTGCTCGTAATTCCATTACAGATGAAAGCGCGGTATCGATTTAAAAGGGGGTTAGTTCGGATCTAAAGTGCGTATTAAATAGGAAAATGATCGCTTTGAGGCAATCTCAGTGGACTGAAAGTGACTCAAAACTTCGTGAAATTGAACCTCTATATAAAAAGTGGTTTCCATTTTCTAACAACAGGCAACACCAAGTGATTATTTTACGTCTACGGTTGGGGCGTACTACTAACTCACACTTACCTAATAAAACGTGAAGAACATTCAGTATGTGATCTTTGTTATGTAGATGTAACAGTGAAACATATCCTCACAGAATGTCCTAAATACTTGAATCGAAGAAAAATTTGTAAACTACCCAACACATTTGAAGCCTTATTTCAGGATAATAATTATGATAAACTAATAATATTTTTAAAATCAATTAATATGTATAATTCAGTGTAATTATGTTATTATCTATTGTACCGTCGCTAATAACCTACTACGGTTGATGCGACTTTCTATCGAAATAAAAAAAAATTGATATTTCTATTAAAGTTACGAGAGTGATTTGAAATTTGTGAATTTTGTGTTACTTGATTCCCTTTTTGGCATAGTTTGATTACTAAAGTTTTAAGAGTTCGGTTGAAAATTAGAATTATTTTGGAGATATCTAATATTATCTTCCTTTCTATGAAATTTATGGCATCTAGTATAGTTTGAGGTTCCTTTGTACGAACCATGATACCATACGGATTTCTTAAACCTGCTAAAAATACGTGTAAAGCTTGAATATTATATATATATTATTATATATATATATATATATATATATATGCGATTTCCAATCGATTCAATTTGTTGAAATATGATCATACTTTTATTTATCCACTTCAATCGATGACCAGTAAGCTAGTGCCTTCAAGGATCAGTTTGTGTATAAAAAAACTGACTAAGAACGGTTCTTGAACTTCAGCCGGAATTGTAGCATATTTTAAAAACATTCTTAACAACAAATATCATTCCTCGAGAAATAAAAATGTATCTTATCAGGAAATATAGACAAACAATTGGTTGTATAACTGTAATGAAATAGAAATGTCGAAGTAGTAGTGAAGTAAAGGTCCGTCAAACTGCCCCCCCCCCCCGGTTAGATTTTTTTTACCAAAATGCTAGCACACATAAAGGGCACCTAGCAAAACCTAGCATAACAATTTTTATAGATAGCACACCAACAGCTCACAAAAAAATGCTTTTGAATTCGGGTAGGCCAGGTTAACGCTAGCCCTCCCCCCCCCCCGGTTGGAATTTTTGCGTCAAATTGCTAGCAGAGATAAAGTACACCTAGCACAACCTAGCACACTATTTTTTATAGCTAGAACACCAACAGCTTACAATAAAAATACTTTTGAATTCGGGTGGGGCCAGGTTAACGCTAGGAACGCCCCCCCCCCGGTTGGAATATTTTCGCCAAAATCCTAGCACAGATAAAGGACACCTAGCACACCATTTTTTATAGCTAGCACACTAACAGCTTACAATAAAAATGCTTTGGAATTCGGGTGGGGCCAGGTTAGGTTTTTTCGCCAAAAAGCTAGCACCAATAAAAGACACCCTAGCACAACCTAGACCAAAAATTTTTATAGCTAGTACATTAACAATGCTTTTGAATTCAGGGGGTGGAGGGTGTCTGCAAAATAACGCTATGGTTACACGAATGAATGAAAATGTTGGATGTATTTGTCCCTAAACATCATTTTCCTATAAAAAATGGCCCCTTAACAGCATTATTATTGTCAGCTGTTGCCGGATTGTGCGTGATATCTATATTTTCCCATCTAGCAGGGTATTTGATTTTTTTATAATTAACTATTATTTAATTGATCGTTATCTATTTATTTTCAATTAATGCTAAAAAACAAAAGAATACAAAAAACCTTCCCATTTAAAAATAATTTTAGTAAAATCATAGTAATTTTAATAGAACAAAATAATTAAATTGAACCATTTAGTCGCAGAATCAGAAACAATCCGTGCACGAATAAGTTGCAAATTACGTCACACTATAAAAAAGGCAACGACAAACGTTTGCGTACAGACATTGGATAAAGAAATGTCCAAAAAAGCGAAGCCGTTGGATATGTCCTTTGGACAAAGTTGTGCAATCTGGGAAGGGGCGGCTGAGATCCCTAAAAATGTTCCAAAATATTGAGAATACATGTTTTAGACTGATCGTGGTTCACTGTAGTCCTTATTTAAAATAAACACTCAAACTTTATATATAAATTTGCCAGAATATTTATTGCCGAAGTTGATGGTTAATTAACCATTGTAATGATAACATAAATATTGCATTTCACTATCAGATTTTTTTTAAATTCCCAAGTTTACGTAGAACGTGCAGCTTTTAATTCTTAGAGCCGGTTAATCAGAGCTTCGAATATTTCTGTGGCATATCATAAGATACCAACACTACTATGTATTTTTCAAAGTTTTTAGTATGTAACTGGCAATGTATGTTTGTTCGGTTGCAATCTTGCAACTCAGTTTTGAAGCAAATATCTTCAACCGATTGAGCTGAAATTCTGTATATACGTCTAGTTTGCAGGCCAATCCATGATTAGGTATTTGACGTCATTCTAAATTCAACATGGCGGATCACCAAAGTTGGCGGACTAAATTTTTTATGCTTTCTTACAATATGGGTAATGGAAGGACTTGCTAAGAATAGAATGTGGGCTATAGTTCGTTGCTCCAATCCGTCTAAAATTTGGTGTACTTGGGCTTTTTGAGTCCTTGTTATATGCCGAGATCGGCGGATTGTTAGACTGGGTCTTAAAGAACTGAAATGACGGAATAAAATTCTTGTACAATACATTGAATGTAACTTCTGTCATTCTGACGATGATATTCAGTTATCGAAACAATTGTCAATTTTTTAGAATTTTCAAACATTTTTCATTATATTGTGGAATTAACTAGAAACATTGAGTTCCATTTACAACACTAATAGGTATAATCCATCTGAAGTTCTCATCGGACTTTTTAAAAGGGTCGTTAAACCAAGTCTATCGTTAAAATTTGAATCATTTTTATAATGCCGTTTTTATGGTTCTTAAGAGTAAATAAAATTCTTGTAGTTGCATCCAAACTGGCCGATTCAGATGTATGGGTTGGGAAATGGTTTCCCCGAAGGGCTGATGGTTGTAATAATATGTATTCTTTCCAAAAATAATACTACCATCAACATGGACTATATAAGTAAAACTAATTATCTAACTATTTTCACGAGTGTAATTCGATAGAATATTTCTCGATTAGACTGTATTAATGCGAAATTTATATTATTTAAACAACATTACATGGTATTTAATTACCCTTTTTGGTTCATTTTCAATCACTTATTTTTGGATTAAACTTGAAGAATCGTTTTCAAACCGTGACATTTTTCTGATATTTTAAATTAAGATCATGATAATAACAACAATTGTTACTTAGACGTTACTTAGATACGGACTTAAAAGGGAAATTATCGGCTCTGCCGGAGAGTTATCTCCTAAAAGATCCTGCTTCATTTTGAATTTTTACCATATGAATGGAATGTTTCGAAAATGTTTCGTAACTACAGTAAGAAACAAATAAACCAGCCGTTTTAGATATATATTCAACCTATTCATTTATCCATTCATTTATTCATCGAGTAAGTATAGCGTTATTTCACTGACCTCCGTCCCACTCCCCAGAATCAAAAGTGTAGTTGGTGTGCTAGTTATAAAAAATGGTGTCCTAGATTGTGCTAGGTGTCCTTTATGTGTGCTAGCATTTTGGTGAAAAAATTCCAACCAGGGGGGGCTAGCGTTAACCTGGCCCCACCCGAATTATTTTCATTGTAAGCTGTTGGTGTGCTAGCTATAAAAAATGATGTGCTAGGTTGTGCTAGGTGTCCTTTATATGTGCCAGTCTTTTGGCGAAAAAATTCCAACCGGGGGGTAGCGTTAACCTGGCCCCACCCGAATTCGAAAGCATTTTTATTGTGAGCTGTTGGTATGCTAGCTATAAAAATTGTTGTGCTAGGTTGTGCTAGGTGCCCTTTATGTGTGCTAGCATTTTGGTAAAAAAAATCTAACCGGGGGGCAGCTTAACGGACCTGTGAAGTAATAGTTTTTTGATAATTGAGATAATGACTCTGGAAATACAAACGAAAATGTAGATAGTTTTTGTTTTTGTATCCGTTCATCGTTTGAATTTTGGTTTTAAATTTGAAAGCTAAAGACTTCATTCTTTATTGTACACACCATATTTTCAGATAATAAGAGCAACCTACTGAATTTTCGATAAAATCTAGTACAATAATACAATAATCAGACGTTCTGTTCTATTAATTTAGTCGAACCCCAAATCTGGTTGATACCATCTACCGGGAAACAATATTCGATAAATATTAGCCTGTTTTTATTAACTACTACATTCGAAGTTAAGTCGATAGGAATTTAATTTTTACATCAACTAATTTGTTATTAATGGTACTTAAATGTGGTTATTGCAAGCTGATAATATTGTACTTTACTATGTGTATACCTTTTAGTGTGACTCGAAACTAAAGATTTTAATAATATTTTTTGTAGATTATAAAAAATAATAGTTTGAACGTTTTTAAACTTACATATTCGACATAATTTCAATTTGTTCTCAACTAATGTTCAATTTAATTATATGGGGATTATTCATGTAAGTATTTTTAATCAATTTTAACTGATTTTAACTGTGAATATACAAGGTTATTCATTTTAACTTTCTCCTAACATCGATAAGAGACAATATTAGATATTACAATTAAACTGAACTATAGCTGATAATAATTTTTATCAAATCTTTTATTTAATTTTGAGGATTTTTTTGAAAAATGTGAATTTTTCTGTTAATTTCTAAACCATAGTTTATACAACAGATGAATGGAAAAGTGTGGATCTATAATTGTAGTCACTAATTTTTTAAATATTTTTGTTTTTTATTCTCAAGATTATTTTTGTTGTTAACAGTGACCTTATGATTGACTTGATATATGAATTGAGAAAAGAAGATGATATGATATTACAAATATTAAAGCTTAGATATTCTAGTCTTGTGTTAGGTGTTATTGAATGTTTGGTGTCAAGTAGATGTTTTGCGTAGTAGGATTTATCTGGTTGTTTCAATCTGTATACTCGTAAGTGTTCACTGTATCTAACTTCAAATTTTCTAAGGGTTTGACCTAAATGCACAGCATTACATTCTGGACATTTAAGTTTATATATTCCAGACTTCTTTAATGGGGATATTTTAGTTTTTACATTTAACAATGTTGCACTCACATTACTGTTATCTCTATCTCTTATTCCTTTTTTAAGAGCTTTTCAAAAATATAAATAGTCCATACACTCCTTTTAGAAAGGGATAATTCAAACATTTTTTGTAGATTTTATAATTTTTCGTTTGAAGGGTATGACCGCAAATAAAAACAAAATTTTTAACATTATATTTATAAATTATTACATAACCTTAAACCAACAATAAAACAAAAATAAACGGTTTTAAGGATTGAAACTAACTTTTCCGCATCTGTGGCCCTGAACAATATTCTATCATAAAATTGTTACTTGTATACACTTCGGAGGATGTATCGTGCTAACAAACCGAAATTTCTCCAACAATAACCAAAAATTTAGTATATCTGGATTTATAGGACCCACTGCACTCGCCCTAGTCAACTGAAAATCAATAGGGTACATCTGTGAGATACCTTGAACAATATTCAATCATAAAACTGATCAATCGTATACTCTCTGGAGGCTGTATCGTGCTAACAAGCTGAAAATTCTCCAAAAATGACGAAAATTTGGTACTTGAAGTACCATAGCACCCGTTGTACTGGCTTTACTGCGTTGAATATCAATAGGGTTCATCTTTGAGAAGCTGTGAATAATATCCAATCATAAAATTAGTCACTTGTATATACTCCGGAGGCTGTATCGTGCTAACAAACTGAAACTTCTCCAGAAATGACAAAAATATCGTACTTAAAGTACTGTGGCACCTGTTGTATTGGCTCCGGTGAGCTGAACATCCATAGGGTTCATCAGTGAGATACCCTGAATAATATTCAATCATAAAATTGGTGACTTGTTGAACTCCGGAGGCTGTATCGTGCTAACAAACTGAAATTTCTCAAAAAATTACAAAATGTCGTACTTCAAGTACCATAGCACCCGTTGTACTGGCTCTGGTGAACTGAAAATCAATAGGGATCATCTGTGACATGTCCTTAACAATATTCAATCATAAAATTGCTGACTTATCGCACTCCGGAGGCTGTATCGTGCTAACAAGACATGTAAGGAAAAGTGGCCGACGACAACGACGACGACATACACTCAGGATTTTTGTTCTAAAAACTGTTTTTTCGTGTTGTTGTTGATGGAAAACGTAAAAATAACTCAAAAATTTTTTCAAAATTCCAACTTTTTTTGGGGTAAACCAATACTTTTCTCGCATATAGGAAGGTTGGGCGGATACTATTTTATTAAATTCCATCAAAAAAATGGAAAATATAATTAAATAAAAAAAGTATGGACTATTATATATTTTTGAAGAGCTCTTACAAATATGAATAAAAATGGAAATAATATATATGGTGTCCTAAACACAATTTTGAGTCATATCTCAAAAACAAAACATTTTAGGAAAAAATTAACTACACAACTAAATTCTACCTAAAAAACTGTATAATAAAACATTTGTATTTTATTGATAAGTTATCAATTAATCGAGATACAGGGTAGTATCACAAATGACGAATTTTGGAAATCGTCCTGAAAGTCAGAAAATGAGAGGGGTATAGAAATATCGTTTGCGGCAAGTTTCATAAAAAGTAAGACGCAAACCCCATCTTTCTATCTTTTATAATAAGGTTGCTGTTATATGAAAACACTCGATTACTAAACACCATGTGTTGTGTTACCTTGCCGTCACTTCCTTATGGTTCTGAACGGACAAGAACTTCGCACGAAAATATATGAATTCTTAGGAAAAATCACTGCTATCATTCAATTAATTTTTATTACTCTTGACATTAAATGTCACATACATATGGAGGGTAGAAAGTAAGGAGGACCAACTCAGTGTATGAAAAAGTGTCCGCTGACAGGGAGCAAATTAAGGTGGCGCCATAGTAGCAAGTGGAAAGATTTTAAAAAAGCGCCATAAATTATTAGAGTAGAGTAGAGTCATTTTCGCCCACTTGGACAACTTTTCACTGAACAAAGCTTTCCCATTGTTTCTATTTTTTCTCCTCTTTAAATTTACAACAATAAATTCGTAATAATAATAATAAAAAATGTATCTACTAAAGTTTATAAAAATCTTATCACTGTCCACGTTAGTTCAGCAGTTTTATAGGTTCTATTTACTAATTAACACTTGACTACATAAATAGTTGACGTTTTATAAACTGCAATATGCTCAACTACACTAGTCATCAGAGACATTAAATTTTCCAAATCAGCGTACTTCACTCCGTTTACAACTGCTAATTTCATGTCCTTTCCACTCGCTACGCTAGCGTTATTGTGGTCGGTTATTGAACTTCAATTTGCTGTTTACATCTGGACACTTTTTCCAACTTTCCCCTATACAAGACGGTCCTCCTTACTTCTACCCTCCATACACATACATTTTTCATACAATTATTTTTGTATCCATGGCAATAAAAAATGTCACACAGCTGGCTGGACTTTATTAAGGCACGTAGGCCGTCCAAAGGTACTACATATCTACTAAAAAATAAAGAATTATAACACTAAACTGAACATTCAACAGCACTTGAAAAGCTCGGCTTTCAATGAAAAGAAAGTTTATCAGTCTCATAAAAAAACTGAAATAATACTAAACAACTGTCTTACTTTTGATATATTTCTTCATTAATAGGTAAGACACATATCTTGTTAATAGCACGTTTAACGAGACCATTCTTGATCAAATCACATACGACGCGTACTATCGAATGTGAACCAGGATGTATTTCGACGATTCTGCCAAGTGGCCAGCAAAGAGGAGGTAAGTTTTCCTCTTTTAATAAGATCAGCATTCCAACTTCGAGCTGTGGATTACCGTATTGCCATTTCGTTCGTTGTTGTAGAAGGTGCAGGTATTCCTTCATCCACTTTGACCTTGAGTAAGCTGATATCTTTTGACATAATTGGTTTTTACGTCGATTAAATCCTTCTGTGGATCAGCAGTTAGAACTCGTCCTATAAGAAAATGTCGTGGTATTAAAGCTTCCAGATCTAGCGGGTCCTGAGACAACGGGGTAATAGGTCGCGAATTAAGTACCGCCTCCACTTGAGTTAATATGGAATAAAATTCTTCGAAAGTTAAAAATGTTTGGCTTAGAATACGATTCAAATGATGTTTCATAGATTTGATAGCGGCTTCCCAAAGTCCACCGAAATTTGGTGATCGCGGTGGTATAAAATGAAATTTAATTTGATTTTCAAGTAAATAGTTTCGTACCTTATCAGGGTAAGTTAATTTTTGGACAGCTTGTTATCGGTACCTACAAAATTTGCATCGTTAACGCAATATATATGTATTTGTAAAAATACCTCGCCTAGAAACGAATCTTTTTAGACTATTTAAAAAACCATCACTAGTTAAATCAGAGATGAGCTGTAGATGTACAGCTTGGAATGAAATATGTAAACGAGTGTACGAGAAACTTGGGTGTTTTGATAAATGTTAACAACCCAAATGAATATTTTATTTAATAGAAATTTATCGAGACTTAATTGAATCTCGTTGTCTATAGCCTGCCGAGAAATGCACGAAATTATATCAAAAAAATACATAATAAATCAAGTGGAATTATTATCGTGTTGAACTTCATCGAGTAAACATCGTTAAAGCCATCAACAAATTTTTTGCTAACTAGACTACGAGTTTTATCACCAATATGTGATAAGTAAACGAGTTTTTATTCTGTTGCAATATTTTTACAATTATAACTGGATTTTTATTATCCTAGTAATTATTAGTGAATTCCAGTGGTGTACCGCTAGAAAACTCTACTAGACTTAGGTGAGATCCTTCTTAACCTCTTCCGCTCTGGAAGAGAGTCTGTACTATTTTTCTTTTCTCTTCTGTGTAGTGTTCTTGGTAACACAAACAATGAGTACCCACAATAACTTACATTCAACAAACAACAACCCTATCACCAAATCAAAATCATATGTCGCTGCCGCACTCACCAAACCACCTCCTCCTACGTTTCCCAAAAGAGACCAAGTTATTGTTATGCGCTCAATACCAAACGCTGTACTAAGTGAATATATTAAATCCATTGGTGAAATAGTTACTCCAAAAAATATCACATTTGCTTCTCGTATTTCCAATAACAAAATTTGCATTTTCCTCTCTTCCACTCAAATTGTTGATCAACTTCTGAACAGTACATAATATATCACGGTTAACTTTACTGTCGTTCCCATTCGGAGACTAACCTCATCTTCTAAGAGAATTCTGATCTCACGTATGCCCTTCCATTCCACATACTCTAATTGAGAAATCTCTAAAAGATCTTGGTTTGCAGCTCCTATCACTTTTGTGAAATGTGGAACAATAGACGATCAATATGCTCATATCATGAGTTTTCGCAGGGTAACCTTCGTCATCCCCGATAAGGATGACTTTGAGTTACAAACCTCCTTACTAATTGATCACGAAAATACATCCTTTAGAATATTTATATCCACCGACAGACTTGAATGTTTTCTCTGTAAACTCACCGGACATACCGCAGACTCCTGCCCTAAAGTCCCTACTGGTCCTGATACCAATTTACTCTCAACCAATCCACCCGCCTCTTCATCCACCCCTGTTGACTCTTTAACTATACTGATTAGCCCTACACCGATAGAATCTGAGCCCTCTCTAGACGATTTCTCTCTACCTCTTACAAAGAATCCTGAACCTCCAACTACCTCTTCTGCAACCTTCTCTCCAATAGCCACAGGCAAAAAAGAGGCCACTCTTCTACAGACAGCCCTCTTGACACTCCTCCAATACTGTCTCCTTCCATTACTTTATCAGCCTCAACCTCCACATTACCTCCTTCTTTCACTGTACCACCCATACCAATAAAGAAAAAAGTCCAAAACCAATGCTAATAATCCCTCAGATCATTCATTAGGACTTAACTGTGTTTCTGTTATCCAAAATCTCTACAAAGATAACCCATCTAACTTCACTCTTACCTCAACCCAACTAATCGCTTTTCTCGAAAATTCTTGTGGATGTCCTTACCCGCTACAGGAAGCACAAAAATTCTCCTCTGATATAGATGGTATACAAAAGGACTTAGCACAGCTTTACGCTGCTTACAATGGAACTGTGATGAATTCTTTTCACGATTAGAGAGAATCCAACATTTAATATCAGAATCTACACCAGACATTGAATGCCTTCAGGAAACCAATGCGAAAAACTCCAAACTTCCCATATTGAAAAATTTTGAGGGATATCATAATATCAGAACCAATTGCCTAAGAGCTAGTGGTGGTACCTCAATATTTGTCTCCTCTGACTTTTTTTCTGTCCACCTCCTGCTTTCCTCTGAACTAGAAGCCATAGTCATAACCTGTTGGTGTCCCGATAAACTCACTATTTGTAGTATGTATGTTTCACCAGATCACCCTCTCAAAGAGGAAGAGCTTGTTAATCTCATATTCGAACTTCCGCAACCCAACATTCTCGTAGGAGATTTCAATGCTCACAATACAATATGGGGTTCCAGTCATACATTTGGTAAAGGAGAGATTGTTGAAAGAGTTATTAATTGCACAGGTATTTGTATCTTGAACACTGGTTCCAACACCCACTTTAACATTTCATCTGGCTCCTTTTCTAAAATCGATCTTAGTTTTAGTGACCCCAAACTAGCTCCCTCATTAACATGGTTTACTGAAGATGACCTTCATGACAGTAATCATTTTCCCATCTTTATAACTAACACCGATAATTCAAATGACCGAGCTCTAACAAAAAGTTACTGGCGTCTAAAATATGCTAATTGGTCTGAATATATCACTAAAACTGAACAATCCATACCCAATCTCTCTTTTACTAACAATATTGATGAGTCTGTTACCTTGTTCGCAAATACTATTCGACTTGCTGCGGAGGCTCACATTGGGAAATCAGTCATCTCTCCTTCACAAAAAACTGTTCCATGGTGGAACTCATCATGCAAACATGTAGTTCAGCAGCAAAAAACTGCACTAAAATTATTCCGCAGTAACAAAACTCAAGAAAACCTCATCAATCTCAAAAGAGCAAGGGCAAAAGCCAGATACACTATAAAACTAAGTAAAAATCTTCCTGGAGAAATTTCGTCTCTTCCGTAAATGAAAACACTAACCCCAATCAAGTGTGGAAAAAAAATCGGACAAATCCAGGGTAAGAAAAGTAATATAAAAATCACCAGTCTATTTCACAACCAAACCAATGTCAATGATAATCAAGATATTGCCAAAGTCCTAGCTGAAAGCTATGCAGCGAAGTTTTGCAGTAAACCTAGTCCTATTTTAACGAAGTCGCCTCCCCAAGCACCTTTGCCTTGCTCATCCTCTTCCATTCAAGATATTGATACGCTCAACTCTCCACTCACGTTTCCAGAATTAAAATTTGCACTAAAATCCTGTAAAAACACTGCTTCTGGCCCAGATGATCTCCCCTATATATTTTTCAAAAAACTTTCTTTTCCAAGTCTTCAAAAACTCCTAGAAATGTATAATATTATCGGGCTATCCCAAAAATTCCCAAATGAATGGCGGTCCTCCTTAATAATACCATTAAAAAAACCTGATCAACCTGCTACTTCTCCTAATTCTTACAGACCTATATCGCTCACATGTACCTTGTGTAAAATACTAGAGAAAATAATTAACAAACGCCTCACTTGGTTCCTTGACAAATACAACATTATACCAAAAGAACAATTAGGCTTTCGACGTCATAGATCTACCCTCGATAATCTTGTTCTGCTACAAAATGACATTGCCAACTCAATAAATAACAAATATGAAGTTATCGCCGCCATCTTTGATATCGAAGAAGCTTTTGACAGAATTAGTCGTCAAGCCATAATCTCTAAACTAAATCAATATCATATCAACGGAAATATATTTTATTTTATACAAAACTTTCTAACTCAAAGATCCTTTAGGGTTTCTGTAAACGGCCATTTTTCATCTTTGTACACTCAGACCGATGGTGCTCCTTAAGGATCAGTCTTAAGCCCAACTCTATTCAACTTAGCAATAAGTGATCTGTGCCATAACTTACTTTCTCCCACCAAATATGTAGATTACTCTGACGATTTAATACTGTCATGGTCGTTCAGCAACCACTAGCTCCAAAATTCTACAAACCGCGGTAAATCTCTTACTTGCACGGACAAGTTCTATAGGATTAACCTTATCTTCAACAAAATCAAAAATCATTAAATTTGGCAGGCGACCTCAATCTCCTATCTCCCACATATTTATTAATGCTTCCCCCTCCCAGTGGTTAATCACTGCAAAATACTAGGTATGACATTTGATTCTCGCCTCTCTTGGAAACAGCATATTCTTGAAACAAAAGGTATCTGTTACAAACGATTAAATATAATTAAAACCCTCATTATCACTGGGGTGCGGACGAGAGATCCCTTCTGAAAATTTATAAAGCACTCATTCGCTCCAAATTAGATTATGGCTGCATCGTTTACATGTCAGCTTCTGAGGCAGATCTAGGATCTGTAAATCCTATTCATAATACGGCCCTGCGACTTTGCTTAGGCGCTTTCCGTAGCAGCCCATCTGAAAGTCTCTACTGCGAAGCTGATGAGCCCCCACTTTGGATTAGACGACAATATCTGCTTCTATCCTACGCAGCCTCAGTCTCATCTAACCCTCTCAATCCTGTCTATTCTCTGTTCACATCAACTGCCAGCCCTCTTAATAATCCTTCACCAATAATTAAACCTATCGCTCTTATATTATCCCCATTAACAAATAACATTAACCTCTCACTCACTAACCCCATTCCTTTTTTTCCAACCCCTTCCTGGATTATGCACCCTCCTCAGGTCAATACTTATTTATCCAAATTTAATAAACAAGAAACACCTAAAAAGTTCATGATTAAATATTTTTATGAAACCATTCATAACAATCACTACGACTTTGTATTATACTCCGATGCTTCCAAAAGTGATACTGGCGTTAGCTACTCAGTTACCACAGCAAACAATCTCATCAGCACTTCCCTAATCCCTCCTTTATGCAGTGTGCATACTGGAGAATTGTATAGTATTCTTTTTTAACTTTTTTAACTATCTGTAATAACTACTGTTTTCTGTAATCGCACCTGTGCAAGTGGCCATAGTTGCCGAGCACGTTAACTGAATAAAAAAAAATCAAGTGGAACGCGACTGGGACAATTGTAGGTAACGTAAATCAGCAGCAATGCAAAGATAATTGAGAAATAATTTGTACCTGACCTCAGAAGTAATGATTTCTATTCTATGAAGGACTTGGTTGGTGGATGTGGTATGCTTACGTGGCGTGCTACCACAATGGTACGATTAAAAAGGTAACTGCATCGTCGGTGTCAATTCAATCTGTTTTCCAACTCGGTTATCAATGATTGCATACACGTGTGTCTGACATCTGGTTTTCGATTTCAATTGCGATTCGGCAATTCTTGGTTTTCTGGTTAATTATCCGGCTCGAAGAACCAATGTTGTGTTCCCTTGCCGTCAGTTCCTTATGGTTCTGAACGGACAAAAACGTCACTCGAAAATATATGATTTTTTAGGAAAAATGACTGCTCTCATTTGATAAATTTTTATTACTCTTAACATTAAATGTAACATACATTTTTCATACAATTATTTTTGTTTCCATGGCAATAAAAAATGTCACACAGCTGGCTGGACTTTAGACGTAGGCCGTCCAAAGGTACTACATATCCAAAAATAAAGAATAATAACGCGAAACTGAACTACATCAAATTTTTCCTTAATTTAAATGATATGACAACAATATCACATATTATATTAGTGTTTTAAATGAAGCTCACGGTTTCTAGTTAATACCACAATATAATAAAAATTGTTGAAAATTCTAAAAAATTGACAATTGTTTCGATAAATCAATATCATCGTCAGAATGCCAGAAGTTACATTTCATTTGATGCCTACCTGATGTTTCGTAGTTATTTTTGGCTAGACCAAGAAGTGACCTAACTGGTGATTGACTTAATATATGTTAATAGAAAAAAGAAGAAGATGTGATATTACAAATATTGAAGCTTAACTGTGCAATGATATAGAAAACCAGGAAAACTATATCTGCTAATCTTTACAATTATCACTTAAGAAGACAGTTTATTAGTGGAGAACTCCCTAGATTTAACTGTTCATTGACAACTTCATATTGTGGGTTTCTTATATATCTTCTAATTTCCAATTCTTCAAGGAAATACAGTTCTTGTTTCTTTTCACAAATATGCAGCACTTCTGGTTTTGTGTTAGGTGTCAATGAATGATTGGTGTCAAGTAGATGTTTTGCGTACTGGGATTTATCTGGTTGTTTTAATCTGTATGCTCGTAAGTATGCTCGTAAGTGTTCACTGTATCGGATTTCAAAATTTCTAAGGGTCTGACCCAAATAGACAGCATTACATTCTGGACATTTGAGTTTATATATACCTGACTTCTTTAATGGTGGTATTTTTGTTTTTAAATTTAACAATTTTGTACTAACGTCACTTTCTGTTTTAAAAAAAAATTGTTGTATTCGTTGCTGAAGATATTATCTTTGAAATATTATTAGGAATATTTCCTGCATATGTGATGGTTTTATATGTTTTTATTTCATCAGTTTGTTTACGAAATATTAGTTATAATGCCACTTTTTCCTCTTTTTTATTAATTAGCTTATTTATCATATCTAATGGATAAACATTGGATGTTCCTATTTGTCTAATTGTATTAATCTCTCTATCAAAATTACATTTGTCCATAGGAACTGAAAAATCTCTATGTATCATTGAATTATATATATATATATATATATATATATATATATATATATATAACCAAAAACCAAAAGTTGGCAGTTAGTCATGGCTGACTAGTTAAAAAATAAAACTTCAAAGAGTGGTCTTTGTTAAAAAACCCTCAAAATCGTGGGGATAGCAGCCAAAAAAACTTTACAGGTTAGAGATAAAGTGAATCAAATAGTACATTACCTAAGCTTTCGAAGAGCATTGTCTTCATTCTCAAAGGCTATAATAAACCAGAAAGAAAAAATCGGTTAACTTAATAAAGAAAACAACTTCTGAAATCATTACGACTTACTTGTAGTGTTGATTTAAAATTAAACTCACATTTCACAAATTTATATATATATATATATATATATATATATATATATATATTTAACCATATATCTTATATACGAAAGAGTATCAGCTGTTTGAAAATATGTTGCTTGTTATTTGAAATGAATTGAAACTATGTAGTTAAAAACACATCAAGAAGAAACGCAATCATAAGTAAAAATGCATATAAAATCAGAATATATTAGATCATTTGTTTATTATAATTAAAAGAACAACAATAAAATAAAGAAATTACCTTAATAATTGTCTTAAGTTAGAAAATGCTTAACAAGTATAATGGAGAACATGGAATCTGCCCAAATATAGATGTTTAGTTGTCATGAAGCAATCAGCTGTTTCACCTGAAATTAAACAAGTTTAGTTATCTAATTTAATAAGTAGTTAGTTGAAACAGTAATAATATAAACCAATTTCATATTTAGTAATAAGAAATAGATAAATTTATAATAGAAAAATATCAAGATATAAAGATAATTTATATGTCATAATGTATATAAAATTTTATGAAATTAATGAATATTAAATGATGATGGATTCAAAGAAATATTTGCAACTAGAGAACTTAAATAGTATAAATAATCAGAGCAAAAGATCTTATGAAAGAATTTATGTTCATAAAAATAAATGTTATTTTCAAATTATCATATGTATATGTCAAAACAAAATTAGACATTGCCATGTCGACATATAAAAGGAATTTCACTATCAGTAAAAGATTTGTTCTATTGAAATTAGTTGAACAGTAAAAGAAAACAGATACTTTTCGGGTGGAATTTACATTTATATATGTTTTCAAAAAAACTCCTAAAGTGTAGCAATTGTGAAAATAGTTCGACAGCTCCAGAAACAATGTGATTGGTGGAAAGTGACATGACAAATTTCGATTAACTAAAATTTAACAAAAAACTTATTGATAATTAGTGTGCTTAGAAACAATATATTGGTTATTGATTTAAAAATTGACGATCAAATAGAAGCGTTGGAAGTTGGTTCTTGGCGTCGAAATGGTGAGGATGTGATAAGAAACTTTTCCCGAAATTTCAAGTTAAATTACAAATTTTCATAATAAAAGCCACAAATTCGTAACAAAGATAAAACCTAAACCACTTACATGTATTTATAATCAGTTTTTCCCGTGAGAATATCCAAATTTCTCAATAAATCGAGCAGCTAGAACTTCGGAAGGCATAGTCCTGTATCCAGACGGGATATATCTCCAGAATCCAGGCATCAGGTTAGTGCTTTTTTAGATATTATTGGCCATTAATAGAAATAATAACTTTTGAGTATAAATTCAGTGACTATTTTCCATTGTGTCTTTATGATCGATCTATAAAAAAGAAAAAAGACTATGTATTTTATTCACTAGACAAATTCTAAATATTAATTAAAACGGCCTATTCTATGATATAATAATGCTTGTACTTACGTATTTTCAAATCATATAAGAAAGATGCATCTTATTTCAATCACATAATTTTCCATTTGTATATATAAATTTTGTAACCTATTTCTTCTGAACAATCTATTCAGTGTATGTATATAATTTTCAACGTAAATTCTTTTATGCGAATCCATCAGCATTATTATAAAGGAAATGATGCTATGTATCTAATATTTACGCAGGTGCAGAGCGTCGTTAAGAAACGTTCGTTCCGTTTCGATTATGTTCGTTATTAGTTGGGCATGCGCATAAGATATTCTTGATAATTCTGTGTTGGTAAATTCCATAGGCGTAACCGTTTTTTGATTAAAAAATATATTTAAATAAAAATCTTTCATTATAAAATTAAATGATTGAAAATATTGTGTTTTGTGTTTCTTTTTATTCAGAATGAGCGAAATATATCCAAACAAAGCCAGGACTCAAAGAGTAGAGAAAGTCTCATGCTCCCGAACCAATATAATATAATATAAAATAATAATATATATCAAATAATAAACAACTGAGCTAGCCACACAATTAAATAAATAAAATTCAAACATATAAATAAATATCTATCTAATTAAAATAATAAAATATTAAAATATAGTTTAATATATATATATATATATATATATATATATATATGTCCAAAAGTTTGGAATAATGGAATATTTCATCTTTTTTTTGATTTTTATACAAAAAAAATTCTGAAGAATTAAACATCATTTTGCTACAACTCCCACCAATACTAAATAAATCTCAAAGCCAGATAAACACTATGCAAAAAAATGATTTATTCTTCTGGAGTGAAAAACTTACAATGTACCACTTACATTTATAATTAAATTAGTATAGAAAAAAATATTTTTTTGGAAAATTAATAATCAGTATTTCCTCTATTGGCCTGTATGTATGACTGTAGGCGATTTGGCATGCTGTCGATTAAATGGTCGAGCTGGGCTTGCGGAATTCTCTCCCATTCTTCACGAGCAGCATATTTTAGTTCTCGCAGTGTAATAGGAGGATTTTTTCGCTTCCTAACGCTTGTTTTGAAAATGTCCCAGGCATGTTGAATGACGTTCATGTCAGAGGAATTCGAGGACCACCATATTGTGGATATTCCTTCTTCTTCCTGAAAATTTTGTACTGCTGCTGTTCGATGCTGAGGTGCGTTCTCATGCTAAAACACAAATATATCACCTACTGCCCCTCTGAATAGACACACGACAGGACTTAAAACCTCCTCGATGTATACAGCACCAGTGACTCTTCTCTCCAGAATCAGTAGAGGCGTCCGTTGCCACTCATAATATCACCCAAAACCATAATACTCTCACCTTAAAATGGGACACGCGGTTGGGCTGTTTCTAGTCGGGATTATCGTCCTGAGGCCCTCCAAACTAGTGTTCTTCGCGAATCAGAAATCAAGCCAATTTTTGATTCATCAGAGAACATCACGTTATTCCAGTTAGGACCATGATGTACCATCTCTCTAGCCCATTGCAACCTTACAATTTTGCGTTGATAGGTTAGTTTGGGAACATGTAAGGGTCTTCTACGATACAAATTTACTGCATTTAGTCTGCGTTTAATTGTTTGCCGTGAAATATTCAGTCCTTCAAGCCTAAAAATTTCTCTGGATATACCACTAGTAGATTCCAGACGATTTCTTCGAGCGATCAATGTTATCTGCCGGTCTTGGGCTGCTGTTATACATCGATTTCTGCCGCTTCTGGGGCGATCCTTCACGTAATTTGTGCCTTGGAATTTTTTTTGAATTTTCGATACAGCACTCTGACTGACGCCAATGATATTGGCGATATCACTTTGAATAAAGCCCTGTAGTAACAATGTAATTAACTCTAGACCTGTCGAAATGAGATATCATGTTTCTAGGCATTTTTAAACGGTTCGAATGAAATTTAAACAAAGGACTGAAATAATGTGTAAATACAAAAATTAGTTTGATGTGACCAAATTGCTACAAAAACGAATCAAGCTTTTGATAATTTTCATTTAAAACCGCTCTAGAATAAATATGAACAACACTTTTCAAACCACCATAGGCGTAGATATATTATTTGTACGTATTCCAAATTTTTGGAGTTTATGGGATATGGGGTGATTGGAATTAAATGAAATTGTCACATCAGTCTGTGTTGGTTTTCGGTAAATTGAATAATCAATTACATTATTAACCCTTTGAATTTTTAAATCAAGAAAATTGATTGAGATGTTTTCTTCAATTTCTAATGTAAATTGGATTTTTGGGTGTAAATTATTGATGTGGTTGAAAAATACATCTAATTGTCGTTCACTACCCATAAAACAAGCTAATATGTCATCTACATATCTATACCAAAATAAAACATTTTTCGAAATATTACTTCCAAAGATCTTTCTTTCTAAATTATCCATAAAAATGTTTGCCAAAATGGGTGATAAAGGGCTTCCCATTGGTAAACCTTCATTTTGAATATATATCTTATTGTCAAAAGGGAAATAATTTTAAGTAATGCATACATCAAATAAGTTAAGTATAACTGATATTATTCCTGGATTAATATTTTTATCTTCTGGTAATTTTCTTACTAGTATTAGACATTCTTTAGGAGGAATTTTAGTGAACATATTAGTCACATCGAACGAAACAAGTTTATAGTTATCTTGCAAGTTGATTGCTTTCAACTTTTTGATTAGTTCTATTGAATTTCTAATTGAGTACTGAGATTCATATCCGTAACTATTAAGTATATTGTTGAGCCTCTTTGCCAATATATTATTAGCAGCATTAACATAAGAAACTACAGGTCTAATTGGTTTCGTTAATTTATGTAATTTAACGGTTCCATATAATTGTGGACAATGAGGATTCTTATGTATAATAGACCTTTTTCCGTAATCACTTAAAAGTTAATTTGAATTATTAACAATATCCCTTACATTATTAGAAAACGTTTTTGTTGGGTCTGCTTTAAGAACTTTTACATCGCTAGATTCTATAAAGTTATATATTTTGGAATTGTAATTTTAAGTTGTCAAAATGACAGTTGTGTTCCCCTTATCAGATTTTGTAACTGTTAGGTTATTATCTTCTACTTTATTTTTGATTGCATTTAAAACTGTAATGTCATTTTTTGTTTGACGTTTAACTTTTGAAGGTTCAATATTTTTGATTAAATTGGCAATTTTTAATTTCTCATAAAGAAAATTATTTGAATTAGATTTTAAAGCTATTTCTGACTCTGTAGCTATAATTTGTTTAATATTATTCGTAAATTTTGGTGGTATGGTGTACTTTAAGCCTTTATTTAAAAATTTTATCTCACTATCTGTAAAATTAGTGTCTGAAAGGTTTTCAATTCGTGGTGCAATGTGTGTTGGTATGTAGTACTTACAGTTTCATGATGTTTTGAGTATTGAATTTTATGTCGTGTGTGTTCAAGATTCTGTAGCTTTTTTCTTGTTTCTCAAATGTCTTATGCTTCATCGTGCTGACACTTTCTCGAATTTTGTAATCCAAACAGTCAAACTCTACTGTATGTAATTGGAATGTGAGTTCTGAATGTACAACTTTTATGTAGTTGTCTAAGGAGTCTCTAACTTTGAACCATTTCTTACATTCTCCTTTTATCCAAACTCGGTGAGCACATTTTATAGCTTTTTGTGCTTGTGGTGTTTTAGTGTGACATTTTATATTCACACAATTTGGTATTACCTTTTTCCTAAGGCATTCTTGGTTAAACCAAATGTTTTGTGATGTTTTGTAACGTTTTTGTAGTAACTTCTGGTACAGTCGGGTCAAATTTTTTTAATGAAATCAACTGTCTCGACCCTTACTTCGTGGAATCTTTTCATATTAGTGTTTTAAATGAAACTCACGGTTTCTAGTTAATACCACAATATGATAAAAATTGTTGAAAATTCTAAAAAATTGAAAATTGTTTCGATAAATCAATATCATCTTCAGAATGACAGAAGTTACATTTCATTTGATGCCTACCTGATGTGGGTTTCTTAAATGTCTTCTAATTTCCAATTCTTCAAGGAAATCCTGTTCTTGGCATTACAACTAATATTTCCTAAACAAACTGATGAAATAAAAACTTATAGAACCATCACATATGCAGGAAATATTTCTAATAATATTTCAAAGATAATATCTTCAGCAACGAATACAACAATTTCTTTTAAAACAGAAAGTAACGTTAGTACAAAATTGTTAAATGTAAAAACAAAAATACCACCATTAAAGAAGTAAGATATATATAAACTCAAATGTCCAGAATGTAATGCTGTGTATTTGGGTCAGACCCTTAGGAATTTTGAAATCCGATACAGTGAACACTTACGAGCATACAGATTAAAACAACCAGATAAATCCCACTACGCAAAACATCTACTTGACACCAATCATTCATTGACACCTAACACAAAACTAGAAGTGCTGCATATTTGTGAAAAGAAACAAGAACTTGATTTCCTTGAAGAATTGGAAATTAGAAGATATTTAAGAAACTCACAATATGAAATTGTCAATGAACAGTTAAATCTAGGGAGTTATCCACCAATGAACTAACTGTCTTCTTAAGTGATAATTGTAAAGATCGGCAGATATAGTTTTCCTGGTTTTCTATACCATTGTACAGTTATACTGATCTTAATTGGAAAAATGATATCCAGGATATCACCATAGGGCTAATAATATCTAAGCTTCAATATTTGTAATATCACATCTTCTTCTTTCCTCTATTAACATATATTAAGTCAATCACAAGTTAGGTCACTTCTTGGTCTAGCCAAAAATAACTACTAAATATCAGGTAGGCATCAAATGAAATGTAACTTCTATCATTCTCCCGATGATATTGATTTATCGAAACAATTGTCAATTTTTTACAATTTTCAACAATTTTTATTATATTGTGGTATTAACTAGAAACCGTGAGTTTCATTTAAAACACTAATATGAGTAGATTCCACGAAGTAAGAGTCGATACAGTTGATTACATATTATATAATTTAAGGCATGTATTAATATGTAAATTAATGAATTATATTTTAGGTTAAAATTGACCATTATTTTTGGTCTGTTTACCACAATAGGAAAGGACAATACTCATAAACCAAACGGTCAATCGGGTACATAAATAAAGGTCTAACTAGAATACCAAGAAAGCACTAAAGGCCGCTTGACATGAAGCAATACAATCTGCAAGTAATTGCATGCAATTTATTGCAAGGTCAAAATATTGCATGTGATGAATCTTGCACGTTGTTTGACATTATGCAAGGCAAATGAAAAACTTGAAAAAAAATGGCATTAACAAAAATCACGAGTCAACAAGAAGGTAAGTTATACAAAAAAAGTGCTACAGTCAATCAAGTTCACAGAAAACGGACCCATCGTCAGTATTTTGTGATTAGGCGATTTTACTGACATTTGATTGGTTGTTAAACCAAAAGTAACTAGATTTCTCCCTAGAATTGCAACTTGCCTGCAATAGAAATGGCACCAAACCGATAAAACTGCAATTTCGAGATATTTCAGCTGAGCTTCATCTGCGCATGCTTGTGATCAAGAAATATTGCGTCTTGCATTGTATTGCAGGTAGTATTGCTCCATGTCAAGCGGCCTTAACGAAATTTGTGGAAGCACTAAGAAGCACTAATGAGTCACCAACGAATGACACTAACTTTTGGGGGCAAACTTCACGGTAATGCCTAGAAATTAATAGCAAATATCTCGAAAATCTAGATAGCACTAATGACAACTATTGAAGTACTTCGAGCACTAGCGAATGACATTAAATTTAACCCTTTAAGGACGGAGTTATTTATTTTTCAAATGTGGAGTGAATACTATGTTTACTTGTTATAAAATAACAACTTTTACAAGAAAATATACGGTTTTATTAATATTTTTGAATACAAACAGAAAAATATGCCGTTGCCATATGGCAATGATAGACCTTAACCCTAAACTAGCAACTACTATGTATTTGGATTAAAACATAACAACATATTGGTGATTTATCTTGTGGATGTGTGAAATATAACGTTACAGTCAATACACATTTCAATTTCACACTTCATACACATGGTGCGAACTATCGAGAACATCCTTCCGCCGCGAAACGACAGCGTTTGTTGTCGGATGTATATGCCAGCAAATGGTTTACGCCATTATAACGCAAAGTATTACTGACTCTATTGCAAGACACACTATTTGTTGAGGTAGGTGGTCATCCGCCTATTTTTGGAGTTACCCCATAACTTCTTAAATATGTCTCTGCTAGCTCCCTACGGAAAGAAAGCTGATCATTCTGTATACTCGTGGCTTTCCTGTGTAAAATTCACGCATTGTTGATAGAAGCGTCTATGAGCAAGGTAAATATACACTACCACCATTTTTTTCCTCTTATCGAAATTCTGCAACTTCCAATATTCTGATCCATCTGGTCCGTGCAGTCCATGTACCTATTATACGGACCAATTAGGTTGGGCCTAGGAAAAGAGATTACTTTTTTATCAGCTTGGGAATATCTTTTAACATTTGCAATTGGGTTAACGCCATGTAAAGTGAAGCCAGCAGTTACAACACTGTTATCCATCCATCTAACAAAAAGGATGCCATCGTCTTTCGCGATAATGGAATCAGATGTACCTCGCTTATTCTCTTTGAACTGGTCCTTTGAAATTACGGGACAACTTTATAGAATTATATTTTCGCTGAAAGTCCCTGTACAAGCATATCCATTTTGACTTAAAAACTCAAACAAAAGCACACTGGATAACATATTATCAACGTAAAATTGGTAAGGCAATTCCTTTTTCGGTAAGTTTTCCACCATTCTTACAAATGGTGCAGCATTTATACGATAACCTTCCTTGGTATTCATACTCTAAACATTTTAGCTCTTCAACCGTGATATTCGGATCCGGGGAGTTTTTAAATAATGCATAACGTCGGCTTTTCTCGAGGCGCAAGTTAAAAACACTTTTATCAACAGTAAAAACACAAGAGCTTTTTTTTTATCGGATAAATTTCTCTTTGCAACGAAACAGTTTTGCCAATCACTAATTTTACGAGAAAAACTGACATGATAAAATCGCGACACCGAAGGTGGAGCGATTTTATCTAATGTCAGTTTTTCGAGCAAATTTAGTGATTGGCAAAACTTTGAGTCAAAGAGGAATTTATCTAATAAAAGAAAAGCTCGAGTGTTTTTTGGCAAGATAAATTAACGACAGAATATATGGATGAACAACAACAATAATTGCGACTCATTGTCATTGTGTAAAAGTGACGTCCGCTTACTAGATATTGAGGAAGAGAAGTTTTTATCGCGATAAAAAAGGATGCACCTTTTTTATCGATGGCAAAGTGACAATAACATTTCCAGGTATATGACATTTTAACATTGGAGTTAATTTATCAAAGAACAGTTCGAATAAGTCACACTCAGTTTTGTCTTTATAGGACCGATACTCACTAGCCGGAAAATTTCGTGTTTGTTCAACTAGGTCACCTTGAATCCACTGCATCTCTTGAACGCTTGAAAAATTATATGTTAGCTGCGGTCCCGTTGTTTCGGGGACATCATCTGCATCCTGTATATCATCTGCGATATCCAAGATGGAATCGTTGAGGTCTGTGTTGTCGGATCGTTGTAATTTGATTTCGGCTTCGGCGCGTAGCTGCTTTCCAGTAAAATTATTTGGATCCAATTCGATTTCATCCCCGGAGTCCTCTTCAGTTAACACATGTGAATCGGGTGATGTTATATAAATATCTGTAACATTGTAACATCTTTAGAAAAGGCTATTTCTAGAGCCTCTTGTAACGTAAGACCACCCCTGAAACCAAATAAAATGTTTAATCGTTACATGCAGTGAAGGTAACGTATGGTCCTAAAGTTTTTGGAAAATTTTTAAATGGTAATAAATTTTTTTAATTTTAAAAGCACATGTGGCAACAATTAACAACACTAATAACGAAAAATAATTACAAATTACATTATGGATAGTGGCCCGTTATCCTCAATGAGTCGTAATTTTCTTCGGACTTGTCCCATCTTCCTTTGAACAAGAGCAGGTTCTATTTCTCTAATCTTTTGGAAGATGCGACGCCGCAATTGATCTTCATTTGTAGCTTCCCATCCTTTATCGTACACTTTCCTAGATAGTATTGACCAAAATTCCACTATTGGCCTAGCCTGAGGTACATTAGGAGAATTGTCCAACTTAGGTACAAAGTCAATGTTATGGTACAATCAATTTATTGGCAAAGTGGATACGCCTTAATGCGCGGCAACAACGCGGAATTCTTTCTAGCTGGTCTGCTGTGTATTTTGGTGCCTTTCTTCTTTTCCTAAACACTAAGTCTGTGCGATCAATTGTTCTTAATACAGTGGTTTTCGAAATACCAAATCACCGGGCTAATTTTCTCTGAGAAACTCCAACTTTGTCTTTAGCAGCTTCCATCAGTCTTCTTTCTCTTCTTACACTCAAAATTCTTGGTCTACCGCTTTTAGGTAAATTAATGCATGGTATATCATCTTCACAATTCCTTATAGTGTTGTAAATGGTTGACTTACTTATATTTTGCTCTTGGTAGATTGCAACAATATCATGCTTAGGTATTCGTCCAACTAGATTGTAAATGCCCTGACGAATATCTAATGTGTAAGACATTTTGCTACAATCGATTTGCAAAACTAAACTGTCATAATCAAACTTGATTACGTGTGACGTTTTAGTTTCAATGGCAACTTGATTAAACGGCATTGGGTACAAAAATATATAAATTAAAAATTTTCCAAAAACTTTAAAACCATACGTTAGTAGCGTTGCCATATGGCAACGACCAACTTTAGGTACAAAAAACAAACTACTCTTGTACTCAAAATCAAATTTTATTTAGTTACTGCCTTATCTAATATTATAAAAAGATTACTATCAATTTATGCCATTTTCGGAACAAAGAGCCTATGAAAAAAAATACTTACGTAAACCGAATATCCATAATTGGCTGGAAAAAAACTCCCTCCAACTTCACTTCCACCTATAGCGGTTTTAGAAACTAATCTAACCGAAGAAATCAAGTCATGTGTTTTTAAGACTAACTTCTGGCGCCATCTTGTTCCAAAACTTTGAAATGCAATTTTAAGCTGTTATAGAAAACTAGATATTTTGCGTTGCCATATGACAGCGCTAGTACCTGAAGGGTTAATCGAATCTTGAATACTTTGGAAGCTGACCTCAAGAAAAACGTGACATATCTAGAAAACCAATATAACACTAGCGAAAATTGTTGAAGCACTAAAGTGTACTAACGAATGACACCAATTTAAAATAGTCCTAAATACTTTGGGGGCTGACGTTGAAATAAATTAATATTGAATATCTACTAAACCACGGAAGCACTAACGAAATTCATAGAAGCACTAAGAGGCACTAACGATGCACTATACGATGACACCAAATATAGTTAAATCGTGAAAACTTTGAGTGCTAACTTCATGGACCTCTTTCTGTATTCATCTCTCCTTCAATTACTCTCTTTTTGGTCACCCTGTTTGTTTCCACTTGTGCTTGTACTTATCAACAGATATAAAATGTCAATAGTTTTTCTCGTCACAGATAATAGTATATTAACTACCAAGTGTTAAAACGGTTACTTTAGTCACGAGTTTTAATAGGCACGAGTGAAGCGAAGCGGAACGAGTTCCTTGTGAAACGAGTGACTAAAGACGTTTTTAACACGAGGTGCTTACTATACTTTTTCTTCGCCCGCGGGAAGGAAAACATTATATTATATTTGAATTATATTCATTACATGACGGACGATGACTGACAGCTGACTGATAAATCAAATGGCCAGAATAACAAAATTATCAAGGAGCATGAAATTTAACATACAAAAGATACACTTGATTTGACGTTTAAAAAACAAAAGATAAACGAGATGTGACTTTTCGCATTTTAAACACTAGTGTTTAAAGAGTCGTTTTGTGCATGTCAAACCCGTGTTCAAACTGCGGTTTTAGTAGCGGAAGTAGAAAAACATTATTATTTGTAGCTTCCGTAATAAATTCACTAACATATTTTCTAAAAAATATTCTCTAATCTGTTTCAGGTGCAAATATTCAAATTAAAAAATGTCTTTGGTGTACTTTCTAATATCTTTACCCCTTCTACCAATTTTTCTAATATTCTTGATGTGTTTGGTAATTTACAAGAAAATAATATTCGCAGTATTGAAAGTGAAGTATGGTACAAACCTTACTCCTATCGAAAGCATCGATTCTTTTTTCACGTTGGGCAAATTTGAAGAAAATTTCTCTTATATTGTAACAACTATGAGAACTAGCATAAGCGAAGAAAATTTAGCTGCAAAAATATTGGAAGCTTTGGATGAAACAATTATAAAAAATGCTGATCACTTTAAAAAAATGCATAGTTCTCTACTCACTTTTATGGGTTTCTCATTTTTTATGAAAGAAGAAATTGAAGCAGCGGATTTTGTGAATATTGTGGATGTAGAGAAGGATCGGTACGAATCTTTAAACCGTTTAACATATGAATATAGCATGAAGCCGCTAGCAAAAAATTTACTTTTTGAAAGTACCATCTTGAAATGTAGTAACGAATGGAAAATGAGGAATAACTTTGAAGTAGACCAAATACCTGTACTGATTAGAATTCATCATATTTTGGGTGATGGTTTATCAACAATGAATCTGTTCGTTCAACTATTCGGTGATAATAAATTCGTTATAGATAACGTAATTGAAGAATTTAATAAAAGACATAAACGCCCGAATTTCTGGATAAGAGCATTTGAGGATGTTTATTCTTTCCTACTACTCCCAGGTTTTCTGGTTTGTGAAGGAATAAGAAGGTGCATTAATAATAGAGCGTTTATTGGTAAAGCTGGTTCCGGTAAACAATATTTTGCTAAAAATGTTGGAGATGATACGATTTCGGTACAGAAAATAAAAGATTTGAAAAAGAAAATTGGAGACTGCGGATTTACTGAAATTTTAATTACAGCCATTTCAGCTAGTCTGTGTGATTATTTTAGAAAGGTAAGTTAATGTTGAATTATTCTGAAATCATATCATAATATACACATGGTGTTTCAAAAAAAGGTGTTCCCCTTACTAGTACAGATTTATCGCTGCAAAATAAGTTGGGTTCGCCTTCTAAAAAAATTTCGTATCGGCGTCCGTTTTCAAGATACAGGGTGTTGGAGAAAGAATTCTTGTACATATTTTTTACGACTATGTCGAAATTACTGGCGACATTATAATGAAATTGTATACGAAAGTGTTTGGGAAGCTGACGGATCGCATAAATTTGTTTTCATATCTGCCTCTCACAGGGTTCGAGCCTAGTAATTTTGAACATATCTTTTTAGAGACTAACGTTTTTAGCCCAACTCTTGGTAAAACTCCATACTGTGTACTGTTTTTGGCTTACCTTCATTTTAAAGAGATTATAATTAGGTATAGTACTTGTTGTTAGATGTAATGGGTTATGGTAAAACAATTTTCAACATTTAATCAATTTTTTCTGCATAACTAAGTACAGATCAGTACCCTGAATTTTTTTAGCTTTCTATTCACTATTTTATAAATGCATGTAGTTAAGGATTAATATCATAGTGCATGTTTTGCGTTCTCATCTTTAATAATGGGACATCAAAATGCGGGAAGTCGTAATTACTTGTATGTTTATTGGGCTCTGAAGGTGTTTATTGGGCTCTGAAGGTCCAACCGTATATTACGGTAATGACTGATTTTACATGTATATGAGTTGGTTATTATACTAAATGAAATTCGATGATCACATGCACTTTTTCTATATTTGCATTATTTTACATTTTTGTTCATATTGCGTCACAACTAAGAATATCACAACTGCTTACGGTACAATGCAATTGCAATTTTCGTGATCAATTCATGACAAGATTTGACATAAGATTTTTTAATGCTTTTTGTAACTTTATTAACTGTGTTTTTGTATGATGATGAAGCTAAGTTAAAAATGGGTTGTTATGGATATTTTATATGTCGTTCAAAGTGGGTGGTAACAAGGAGAGTTATGTGAGGATGTAGCCAATGGGGAATAGGGATTTAAATGAAACTGTCATACGACTGTTGAAAACTCAGTCGATGCATATAGTTTTGTGGACAAAGAAATTGATATATAGTTATCTGTGGTTTTTATATGGAAGGAAGTTTGAAATGGGTTTTGTATGGTTAAATACATATTAAATATGTGGGAAGAATGATATTTTTATTTTATGATAAATACGGAATATAAAAATTATGATATACAGGGTGAAGACAAAGTAAGAATTTACAGTAGAAATTTGAGTATTAATTCAAATTCGTACATATTGGGGGCGCGGGAAGAAATGAAAAGAGGTGAGCGTTGGATCGGATTAGACATCGGATAATGGTGTTAGTGAAATGATCGAGAATGTATAGGGATATGATGCATAAGTGCGAATGAAAGTGAGTGAATGTAAATATAAATATATAAGTAAATGTATAGGAAATGTAAAAAATAATCTAATGTTGTTGTCAGAGTGTTGTAAGGGCTCTAACGTGAAGATTATAAAGAATAATTCAATGTTAATGTTAGAGTGTTGTAAGGGCTCTAACGTAAGAATTATAAGGAATAATATAATGTTGATGTTAGAGTGTTGTAAAGGCTCTAACGTCAGGATTATAAGGAATAATATAATGTTCTTGTTAGAGTGTTGTAAGGGCTCTAACGTCAGGATTATAAAGAATATGAAGTGAATAGTTAAACAAGTAGTCTAGAAATATGCTAGGTTTTTTTTAAGGGTGGGTAAGAATGTATGTAATAAGTAAGTCCTCTAGAAGTATGCTAGAGTTTTTTAAGGTTAAAAATGTATATAAGATAAGTCCTCTATAATTATGCTAGAGGTGTTAAGGGTACGATTGAATGTATTTACTCTAGGAATATGCTACAGTTTTTTTAAGGTTAAAATATGAATTAGGCTGGAGGTGTTAATGGTACGAATGAATGTATGTATTCTAGAAAGATGCTAGAGTTTTTTTAAGGTTAAAATGTATATAAGATAAGTCCTCTATAATTATGCTAGAGGTGTTAAGGGTACGAATGAATGTATGTACTCTAGAAATATGCTAGAGTTTTTTTAAGGTTAAAATGTATGTAAGATAAGTACTCTAGAATTATGCTAGAGGTGTTAATGGTACGAATGAATGTATGTACTCTAGAAATATGCTAGAGTTTGTTTAAGGTTAAAATGTATATAAGATAAGTCCTCTAGAATTGTGCTAGATGTGTTAAGAGTACGAATGAATGTATGTACTCTAGAAATATGCTAGAGTTTTTTAGGTTAAAATGTATGTACTATGAGAGGAAGAGATGAAAGAATGAGAGAATGTAAAGGGCCAAGCGGCAGTTTTTTCGGACCTAGTGGATTTATATACCAGCGCAATTCGCCACCGACAGAGGCTTGCCCGGTCCGATTGGGGCCTAGCAACTTACGTCACGCCAAGCGTCGACTCTATGTTGAATGAATTGTGGTACCAGTTTGTTTTAGGAGTAACGGTCCGGGAGCCTCGGGCATATGTAAACAAAAAGGGGGACCAAGTTATGAAGGGATGTGAAATTCCATGAGAGAGCATAGAAAAACTCATGTGGGCAATTTTCCAGTATTTTGATTAACAGAATGAATAGTGCTGGGTAAGTAAGAGAACGTTTTTCCTCGGAGAACGTGAAAACTCTAGTGTAGCTTGCGCTACTCCCTTTCTACGCGGACGAATGAGTTGTATAATGAGAGTGAGTGTAAGTGTGTAATATTTAATGGTTGAGAAAGTGATGTGTGATTAATTAATGAACTAGCATGATCGTATAAGTACAGGTAATGTGACCACTAATATAAAGTAAATATGCAAGAGACCTTTTAGATAATGAGATTGTTTGTACAAGTTCTTTTATGCAAAAGAGTGTCGCTTTATTGCGGCTAGAAGGTATACAAATTACTTTCCTTTTTCTATTTATAGGCTGGTTGTCTATGTTTCGGATGAGTCCGGCATAGGTAATGGAATGATTTTGATAATTGGTCGAGTGTAAATACCTGAAGTTGTCTTGACTTGGACTGAGCGGATTCTACCGTCTTCACCAACTGTAACGTTTATTATACGGGCTAAATGCCATCGTAATGGAGGGAAGTCGTCATCTTTGACTAAGACCATGGTTCCTATGGTGAGATCTTTAGATGGGGTAGTCCATTTGGGACGGTTTTACAATTGATTCAGATAGTCGACCGACCACATTTTCCAAAAGTTTTGTTGAGCATGAGTACATTGTTGCCAGAATTTTAGTATTTTTGTAGGGAGTGAAGATAAATATTTGTCTGGTGGTGACATTAGGGGTGCTCCTATGAGAAAATAACCTGGTGTTAAGGGGAGTAAGTCAGTAGGGCCAGTTGAAAAGGGATGTAAGGGTCGTGAATTGAGTACAGCTTCTATCTGGGTTAATATGGTGCTGAATTGTTCAAAAGTAAAAGTGGAGGTAGCAAGTAATTTTATCAAATTAGTTTTAACGCTTTTTACTCCGGCTTCCCAGAGACAACCCCAATGTGGGGATCTAGGGGGTATGAATTTCCATTCTATTGAGGAGGTAATTAAGTAATCATATATGAGAGAAAAATTATTTGTCAGGAATTGAGATACTTTAGTAAGATAATGATTAGCACAAACAAAATTCGTGCCGTAATCGCTATAAATTACGGATGGAAGTCCTCGTCTAGACGTGAAACGTTTCAATGAAGCTATGAAAGAATCTGTGGATAGATCAGAGAATAATTCAAGATGAATGGCTTTAGTGGAGAAACATACGAATAGGGCTATATAATATTTGGTTATCGGTGCTCGCTTCAGATGAGATGATTTTATCGAAAATGGACCGGAGAAATCGATTCTGGTCGTCTGGAAGGACGGGAAGGTGTTACACGACGTGCAGGTGAATCAGACGGTTATGGCCTTGAACCTGTGGCACATTAGACATTTATTTATAATGCGCTTAATTTCGCGCAGGCTGTCAATGGGCCAGAATTGTAAACGGATATTGGCTAATATATTTTGAGAACCAATGTGTCCTAAACGTATATATTCTCTTTGTAATATCAAGCTAGTGAGTGCTACTACGAGTGCGAGTATAATTGGAATTAGGTTGTGAATTCAAGTGAGAGTGTAAGTAAAATTGAAATTCATTCTGAATGTATTGAATACGATTTATTTTGAGAATGTATATGCGAGTAAGAGAGTGTGCTCATGAGACTACAGCAAGTACGAGTGCGTGCAACAACAAATGAGTAAGAGTAAGTACAAATAAATGTAAATGCAAATGTAAGTACGAGTATAATTGTGAGTAAAGTGCAATTGTATGCGAGTGCAAGTAATAATGTAAGTGTGAGTTAGCATGAAAGTAAGTGTAACGTAGTGACCACGAGTGTATAAGTATGATGAGAGAGTTTTTTCTAATTCTTTTGAGATTGTTTTTGTATATGTTTTTATGATTATAGATGCTTGTGTTAAGGGGGCCCGGCTCTTTTGCGGGGAAGAATGAGTTTTAAAATGTTTTATTTAATGTAAAAGAGAGTTGTTTCTGTTCTCGTCAAGAAAAGGAGGGTAAGTTATATATATATATATATATATATATTTTTAAATCAGAAAATCAAAACAAATGATTATTCTGTGGTAATTATCGACCGTACTATTTATATAAGCAAAAGGTGATGATTGTCAGGTATGCGGTCAGTATAAGAAATAAAACTATATTCTCATTCTCAATATTTCGCTATTGTTCAATAGCATCATCAGGAGACACTACAATAATTAAAATATAAATACAATGACAAAGATAGGAACACAAATACTTACAGATGTTAAGAGTCAGTAAAAGTTGATGTACACCACATTAAGGTACTAACTAGACTAATTGCTAATGATTAATTTGTAAAAATGGTTGTGGTGTGAATTGATAAAAACAAGAAACAATTTGAGTTGAAAACAAAACAACAAAATAAATAATCTGAAACGTATGAATAAATGGGGTGACAAAACAACAATATTAAAATGAATTTAAAAGGTGACAATAAATATCACTAAGTTTATTAGTATCAGATTTGAGGTTGATAGCATCCTTTTGTTTGTTGATGTGATACATTTCGAAAAATAAACGATTCCTGTATTGGTCAACTTTCTGGAGAATCTCTGAGTAGATATACTAAGCCGGTTCTGGGACGGAAGTCGGCCATGTTGGATTTCGTTGACTGTGCGCGCGCACCGGAAGTGGCATCCATCTTGTGTCAATGGCGGACGTGTTGGTGTGACGTGTGTCGTATCCATCTTGTGTCAATGGCGGGTCGTTGGCGAGTATTTCGAATGTCGCGACTGTGACGGCATCCATCTTCTGTGACGTCAATCATGGTCCATCCACATGTGTGACGTAGCACTTCCAATTTGGTGGGTTGTGTCGTTGGCGGGTGATTCGAATGTCGCGACGGCATCTTCTGTGACGTCAGTAAAATCCCTACGGCATCCATCTTCTGTGACGTCAATCGTGGTCCACCACAACACTTCCAATTTATAAAATTGAAAAAATGGTCGACCGTGAGATTCGAACTCACGACACACACAGCGACTTTCTCGTTCCTAACACAGTCCCTAACCGTTGCGCTATCGAGGTTATTTGTATAAATTTCTTATTTGGGTTTTACCTTCATCCGTTGGGTGTCAGTGACCCCAGATACTTTTGGCGCTCTTGTTAAAAAAGATAGTTGAGTGGGACGTCTAAATTTCATATGGTGTGTATGTAAAAAAAAAATCCGCTTGAAAAAAAAAATCATGCAATTTATAAAATTGAAAAAAAATGGATGTCTGTGAAATTCGAACTAAGAACACACAGCATCTTCTCGTTCCTAACACAGTCCGTAACCGTTGCGCTATCATGGTTTATTTATAAATGTCTTATTTGGGTTTTAACACTTTGCGTTGGGTGTCAGTGACCCCACGTAATTTTGAAAGTTGCACTTTACATTTTAATATTCCAAGATTGATGCCTTCACAGCATACGAGTGAAATCAAAAGTGTCTATGATTCTTTGTCATAAAATGTATACAGGGGTTGTTTCACGTTTCTTGTTAAAAAAGATATTTAGTTTGTTGAGTGGGACGTCTAAATGGTGTGTGTAAAAAAAAATCCACTTTAAAAAAATCATTTATTATTGATATAATAATTACAAAGGTAACGCAATATTTAAAAACCATTGTCGGAGATATTGTACATTTCTGGAGGATCCTCCAGTGGCGTGACAGGAATCACGTTCAAAGTTTCCAGTTGCCAATGATGTACCATCAAACTTGCAGACGTCAATAATGATGGGAAAGACACTAAAAATGTGACATTTCTTTTGTAGAAATTCAGCCTTTTGCTGTCCGCGTACGTAAATGAAGTCTGCAGCATACAACAGCTTAGTTTCCAATATTACATTTATTTCGCTATACTCGATGTCACCTGAAGAGTATCGAATGCCATGCACATTTTTTTCCAGGTATTTCACAGTTTTCTTATCACGCTGACTTAATGTATCAAACGATTGAGGTGGCAAAAACATGTAGTGACTCTGCTTAAAACCAATCTCGATGGTGAGTTCTTTGGGAACAAAGCATCCATCAACGACGAATCCTTGGATGTCCACGAATGCAACTCTCATGATGATGATTGCTAGAATACTAACGTGCAGCAGCAGTAGCACATTCTAGTTTAAATTCTTAACAATTTCGGTGAGGGGGAAATACTCCATTACGCAATCGTGTATTATGATGCAATATACTTTGGTATTTTCGGGGAAACCAATGTTTGCTTCAATGTCAAGTTTTACATCAACTGTAGATGCCTTCATGCTTTCTTCTTGTTTCGAGCAATCGATAACAAACAATGCACGCCTCTTGAATGAGGAATAATCCAACAGAGGACGCTTCTGTGTCGAATTCATATAGCTAGGATAAAATTCAGTATAGTTGAAATATGCCTCATTGTAATCATTCTTGGTAAAATCCAACTGCATTCTTTCATTGGGATAATACTCTCCATTTAGCGATAACCTGATACTTTGAATGTCTGCATTGTCAAATAAAGTTGGATCAGTTGTGTTGTTGTCACGTTTGTTGGTTTGAAAGAAAACAATAACATAACGAGGTCGTTCCACTGAAGTTGTAGTTTTAACAGCCCAAACTTCACGTCTAGCATTTCTGGTGATGGATGGCAGTTCATGTATCTCCCACTTTCTAAATGGAATAACTATAGGCTGATCCTTTTGAATGGTCCTCATCAGTTCCAACTTAATATCATCATTAGGGTAGATATGCTTGATTTTCAATTCGATGTTGGTAATGTTTATGCTAACAGTTGTAGTGGAAGTCACACCGGCAACATTTTTTTCTGTGATATATACACAATCATTATCGTTTCGAGCTCGAACCAAACGTATTGTTTGCCGTCCACATGTAATCATGGGATAGTCATTGAAAATGTTGAAAATGTGCTTGAGAGGAATTTGTAGGTTGAATGATTTATCTGGAGCATTAAGGATGGGATCTTTGGGATAATTCCAGCCTGCTATAGCCATATGATTGGAATCTTCTTGATTGTAGCACGTCATGGCACGTACAGCACTCACGATTCCAGGATCTCGAACCGTTTCCATTTCTCTTGCGCTTTCACTGTATGTGCACGAATCGAAAAGGAAAGCACCAAAATTATTTGCCAGCTTTACATCACCGGCTCCATGTATATTGAGCGAACCTTTAATGCACAACAATGTTTCGTTCATTGCAAAAAACGAATCAACTTGATTGATGCTAAATTCCACAATGTCACTGCAACTGAACGATTTGATGAACGGAGCATATGTTCTGTATTCAGCTTTGCGAATCGATTCATCGAATCTCGGCTTGCGATAGATATCAAACATTGGAGGCATATCGTTCATACGAGAACGTTTTCCATACATGGTTGTCATCGTTTTTCTTTCAACAAAAAGCCTAAAGATTGCAAGAACAATTTGTTAGCAAACGTAAGATGCTGCTGCTGTTGCTTTGAAGGACGTCGTTTAACTAATGGAACTGAATGTGCAGCGGAACGTCTTTTATGATTAATTATCAATCCCATCTGTTGCTTCTCGCTCTAAGCTCCAACACCAAGGTACTCTTTTCACCACGAAAGTTGATAGGATGTCCGTCTTGGTCCAAAGCCAACACAGTAACGTTAGTAATTTCACGTTGTGGTATAACAGGTAAATAAAGTAAATTATGTGGAGTTTCGTCAATGGCGTACCCAGGATCTACTTTTATAACTAATTCGTAAATAGTATGAGCAGGTCTGTCTGCGTCAAAGGCTCCAGTGGTAATGTTACATTCGAAGCGTATGCTAGATACTTTTATAATTTTGACGGGTAGATCTGAAGAGTACCATTTTTTGGCTTCGAGTATCTGTCTAGAAAAACCCAATATGTCGCCAAGACAGTTGGGAGTATCCTGCTCGCCGAACGGAATTCTATATTTACTGTAAATCATACATTGTAACGTATTATTATTGGGTTTTAACGCAAATACAGTTTCAAATGGATTGCTGGTGCCACCACCACCACCACCTAACTTGTCTAGTATGAACGCTTCAATATCAGCGATTTCGTAACATCCCGTTGGTATATCAAAACTCTGCATCATGTTGTTGTCATCGTAGTAGTGAAATTTGCGATTTTCAATGTTTGGTATACTATGGTATGAGTGGAAGGAACGTAGTGCTAACTCATAGTCTTTCTCAGGATAGAGTACAATAGGCGTAGGAGGTTGGAATGTAAATACGTGATTTGTGCTATTTACTCTCAACAACTGCGACATGATGACTGATGCATGTCAAGGGATGAAGGTACTTTAAATAATACACAGAACTATGTTCAAGATTTATTTAATACACTTTGACATAGAAAACAAGATGCCTGAGAACTTGCAGGACCATCCCAATGCGTTGTCCAATCGGGACGGTTGTAGTGAACGAAGCACGGCAGACGAATTTGTAGCTCAAAATTTGTTTTGTAGTCATTAGGTAGTTTATGCCATATATCCAACAATTCAGACGGGCTGACAAACCCAATCAGATATTGAATGGGGACTTTTTTCAGCGCATCAACAGTAAAACTTCGTGGCTTTTGCATTAATAATGTTTTAATGTCATCCCACTCCTCTCCCATTGTTCCAAGGATGTTGAAGTAGAAATTTCAAACACAAATGTCCACAATTGATTTGATCGTAGTTTTGATACTGATTATTGTTATAAAAAATATTTTTTCCTCCTCCTCCTAGATACTTTACAAGTTCTTTGGGCGGTTTCAAATTACCAAATGAATCGAAATACTCGATGACATTGTTTTTCTTTATATATGCTACCCAATGTGTTCCACTGTTTTTGGATGAGTCCAAGTTAACCACTGCACACTCTTGTTGTCGTCGAGGACCGGATTTAGGTAGAGTGTCACGCATGAAAACACCACGAAAGTGTGAGATTTTATATAATTTTGCATAACGCGCAATATCGGTGTCGTACAGTGGACGATTGGGTAGCTTTATCGCGAGTTTTTTTTTAAATACAATCCAAATCCTCTGCCACTAGGATACTTTTTCAGATATAAACCATTTCCGACATGTTCCATAACCTTATTATGGCGGTGGTCTTCTTCCAATTTTTTTCGAGCATTATTTGCATCAATGACAGTCTTTGCAATCCCAGCAGCTCCACCCGATAGTGCTCCGAGTGCTGAGAGACCGGCAAACAGAGGTATAAGTGGTAGAAAACCTCCAGATTTTACTGGTATCACTCGAGGAACAACAATTTTCTTCGATCCACCAAATTGTTTAATAAGTGATTTGGCTGCTCGTAAGGCAAACAAGGCGCTTTCTTTTAGAGATGCTCCTCTCTTCATTGATTTTCCCACCTTTAGCACTACGTCTCGATTAAAGGAACGTCGTTGTTTCTTTGGACGACTTCCCATTCCCAACTTTCGTTTCACTTTCATGGTACCAGTAACAAGTAATGCAGCAGCTTTTTCACCAAAAGATCCCTCTTTTGATTTTACTCGAGCCCAAGCCTTATCTTCCAACTCCTTATCTGCTTTGTGACGTTCTTCAAGAGATTTATTTTGCGAATAAGCTATATCGTGTTGTTTGCAGGCGTCGTCTAAAGGATTAATGCCTGCGTCACCACGTGCAAGTCGCTTTTGTAGTTTTGTTCCAGCTATAAATGTACGTAATATATGTTTAACGAAAAAAAAAGACAAGTTATATTCACTTACGACCACAATAATTGTAGGTAGGCAAGTGAAGTTCGAATGGCAGTTTATTTATTAGAGAATTCAAAAGACCTTCTCCCTCAAACACCAACATTAAGACTGATGTATGATAATGCTGCGATATCCATATTTATAGAATAACACTCTAATAAAATTCTTCACAAGATGAAGATCGTTCAACAAGAGCAGACGCTACCCATTGAAAACTTGGACTTTACCTCTAATCCATCATCTGTTGGTAAACATGGTAAACTACTACCAAATTCTTTTCGTGCAATCATCTGTGGTCCTAGTGGGTGTGGAAAGACAAATGTTATGTTGTCGCTCCTATTCGATCCAAATGGTGCTAAATTCAAAAATGTTTACGTTTATTCCAAGTCGTTATTTCAACCAAAATATAAATTGTTGCAAGAAGTCTTAGGAGAAGTTAAAGGTGTTGGTTATTTTCCATTTAAAGACAATGAGGAAATTATTAGTCCAGATAAAGCGCAGTCAAACTCGATATTCATATTTGATGATGTTGCCTGCGATGGACAACAGAAAATTCGTGAATATTATTCAATGTGTAGGCACAAGCTCATTGACGCGGCCTACTTATGTCAAACATATTCGAAAATACCAAAACAGCTCATACGTGACAATTGTAATATGATTGTGTTATTCAAGCAGGATGAAATTAATCTAAAACATATATTTGAGGAACATGTGTCACCAGACATGACATTTGAAGAATTTAAAAAGATTTGCTCAGAATGCTGGTCGACTACTAACAACTATGGAACATTGGTGATTGTAAAAGATTTTGCTTTAAATAATGGTAGGTACCGTAAAGGATTCGATAAATTCATAAAGCACTAGACATTATCCTCAGTCATCGTCACCATGTCCAACGATAAGGTTGCTATTGCCATGCGTAAGAAAAAAATCAGTGAATTGGCGAGATCTATTCGCAAGAAATATTTAGCGTTAAAATTAGGAAAATCAGAACATGATACATCTCTAAATAAGCTATTTAAACCGATATCTGTACCGCTAAAAGAAATGGTCAAATCCTCAAAATCATTACAACAAGCCATAGTTTCAAAATTCATCCCTCCAAAAGAGGAAACAACGACAAAAAAAGAAAAAAATGCTGATGTATCATTTCTCGATACAAAACCCATAGCCGAGACGGATGAATCAGGAAATATACGTTATGATGATGAAGAAGGAGAAGACGATTATTATTATGATGATTATGATATAGGCACACATCCCAACGTTTCGCGTGATGTCATAGAAGATTATTTAGATCAATATCCAATAATTAGTCAACCATATCTTGAAGATTACTTTCGCAAAGATGATGAAATTGATAGAAGTTATGGTCCATTATATAATGATGAAATTGGTTGGATGTTGGGCAGACGTAGAATTGCATTCGATAAAAGAAACGGTAATATAAACATATTACGAGAGAAGGATGAGGGGGGTGGAGAAGGAAATATACCGGGGACTTCGGGATTGTATCAGCTTGTGTTTTACAATCATCCCAATGAATACTCTGATGATGATTTGAATAATTACAAAGCTCTGCTAACAATAACAAAAGCTCATCTCAATGCAGCAGATCGTCTGAAAAGTACTGCTACCGAAAAGTATCGCAACATAATTAGACCGTTGTTTAAAACTGACTCATCAAATATTAGTAGTAGTACTATAACCAAACCTCCATCAGCTCGAATATTAAAGAAACAACGACAACAACAACAACAACAACAATCCATTCAAACCGCTCCATATACTAATGTAGGAAAAGGTCTTGTTGTCGGCGGCGGCGGTGGTGGTGGCCCTCTTTTGTCATACAACGAAAAACCGATGGAATACATTTATTGGGACGATCCCAATGAGCTGTGTGACCGTTTAAGATTACTGATTGCATCCAAGGAAGCTGGCAACACCTCATTCTCACACAACAACGAGATAATTGCAATAATCAATGAGTTGAAAGAGGCCAATATAATTGAATAACAAACGGAAAACATAATCATTTCAATCATGTCTGTCGATAAGTTTGGACATCGCCGCAATCATGCTAATGAGCGGGTTAAGCCGTATATGCCGAAAGTATCGTATCCACATACTCTAGACGGTAATATTGATGCAGAAAACGTAAAAATTTGTAATGTAAAGATGCCGACTGCAAATAGCGATGTTGCTAACAAACTATATGTTGATGAACAATTACATGTGTACCATAATGAGCTCGAAACACTTCAAAAAACAATAATCCCCTCATTACAAACGCAATTGGTATCTCATCAAAATAAAATCAACGAAATTGCTGCATTTATTTCGAGAAATCCTCCCGTCAGAGCTCGAGATATGGCAACTAAAATATACGTCGACGAGGTAGTTGCTATGGGCAAGGAATTTTTGAGAAATGATTTGGAGAGTTTTAAACAAGAAATACAGGATAAATTGTCGAAAAGTAATACTCTAATCAGTGATAAGATCGATATGTATAATACATACATAGAACGTTCGTTTCAAGTTTTGGACAGGGACTTGAAGAAGAAGCATGAAATTGAACAAAAGAAGAAAATAGATGAGAAGAGTAATGGATCATCAGTTTAGAAAGTGCATGCGCTTACGAAACATGTCATCCAAAGTCCAGCTTGTTAACGAACTCCATAAACCTATACGTAAAAATTATCCACGCAGACGTACAATTGTCAAAGGCATAGATGATTTATGGCAAATGGATTTAGCTGAAATGCGACCTTACGCTAATCAAAATAAAAATCACAAAATGATACTAGTCGTCATCGATTGCTTTTCAAAGTTTTTATGGACACGTCCATTAAAGACAAAAACCGGTGAAGAGTTAACTCGTGCATTCTCAGACATTCTCACCAACACAAAACGAGTTCCTAAAAATCTCCAATCAGACCAAGGAACGGAATTTTACAACAGCAAGTTTCAACAACTAATGAAAAAACATGGGATTAATCATTATAGTGTATTTAGCACGAAAAAAGCTTCTATGGCAGAAAGAGTTATTAGAACATTGAAATTAAAGCTTTACAAACATTTCAGTTTAAATGGTACCTATAGATGGATTGACATTCTCCCTAAAATTACACGAGATTACAATAACACAAAACATTCAACAACCAAATATAAACCTTCCAATGTCAATAAATCCAACGAAAAAGATATTTTAAACAAAACCTATACACATCTAAAGATTGCCGGACTTCGTAAATTTAAAGTTGGTGATATTGTTCGTATAAGCAAGTCGAAACATGTCTTTGAAAAGGGATACACACCCAATTGGACGACTGAACTATTCAAAATCATTAAAGTTAAAATAACCAATCCCACCACATATTTGCTCGAAGACTTGCAAGGTATCCCAATCAGTGGAGGGTTTTACGAAGAAGAGCTACAGAAAACGTCAAATCCACACATTTACTTGGTGGAGAAAGTACTTAAAAGAAAAGGCAACAAGATGTTTGTTACATGGTTAGGTTTAGATAGAAAACACAACACCTGGATACAAAGCACAGATGTAGTCACGTAATTACATCGCTTCACTACTCATGAATATATTGTTTTGTAGTAGTAGGAGATGTGAATGAGTATAAATAGAGGAGAGAGTTGTAGGTTAGATTCTCAGTCGTCAATATGAGTTCTCAAGACAGCGGCTATTTTAGTGCTACACAAAGTCATGTTAATTATGACACACAATTAGATCATATTTTACAAGTGTATGAAATGGCAGCCAAACAGGAAAACCACTACTTATTGTACACAGAGTATTGTACAGATGGAGATTTTCGAATTGGTTGTGGTTTGAGCCCCGCAAGAACGTTCAGTACTGCGATCACTCTATCATACACCGATAAACATAAGAAAATCAACTTCAGCTCATACGAATGGTTCACATTTATCGACATTTTAAATAATAATTCATTTATAAGTGCATCATTTCACGAAGAAGAAAAAAAAGAAGAAGCTGTGTTATCTTGTGGAGACTACTGCACCATTCGACAAATGGTATTTGATCGTGTTAAATGGTTGGAGGTGACCAAACATGATATCAGTGTACCTTTAAGAAAAGAAGATGTTTATCAAATACTACAAGCGGATCGTTGCCTCATCTCCCCACGTCTCACTCATTTAGAATCCATAAATTTTGGTGAATACTATGAAAATTTGGTGGAAAACATTAGAAATTTCAGTCAAACTAATGAAAATTTGACTAAATTTGAACTGATTCAAGTAATGTGTGACATCAACAATAGCGAATTAGCCATTGCACTAAGAGAATATATGTTTTTTTGTAAAGTTAACATTGTCAGTGATTTAGAGAAGTATTAAAACTAATTAATTAAAATTATTGTGTTTTATTTCATGTTCCCATCGTATGTGAGTTGATAAATGAAACGAAAATTGTCAATGATTTTGTTTCATGTTTCCAAGTTGATAGAAGGAGATCACTAATTATTTTTTATGTATTGCTTTTGAAAATTACAATACTTTTTATATTGATGAAATATATTTGAGAATAATATTTCATATATATATGTGTGTGGGTCTTAGAATAAATAAAACATTTACATTTTAAATCAATATTTAACTTTAATGGATAGACATAATTATAACGGTATAGAGAAATTAGATTTTTCGTGGGAACACCGTTTATTAAATTGCTTTTTTCAGTGCGTAGGTTAAGAATAAATAAACCATTTCAAATCAACATTTAGATAGACGTAATTATAATGGTACAGAGTAGTTCGTTTTCTCGTGGGAACATCGTTTATTAAATTGCTTTTTTTTTAGTTTGTATGTTTGAGAATAAATAAAACATTTCAAATCAACATTTTAATAGATAGACGTAATTATAATGGTACAGAGTAGTTCGTTTTTTCGTGGGAACACCGTTTATTGCTTTTTTTCAATATTAGGAGAAGCTATTAAATTTTAATTTGTGTGGGTATCGTTGAGAGAACCACCTTGCAAATAGTGGGGGATATCGTTCCATATAAATTTGATATTTCACATCATACAAATCAGTTATCATTGAACAGTGATAGAATATTAAAATTAATCTGTGTGTTGTGTGAAGGCTACTCAGAAAAAAGTAAGTTTTTCATTTATTTCTTCAAATAACAAATCGTTCACTTTTGTTTTTTATGATATAAAGTTCCACTAAAAAGGTAGAGTTTATTAACACATATTTATTCTTTTGTAGATGGATCTACCTTCATTAAATTCAGTGTCGTTAATTACAGAGAAGAAGCCTATTATTAAACTTCAACATTTGACGCTTGGGGAAGCATACCCTATCTTAGGCGCAAAATTAGTTTCAAGCAAATTTGGTGGTGAAGTCATTTTGATAGAATTCGCAGACAATATCACATTCCTGCCCAAGAGAGTGACGGAACAGTACCGATGTCAACTTGATTATTTCAAAGCTCAAAAGCATTCTCTCATATTTAGAGGATTAATTGAAGTGGGCAGACCAAATCGTGCAATATCGTTTGAAATTGTTGAAAATTAGTTTTCGCTTGGTGAGTTTTTATTTATTATATATGTATATTATATATTTAAAGTGAAAAAATGGTGAATTTAATGAACAAAGCTGATCAAACGTTAACTTTCCTAAAAGAACATTATTCTAAACCGCTAGCTAATTCAATAATTAAATTAATAGACCGTCATGTTAGGAGATGTGTCTTGACTTTGGTTAAGTTCAAATTTTCCATTGGTGAGAAGAGAAAAATTCAATCAAAAATTGGGGAACTTAAGCGATTACGTCATCAAATTAATTCAATTACAAAAAAAAATATGGGTTATGGGTTGAGAAAACGAAGTGTAAAATGGTTAGATGTTGGGGTTATTTTTAATTGTAGAATTAGGACAGGGCTTATTGTAAATTTGAAACATAAAGTAATCGATGAATTTTTCAAAGATGCTTTTAATTTATTCAACGTTAAAATTTCACAAATATTGAAGGATCTAAAAATAATAAAAGTTAATACTACTCTCATTGGTGATTATATAAAGCAATCGAATGATCGGGAGGTGGTAAATCAAAAACATTTTAGTACACCCAATGCAATCATTGATGAGGGAACTGATTTAATAGAATGGTTTAAAAATAATGTCGTAGATCGTATTTTGAATAAAATGTCAGAGTTTCAAGAGAAACAGAGCGGTTGGGCATTAAGCAAAATCATTTCACTAGAGATAGCAATTAACAAATACGAAATGGGTAATGGTTCATCTTTCATTCGATTGCCTGAGCAGATACAGAAAAAACATGCATGCATCAACATCCAGAACAATGATGAAGCGTGTTTTTTCTGGAGCGTTGTTGCAGGTTTACACGCTCCCACAGGGCAGGTGAGCCGAACATCATCATATCCACACTATTCCACCGTTTTGAAAACTCGAGGCTTAGATATGCCAATGAAACTGCCTCAAATTAAGAAGTTTGAAACACTAAATGAAATTTCCATAAACGTTTATATGTTAGAGTACAATGAAACAGTGAACAAAACATTTTACACAGTATTGCCGGCAAGATTGACTAGGAAAAAATTAGACCGTCACGTCAACTTATTACTCATTCAAGATAAATACTTTCCGAAATTAAACGAATATGAAACAACGCCATCTCATAATGATTACAGTACTATTGTTGAGGTAAAATATCATTATTGTTGGGTTAAAGATTTATCGCGTTTAATTAGTTCACAGTTAAATAGAAACGATCATAAAAAATATGTTTGTGATAGATGTCTCAATTACTTTTCATTGCGTGAGAGACTGGATGATCATTCCGAACTTTGTGAGAATTTAAACAATGAAAAGATTTCATTTCCCAAATATGATTTTGTTGAGTTTAAGAATTATACATACAAGCAAAAATGTCCTTTTATTATTTATGCTGATTTTGAATCTCAATTGACACAATGTAATGAAATCATTTCTAAAACAACAAACAAATATCAACATCATAAAACTTACAGTGCAGGCTACTATATAAAATGTTCTTTTGACGATTCTCTATCGTTTTACAAAAGTTACAGAGGTGTGGATTGTATGGATTGGTTCGCTAACGAAATGACTGATATAGCTAAATTTGTAGATTCAAAAATTAAAATAATTGTACCAATGGTAGTCAAACCAAGAACTACTAATGATGCAACTGTTTGTCATATATGTGAAAAAAAGTTTAATAAAAAAGATATAGTTGTACGTGATCACAATCATTTTACGGGGGAGTTTCGAGGATTTGCGCACCAATCCTGCAATTTAAATTTTAGAAAACTGTTTGTTGTGCCGATTGTATTTCACAATTTGTCTGGTTATGATAGCCATTTTATCATAAGAGATATTGCCAAACGTGGTAGAGTCAGCCTTTTACCAATCAATAAGGAAAAATACATTTCATTCACACAATACGATTCGGAAACAAACATAAAATTCAGATTTATTGATTCGTTTCGTTTTTTGGGATCTAGTTTGGATGCTGTCGTTAAAACTTTGGACACCAATTATTTGAAAATTTTGAAAAAAGAAAACCATAATTTAACCAATATCCAATTTACATTATTGACACGTAAAGGTATCTTTCCTTATGACTATATTAATAACTTGGAAAAATTGAATGATGATAAATTACCACCGATTGAATGTTTTTATAATAAATTAAATGAAGCGAACGTAACTGATGATGATTATGCTCACGCTAAAAATGTTTGGCGGTCTTTCAATGTAAAAACACTTGGAGAATATAGCGATATATACATGCGCACCGATATTCTTCTTCTAGCAGATGTGTTTGAAAATTTTAGAGAGACAGCTTTAGCAACGTATGGTCTAGATCCTGGATGGTTCTACAGTATACCAGGATATGCGTGGAATGTGATGCTAAAGTTTACAAAATGTAAACTGCAAATTTTAAAAAATATTGATATGATAATGTTTATTGAAAAGGCTATTAGAGGAGGAATATCACAGTGTTGCAATAGGTACAGTGAAGCAAATAATAAATATATGTCTGAATATGATGTTGAGAAACCATCAATGTATATTCTCTATACAGATGTAAATAATTTGTATGGAAAAGCGATGTGTGAACATTTGCCCTTTGATGGCTTCGAGTGGATCGAAAATGATATGGAGAAATTTAACGACATCAATTTCATAAAATCCATCCCAGATGATAACCCCGAAGGCTATATTCTTCAAGTGGATTTGTTATATCCAGACAAGTTGCATAATCTACATAAAGACTTTCCTATGTGTCCCGAACACCACAAACCACCCGATTCAAAATTAACAAAATTAATGACTACCCTACACGATAAAAAAAGTTACACTTTACATTATAGAAATTTAAAGCAAGCCCTAGAACATGGACTAGTATTGGAAAAAGTTCACAAAGTTTTGAAATTCCAACAATCTGCATGGCTTCAACCCTACATCGAATTAAACAATCGATTGAGGACTTTAGCCACCAGCGACTTTGAGAAAGATTTGAGAAAACTAATGAATAATGCTGTGTTTGGGAAATGTATGGAATCCATCCGTAAACATAGAATTTGTAAATTGGTATCTACATATGAGGGTCGTTATGGTGCTAAAAATCTTATTGCTAGTCCGCGTTATCACAATAGAACAGTTTTCGATGATGGTGATCCACCTTTGATGGCAATCGAATTGAAAAAGTCTGAACTAATTTTCAATAAACCGATATACGTGGGTATGGTTATTCTTGACATCTCGAAAACTGTAATGTATGACTTCCATTACAATTTTATGCTTCCCACAATGGGAGTAGACAATTGTAAGTTGATGTACACCGACACTGATAGTTTTGTTTATCAACTTACTTGTGAAGATGCATACGAACAGTTAATTGACGCAAACATTGACAAATTTGATACATCAGATTATCCCATTAACAATATCTACAACATACCCCGAGTTAATAAAAAAATACTAGGTTTGATGAAAGATGAAGCTAATGGACAAATAATCACCCATTTTGTTGGTTTAAGGTCCAAAATGTATAGTTACAAAGTTCAGGGGGGCAAAGTTGTCAAAAAATCAAAGGGGATTAAAAAATGTGTTGTGAAAAATAAAATAATTTTCGATGATTATGTGGATTGTTTGAAAAATTGGAAACAGATGACAATTACTCAAAATACGATACGTTCCTTCGCTCATAATGTGTATAGCATTGAACAAACAAAAATCGCTTTGAGTCCTCACGATGATAAAAGGAAATTACTTCCCGATTCATTTGATACGCTTCCATGGGGACATTACAGTATTTTGGAATAATGTTTTTTGTTTTTAGATAAAAAATGTCTCCTACTCCCGAAACTGAAGATCGTGCCAAACGGCGTGTAAAATTTCTTAAGAAATCACGTAAATTAATCAGAGATTTTCGAAGTGCTGTTGCAATGATTAAAGTACCTCGATCACTATCTAAAAATGATTGTCGAAGAGTACTAAAACTCATATATACTGATTTTCCAATAGAAATTTTAAATGGATTAATTCTTCATTTCAATTTACCTACAGAACCTGAAGATTCTGACTATGATTCAGATGAAACTATTTTTGCTGACTTTTGAATACAACTTTGTAAAACCATTTTTCACTTTTCACATATATTTAAATATATAATAATATGAACTCAAATATAGTTTTATACTTTTATATTAAACTATTACATATTAAGTTATAGCATGTATTACTACTTTGTGAATTATGGCATTTGTTTGTAGTATTATTAATCTTTCATATTAATTTATAACATATATTACTATACTTTCATATTAAAATGTAACATATTGTTTTTTCCAATATAATTTTAGGATATTGCCTAAATATTTTTGTTAAATGAAACAATGTTTTTTTTTATGAGTAAAACATCAGGTTAATTTCCAAATAAAATCTTCTTCAATGTTCAATGATAGCTCAATTATATCAAGAATAAATAATTTTTCAAGTAAATGGATTAAGTTATAGCATATATTACTACTTTGTGAATTATGACATTCGTTTGTAGTATTATTACTCTTTCATATTAATTTATAACATATATTACTATACTTTCATATTAAAATGTAAAATATTGTTTTTTCCAATATAATTTTAGACTATTGCATAAATATTTCTGTTAATTGAAACAATGTTTTTTTTTTATGAGTAAAACATCAGGTTAATTTCCAAATGAAATCTTCTTCAATGTTCAATGATAACTCAATTATATCAAGAATAAATAATTTTTCAAGTAAATGGATTTTTTTTTATTACCTAGTATCTACTCATCAGCTGAAAAATTACAGCATGGCATTCGATACTCTTTTATGTGGCATCAAGTATTACAGAATAAAAATGATTGGAAACTATGCTGCAAACACACAGCAATAAGCTGAATTTCTACTAAAGAAATGCCTCGTGTGTTTCCCTTTAGTCTACTAGTTTGATGACACACACACACACACACACATCATGGGTAACTGGAAACTTTGAACCTACTACACCACTGGAGGACCCTACAGAAATATACAACGTCTCCAACAATGGTTTTTTAAATACTACATTACCTTTGTAATTATTATATCAATAATAAATTATTTTTTTAAAGTGGATTTTTTTTTTATTAAAACACCCAATCTACTCATCAGCGGATATATTACATGAAGATTTAAATTTACGTTTAACAATTTTTGGTAAAATTTTAAATAATAAAACGAATATGAATGCTAATAATATACATAGAGTCATTGAAAATATATTATTAAGTTCATTTTTCATACTATGGAACATGCTGCTAGTGTTGGTTATATTGATCATGGTGAAAGCTTTGTAGGTTGAATTCTGTTTAATGGATATGTTGTTGTTTGCGGACATCTAAAGATATAATCTACAGCACTTGAAATCTCCTGTCGTCGAGCTCCGTTTTGTAATTCGTCTGGCACCCAATTTATTGTAAGCTTCTCCCACTTCTTTTGATCTGAGTCGGTAGTATCAGCAGCAGAAAGGCACAGGTTTGCAATTTGCTTCATAACCCTTCGTTTTTCTTCATAAAATATTACATCCTTATTCAATCGATCTATTTTTATAATAAACTCCTCAAATAGACGTCTATACTCAACTAATGACATACTACAACTGATTCGTTTACAGATATATTAGTGTCCTATATTTTGTGTATCTCCACACACACACACACACACAATAATGTCTCAACCTCCTAGTCGGACGGAACGGTTTTTTCTCATAAAGACCTGTGAAGAAATTTGTTATAAAACCCCTCACACCTCCCCATTAATCCATTAAATACTGTCTTTGTAATTATTATTTTTCTCACCCCCTGCGATAGCGCAACGGTTAGGGACTGTGTTAGGAACGAGAAAGTCGCTGTGTGTGTCGTGAGTTCGAATCTCACGGTCGACCATTTTTTCAATTTTATAAATTGGAAGTGTTGTGGTGGACCACGATTGACGTCACAGAAGATGGATGCCGTAGGGATTTTACTGACGTCACAGAAGATGCCGTCGCGACATTCGAATCACCCGCCAACGACACAACCCACCAAATTGGAAGTGCTACGTCACACATGTGGATGGACCATGATTGACGTCACAGAAGATGGATGCCGTCACAGTCGCGACATTCGAAATACTCGCCAACGACCCGCCATTGACACAAGATGGATACGACACACGTCACACGTCCACCATTGACACAAGATGGATGCCACTTCCGGTGCGCGCGCACAGTCAACGAAATCCAACATGGCCGACTTCCGTCCCAGAACCGGCTTAGTATATCTACTTCTCTGTATCGTCATAACTAAACGTATGGCCCGTCTTTATAAAATGATCCACCACTACACAGTTATTCTTGCCTACTCGACAATCACTTCTATGTTGGGTAATACGGTTTTTTAACCATTGAGAAGTTTCACCAACGTAACATCCCGGACACTGCGAGCAATTTATTTTGTAAATCACGTTGGTTTGTAATAATAAAGGTGTTTTATCTTTAACTTTCGAAAAAAGGAGAGAAATAGTTGTCAAATTGTATTTAGCAACTCTGAAATTGGTGAACTGTTTGAACAGTGGTAAAATCAGTGGAGTTAAATTATTGATGTAAGGAAGTCTTTTGTACAGAGTAGCCTGTTGATTGAAATTGTCAACCTGACCATCGTAGAAGTCTGTGTTATAAATTAATTTTTTTAAAATGTGATTGGGATAACCGTTGTTAACGAAAATATCAAATGACGATCTTAAGTTCTTATTAACAAATTTTTAATCACTGACGTGTAGAATTCTATTTTTCATTGTTAATACTAAGTTGTACTTCCGACTCTTAGGATGATCAGAGAAGAAATTTAAAAACCTTCCAGATGATGTTGGCTTTTGATACCAATCTAACAAGATAATGTTATTGTCGGATCTCATTACTCTGGTGTCCAAGAATGGTAAGCCGGCCCCACTCTCCAATTCCATAGTGAATTGTAAATGATTATCAAATGAATTGAAAACATTAAGTGTAAAATCAGTCCTATCAAAGGGAACAGCACAAATTATGTCATCGACATATTTATACAAAAAAGGTAATTTGAAGGGCAATTTAGGGATTACATTGTCAAGTAGCTCGTCAAGGACAAGAGTGGCTAGAACAGGACTGATTGTTTACCGAAAATACATAAATTGGAGATACTCCTTCGCCCGATAGTTAGTTCCATCAATTCTACTACTTACAAGCTATCAAAATTTTTATCTGATATTCTACAAAATGCGTTTCAGGATCACACAAATTATAATATTAACGACACTTTCTCTTTTGTCAATGCTATCAGAGGCTGTAGATTACCAAAGGATTACATACTTATTTCTTTAGATGTAGTATCTTTATTTACCAACATCCCATTAAACTTAATTACCAATATTATTGATGAAAAATGGTTTCTGTTGGAACCCTTCACTACATTATCCAAGGATAGTTTTTTATCATTGGTTACATTTATTTTTGATAACCTTTTTTCAGTTTCAACAACGTATTTTATCGCCAAATTTTTGGCACACCGATGGGATCCCCCATCAGTCCTGTTCTAGCCACTCTTGTCCTTGACGAGCTACTTGACAATGTAATCCCTAAATTGCCCTTCAAATTACCTTTTTTGTATAAATATGTCGATGACATAATTTGTGCTGTTCCCTTTGATAGGACTGATTTTACACTTAATGTTTTCAATTCATTTGATAATCATTCACAATTCACTATGGAATTGGAGAGTGGGGCCGGCTTACCATTCTTGGACACCAGAGTAATAAGATCCGACAATAACATTATCTTGTTAGATTGGTATCAAAAGCCAACATCATCTGGAAGGTTTTTAAATTTCTTCTCTGATCATCCTAAGAGTCAGAAGTACAACTTAGTATTAACAATGAAAAATAGAATTCTACACGTCAGTGATGAAAAATTTGTTAATAAGAACTTAAGATCGTTATTTGATATTTTCGTTAACAACGGTTATCCCAAACACATTTTAAAAAAATTAATTTATAACACAGACTTCTACGATGGTCAGGTTGACAATTTCAATCAACAGGCTACTCTGTACAAAAGACTTCCTTACATCAATAATTTAACTCAACTGATTTTACCACTGTTCAAACAGTTCACCAATTTCAGAGTTGCTAAATACAATTTGACAACTATTTCTCTCCTTTTTTCGAAAGTTAAAGATAAAACACCTTTATTATTACAAACCAACGTGATTTACAAAATAAATTGCTCGCAGTGTCCGGGATGTTACGTTGGTGAAACTTCTCAATGGTTAAAAAACCGTATTACCCAACATAGAAGTGATTGTCGAGTAGGCAAGAATAACTGTGTAGTGGTGGATCATTTTATAAAGACGGGCCATACGTTTAGTTATGACGATACAGAGATTCTCCAGAAAGTTGACCAATACAGGAATCGTTTATTTTTCGAAATGTATCACATCAACAAACAAAAGGATGCTATCAACCTCAAATCTGATACTAATAAACTTAGTGATATTTATTGTCACCTTTTAAATTCATTTTAATATTGTTGTTTTGTCACCCCATTTATTCATACGTTTCAGATTATTTATTTTGTTGTTTTGTTTTTAACTCAAATTGTTTCTTGTTTTTATCAATTCACACCACAACCATTTTTACAAATTAATCATTAGCAATTAGTCTAGTTAGTACCTTAATGTGGTGTACATCAACTTTTACTGACTCTTAACATCTGTAAGTATTTGTGTTCCTATCTTTGTCATTGTATTTATATTTTAATTATTGTAGTGTCTCCTGATGATGCTATTGAACAATAGCTAAATATTGAGAATGAGAATATAGTTTTATTTCTTATACTGACCGCATACCTGACAATCATCACCTTTTGCTTATATATATATATATATATATATATATATATATATATATATATATATATATATATATATGTTACGGTTAATACAAGAAAATAGTTAATTCGCGAATTAACCGGCTAAAACGCGAATTATCCAATACAACCGGTTATTACTGAAGAAATAACAATAATTGAAAAATATTCGCAAATTATTCGTTTAATACGCGATTTATACAATATGATCGGTTATATCCGATAACACTTGGCTCTTTCGCGAATTAGCCGGGTAATAAGTTCAGTAAGCAATTATTAATGTCGCATTTATTCATTCATAGACGTGCGTATAGGTACTGAGCTGTGATTTTTATTACATAAGTAATACAGAATAATAAAATATGTTCTCTAAAATTATAATAATAAAAAAGAAATAGTTATTTCTCTATAAAAAAACAAAAGGCTAATAGGTTAATGTTTAATACCTATGGATCAAAACTTATAGGTACCTACTTTTACTACATATTACTTATTGGAACAGGATAGGCTTGAATGGCACTTAGAATTACATAACAGATTTTTCGACTTACATCTACATTTTTTGGTGAAACATTTGCTTTTACAGTTACATTTTTGAAATCCCTGTCCTCCGGAAATTGACTGGTTTTTGGCAATTTCTCTTAATGATTTTTTTTCACTTGACACACACTCTAATGGAATTAACTTTTGTTTGCAAACCGCAAATTGATTTCTAGAGTATTTTTCACGAATAGTACCGTGCTCGTTACAGAATTCATAATATCCTTTGTCATTATCAGCGTGTACAATCGTCAGCAATGCATTATTGAAGTCACAACGTCCTCTATCTAAATCTGGAATAGGGACTCTGGCAGTGTCCCCTACGCAACAAGATGGAAATTTTTTTTTCGATGTACGCTTCATTTTTTCAGATTGTTTCTCCAAACATTTTTTAGCTTGTGCTCTATTTTCCAAAATACTGAACTGCTTCACACAAATATCACACTTTTCACCTCCAGTTTGACAAAGACACTCATTTAACACATCAGTTATGTCGTTTCGTCCTTCTCTCACTTTATTATTATCTTCAAGACAGTTAATATTTTGCATGTTGTTTTCGTGGACTTCGATTACTTGAAGGACTCTATTTTGGTGATTTTCAACTGTTTCTGTCGAATTTGGTACATCAATTATTTCAAGCTGTATATTCTCATCTGGTATATCATAATATTCTGACTCTTCCTTTTCCTCTTCTACAATTTCATAATTTTTATCTTTTATTTGACCGCTAACTTGTATATCTGTATTTTTGTTAAATGTTTGATTAATTGTCTTATCAATACCTATTTCTTCCATATGAGATATGTTTTCATTTAGATCTACGTCATTTTCATCCAGAGTATTTTCCGTGCTGGTATTTTTCACTATATCTAAGAGCTCTTCTTCGGTATTAATTCCTTCAATAAGCTCTTTGGGTAGTTTGGAATCTAGTAAACCAATCTTTAATTCCATACCAAACATTGCTCTGTACGGTGAACGCATAGGTGCACCGAATATACAAAATATATTAAATATTGTTGTGGCCACTTCATCAGCTGTTTTGGATTTTAGGGGTCTCAATTGTACGAACTTTGTTAAATGATCCTGATAGACTAGTATGAATGTATACTGCCCATCAAAATTCGATTGCGTCAATGAGATCTACTTGACATCGGCTGTTCATTTCGGAATGAATAATGGGTTTCACAGCTAATCCCTTTTTCATAGATTTTTGTTTCATTAAGCATGAGGTGCATAAATTAAGGTAAATAGATATACTCTCCTGGGTAATATTTTTATATTTTTTCTTCAGCTCCTGAGCCATTCTATTGCGACCACCATGTCCAATAGCCAAATGAGTTGCGTGGATAATATCAAAAAAATCCTCATTGGCCACATAATATTGAAAGTCTTGTTGATTTGGTTTTATAGGGGTTAATAATTTTTCAACGCCGCCTATGGAACACACATCATAACGTTTCATGCGGCGATATTGTTGGGAAGTTTTGGAGGCGGTATTTTTTGCCTGTTTGACACATTCAATTGTATTCTTATATTCGTCACTATGTAAATATCCGGTATTTGCACTTTTGGTAACTGCAACTTTGAAAAACCCTTCATTGAAACGCGTTTTAAAATTGTTTACACTTTCAGTATTACCAGCCATGTTAACAAACGACAAAAAACTGAGACAATAAGCGTTCTATGCGGTTGCTTTTGGGTAATTCGCGTTTTAACCTGTTTGCGCTGGATAATATGTGAAACAAGAGCGGAACTATGACATATTCGGGTTTTATCCTTAACATTCGGTTAATTCGCGTTTTAGCCGGTTAATTCGCGAATTAACTATTTTCTCTTATTAACCGTAACATATATAATGTTCACCTAAGTAATTCCTTCTTCAACCATGTATCATCTTCTTCAACCAAGTATTTTCTTCTTCTTTTCAACTAAGTATTATCTTCTTCAAACATGTATCATCTTCTTCAAACATGTATCTTCTTCTTCTTTTCAACCAAGTATCATCTTCTTCAACCATGTATCTATTTTTTATCCAAGTATCTTCTCCTTCCAATACCTTTATCTAGGTAGTCTTCTTCAATCAAGTATCATCCAAGTATTTTTCTTCTTCAACCATGTATTTTTATCCAAGTAATTTTATTTTCAATACCTTTATCCAGGTATTCATATCTAAGTATTTTTTTCAATAACACCTTTATCCAGGTATTCACATCTAAGTATTTTTTTCTCAATAACACCTTTATCCAGGTATTCACATCTAAGTATTTTTTTCTTCAATACCTTTATCCGGGAATTCACATTAAAGTATTTTTTTAATGTCCAAGTCTACATGTCTAAGTTTTTTATGTTTTTCTTAAGTGTCAAGTATATAAGTTTCACTGTCCTCTTCCAGAGGACTAAAGGTTTTGTTTTCTTGACGAGAAAGAGTTTAAGTAATGAATGAGTGCTATCCTGCACTAAAAGAGCGTTGAGTAAGAAAGTGAATCGTTTATTCGAATGTAAGTGTTGGTTTGAAAATGATTTATGAGTTAAGAGTGTTTTAATTTGAGAGTAAACTTTGATTTTATAAGTTTTTTGTGATTTAAGAATGTATGTGAGGGTAAGTTTTGATTAAAAGTGGTTTGGTCACACCAGAAGAATGAGTATAATGAGTATGAGAGTAATTATCATTAAGGTATTATGGGAAGAAGTTCTGTCCAGAACAGTACATTTCTTTTCTAAATGATTAAAGCATTGAGAGAGATTAAGTTTTGATTAAAACAATGAGAGAGATTAAGTTTTGATTAAGACAATGAGAGAGATTAAGTTTTCATTAAGGTATGTTTGTTCAATAGATTATAAGAGTTCAATGATCTAATTTGATTTTTTATCAATAAATATGAACCATCACAGAATCAAGTTAAGTTTCTTTTTTACTATTTTGTGATTTAATGATTTGATAATAAGTTTTGCTTCAGATGTGAATATTCTTAATTGTTTTGCAATACATTTGGTTATTATTACAATTTTTGGACAGTTGACAATTTTACATATGGTATTATTTGAAAAAATAAAAATCTAAAGTTACATTGAAGTGATACGTGAGACATTAAATTTGTTATAATGCTATCAATTGCCACCTTGCAACTGGCACGTTGCGTCTTTAAAGGATCCATTTTCTCAATGATATATTAATATTGCATAAATATTTAACATAAGATACAAATCAATGCGTCACTATGATTGGGCTGTTATAGGACAACAATTATTTTCCACATCAGGGTAATGAATATTCATATTACTGCAATCCGCCGTGCTTTTTAAGTTTTACGGCTATTGCAACTTTATACTGTATGACACTTTGTATAAATTGATAAATTGTTAGGTATTTAAGTAATATTTTATGAAATAAATGTCTCTTTCCCAAAATTGGTATGAAAGAATGTTATTAAATGTCCAAATTAAAATTGAAATTATAAAATGTAATAGATTCTATCCGTCATAGATACCTTATCTGTATTGTTCGTTTTCACTGCGAACCGGCTGGCTGTCTCGAAGAATTTCAATTTCCACGTAGATTTGGACTGCCAACACTGCTCTCAAATCAGGACCATATTCTACGAACTTTCTCTGGTTCTATCCAGCTACAGAAGGGCCATGTTTTGCGTTCTCATCTTTAATAATGGGACAGCAAAATGCGGGAAGTCGTATTTACTTGTATGTTTAATAGGCTCTGAAGGGCCAACCGTATATTACGGTAATGACTGCTTGTACATGTATATGAGTTGGTTATAATATTAAATGAAATTCGATGATCCCATGCACTTTTTCTATATTTGCATTATTTTAAATTTTTGTTCATATTGCGTCACAACTGCTTATGGTACAATGCAATTGATATGATTTTACTTTTTCCTGATTAAATGAGATTACAGTAGGAATTTGAGTGTTAATTCGAATTCGTACAGTGCATATTACCATTGGCGGTGTATATGAATGACATCACTAACAGATAAGTGGTTTTCGTAGCAATACTTCTCGTTCGCTTCTCCTCATTATCCGCAAACAAACACTTTTGTCTATAAGTGCTCTATTTATCCTCACATAGCGTTGAAGAGACCCTTTCTTTAACTATAAATAAATAGATGATACTATTCTATCTACAAGTCAGTTTTAATATTTGATCGCTAAAAAAGGATAACCACAATAATTGTATTTATATGTTTTATAAATATTCTGCTATTAACAGGTTATACAAAACATTATATCATTTTTTCTATTATAGGAAAGTGATGAAATTCCCATTACAGTAGCATCGGTTATGGCCGTGATTCATGAAATGGATAATTTAAATAAAAGTGGTCTGCCGGCATTGAAGAATCAATTTAAATTTTTTCCCTTTGAAATTCCGATCGAGGTCGGAAGTGAATCGATGTTAAAGAGATTAAACGCTACTAAAAAATATACAAGATCGCCCGATTCAACTATAATTTTCATGGTTAGTATAAAATATTCTGAATACTAATTCTTAAACTGCGAAAAGCTTCATTACAGCGTTGATTAATAAGTTATCAATCAACGATTATAGTTAAGTACATATGACTTTCTCAAAGATTTCTATTGGTTCATTGTTGAAAAACAATTTGAGATAAGCGAGATGTATTCATGATTTTAGTGTTTCAGAAACGTTTAATTAGGTCTCAGATCACGAATGTTCTACAATATTTCACGTAAAGATTGTGGCTACTTAGGTTCTGCGAGCTTAACAACTTTTCTTTGGTCATATTTTCAATTAACCATGCAGAAGCTTATATCCACTGTCACGGATCTCTTTTGCAAGATTTGCGTCTCTAATTACAATTAGACATACATGTGCAGTATTTACAGTTTTATTCATCCCTCAATATCGTTACAACAGTTTTTTTTACTGCAGAGCACATTCTTTGTACCTGCTCCGCACTGGAAAGACTCAGATTCCAGAACTTCGGCTTTACCCGACTAGAGCCCACAGACTTCGAAAAAGTCTTGCATTGAACGATTATCTCTTTTATCAAAGGGTGCGAACTGTACAGCGAAGTCTAGCAAGGTGTGAGCCACAATAGACTCATCAGGGCCGCACAGAAAGGAGTTATTATCTAGCCCACTCACCTTTAACCTTAAACCCCTAACTAATACATTTCTATCAGGTTCATTAATTATCTTGGTATATTCAATTCCATCAGTGCCGTATTGCCGTATCCCACAACAACACCACGGTGGCGCAACCAGTGACGACACTGTGGTTACCGCAGTAACCAGAGCCACCAATAGAGACACCAGCAGTGCTGTCTATTTTAGTAAAAATTTGATCTACCTATGATGCATTTGCAAAATAGACGTTGAAGAGATAGCACTGCCAACTCATTCTCTTCTCTACCAAATATATTTCCTCCCAGCATTTGTATATTAAATCTCGGTTGAAGTAATCATTTGATAAAGTATCCCAAATGAAGACCTGCACTGAATTTCTATCATAAACCTTCCAGAATCAAAACTCATTATAATTATAATGAAAACACAATTACAACACATTTGAAGAGCACGCAAGTAAAAACACATTCCCTAGCGCTGATTGCCAACAATTGGTGTCTGACTGAGTGTTACGCCGTATAATTCTGTATATTTTTCTTGTAGTGCCACCAGAGCAGTGCAGACACCAGTAGAATGTACGTAGAATGTACGAACGGTACACGAATGATGGAGCAATCAAATTGGTGGAGGAACCAAACCAACACCAGGTGAGATACGCTCCAAATGCTTGTGTGTTCTGAGTTGTGTCGCCACTGGTTGCGTCATCGTGGTATTCTAGTGGGATATGACCATAGATATAAAAATAAAAAACATATAACTGTTTATATTATTCTTGAACCCAACATCATTTCATATTCTAAGCAAAAATCTAGTAGGGGAACAAAATAAAGTAGTATTCTATCTACTTGTAGCCAAATTCAGTTTATTTGATCTTCTCTGCAGATGACAGCTATTAAAAATAATCAATATTTCAGATTTTTAAATAGTATTCCAAAAGTATCAGGGTTCATTTAACTCCAAGAATCGAATGATACTAGGCATTTGTTTTTTTATATTTGATAAGTCTATTTTCATTCACCTTAGCGTTGCAATTGTGTGCATAGTAACAGTTATCGTCATATTTTGTATCTAAAGACGACGTCGTAACAGAGAATATATCCTGTTCTGTGACGTTTTTTCTCAAGCGATCATTCCCTCTTCGCTTCTCGTCTTAAGTCGTACTCCACTTGGCATACATATTGATGTTGGCTTCATAAAAAATCTAATTTATCAATGAATGGTTGGGAATGTGGATATAGCATTTATAAATAATAATAAATAATATGAATATATTGAATCGTAAACCTGCTATTCAGTGCTGGTAGCCGAAACACTCCAAGACTCCATTAACGTAGTCGTGAAAGCTAGTAAGATGCATGGTCTATGACTAAACACAGACAAAACCAAATTTATGGCCGTTACTAAATCGACTCTGAAATACATACACATACACACACACACACACACACACACCCTCACACACACATATATTATATATATATATATATATATATATATATATATATATATATATATATAGCGGTAAGCGTAACCAATTCTGGCGCCCATAAATAATAATAAACATATATTAAATTAAAATAAAAAAAAAATACACATAATAAAAACAGCAGCTCAACTGAGGTAAATTAAAAAAATTATAATATAAAATAGCACTACAACATAAGGGCGTAAGTAAAATTATATATAATAAAAATGGCTCCCAACGTAGAGGCATTATTTAAAAATATATAATAAAATGGCAAGCCCAACGTATGGCGTTTGTTAGACGACTTAAGTAACGCTCGTTCAACAAATTAGCAACAGGAACAGGTTACAATTTTATTTTTGAGATATCTAGGGAAAATTTTATAAAATAATAATGGCTGACAAATCAATGAATATCGACGAACTGACAGTGGATGAGCTGAGGGAATATCTGAAATCCAGGAATATGGACACAAAGGGAAACAAAAAAGTACTAAGGGAACGTTTGACGATGGCTATCCAAGCTGAAGAAGCAGCGGAACTGGAGAAAGGAGACAGTATGGTGGAAGAAGTTCATCACTATACAAAACCTAAACCAAATGAAAATGAAGAGTTAATAAATATGATGAAAATAATGATGGCTGATATTAGAATCACCAGAGAAGATATAATAAAAAACACAAAAGAAGAGATAAAAGGTACACAGAAAGAAATTAACAGAAGGTTAGACAAACAAGAAGAAACATTTTCAGAACATATGGTGGAAATGAAAAAACAGTTCGAAGAACACAAGAAGGAACAAGAAGAGAAAATGAATAAACTATATGGACATTTAATGCGAGAAGGCACCATCCGGAAACAAGAGATAGAAGACATGGGAAATAAACTACGAGAAGAAGGAAAGGATCAGATAGGCAGAATGGAGCGAAACATCATGAAAACCAATGCCAGGATAGATGATGTAGAGCAAGGCATCCAGTTGAATTTATCGATTGCGGAGGAGATGAATTTAAAAACTCAGAAAGAACTAATATGGGAAATGGACAAGAAGTTAAAACAAATCAAGGAAGATAGGAATGTACAAAATTTTACAAAATTGGAGAGGGAAATTAAAGAAGACTTTAAGAAGAAAATGATGGAATTAGAAAAAGAATTTGAAACCATAAAAAACAAGACGAATCCAAACATCAATACTCAAGGGGTAAATTACATCTATAACCATGGGGAAAGTAATCTCAAATTTGACGGGGATACGAGAAAAATGCATCCAAAAATTTTCTTGAGATATCTTAAAAATAAATTAAAAGGTATCAGAGAGATAGAAGATTTGAAAGAGACAATTAGATCTCATTTGCAGGGTCAAACATTACTTTGGTTCACATGTAATGATGTAAGTATAAATAATTTCAACGATTTTGAAAGTAACTTTTTGAAACAATACTGGGGGGAAACAGAACAAGGCTATGTTAGGGAAAAGTTATATTTTGGAAAATTTGATAGTAGAAGAAGCAACAACATGAGTAGTTATGCTTTGTCTTTATTTTTCCCAGGCACAATATTTAGAGCCAGTAATTTCTGACCAAGAAATTATAATATTCTTATCTAGACATTTTAATGACAATATTACTCAAGGTATAGCAATACAAAATATTACAAATTTCCAATCTTTACTAGACTATTTGAACCGAGTACAGAGAACGGTGCACAACAACAATAGACGTGACTATGATGACTATTACAGAAACGTCAACGATAGACGAGACTTTAATAGAAGTAACAATCATAGACAAAATAATAATCACTATTACAACAACACAAATAACAATGATAGACGATATGACAGAAATAACGATAGGACTAATAATAACAATAACAGGTACACAAATTATCCAGATAGGAGACAGCATAATAATTATAATAGAAGAGAAAGAAGAAACTCTGAAGGAGACATAAGAAGGACGAATAATATAAGACGTGACACAAGAACTAACAGGACGAACAGCCTAGAAAGAAACACAACTAATCGTAACACAAACTTTAATCGAACTAATACAAATAACAATTAATTTATATATACGGAACGATAGAAGGCACTAGCATAAAAATATTAATCGATACCGGGTCAGAAATATCTTTAATAAATAATAAATTTGTAAATGATTTGACAATATCAAAAGAAAATTTCGTCAAGGTGCCAAAGATAAATTTAATCGGCATAAATCAAAGAAAACTAACAATTTCAAATACTACGATAACTGTAGCATTAAGATTAAAGGAACGAGAAACTATGGTACAACTGTTAGTAGTGGAAAATATGGAATGCGAACTATTGTTAGGATCGGATATCTTATATGAAAACAAAGCAATTATTAATTATGAAGAAATGTACATAATCTTTAATAAAGAGAAAGTTGATTTTAATTATGAAGAGAAAAATGATAATTCGAGGAAGAATGAAGAGTTAGTAGAAGAAGTAGATAAATGTATTAATTATAATAAGAAATTTGAAGATGATATGGAGAAAAGATATGATTATAGGCAGGAAGGAAAAATGAGTGGAGATATGATGTTGGATGGCAATGGAGAAATAAATAATAATAATAATATGCCGGAATGGAATTTGGATATAGATGGGAAAATAGAATGGAAAAATGAAGTAAAAGGAATACTGAGAGGACATGGGAATTTAATTAATGAGGAATCTCGAATTGCAAGAAATTATGTACATAAAATTGAAATGAAAGAAAATCAACAATTCCAACAGCGAAGTTATCCGATACCCTACAAATATCAAGAAGATGTAAAGAAAACTGTAAATAAATTATTAGAAGATAGAATTATAGAACATAGTACCACCTCGTATATCAATCCAGTTGTTATAGTAAAGAAGAAGGATGGAGATTTAAGGATTTGCCTTGATGCACGAAATTTAAATAAATGTACAATGCCCGAGTATGAATCGCCTTTAACTATCGAATCCATATTAGGAAAGATAAGTAAAGTTAAAGTTTTTTCTAAGCTAGATTTGAAGCACAGCTTCTGGCTGATACCACTACATCCGGAAAGCAGGAAGTATGTAGGATTCAAGATTAATGGGGAAGTATATCAATTCCGAGTAACGCCATTTGGCATACAAAGCGCTACATCAGCACTATTAAAAGCGCTAAATAAAATTCTAAACAAATATGACCAATTTACAATACACTATGTGGACGACATACTTATTTTTTCAAACAGTATAGAAGAACATTTAGAACACCTCAGAACAATCATAGCGGAACTTGACGAAAACGGACTAAAACTGAACATACAAAAATGCCAATTTTTAAAGAAAGAAGTAATATATTTGGGTTACAAAATCACAGAGACAGGAATCGAGATGGATCCGGAGAGAGTAAGAACCATTAGAGAGTACATAAGACCGAAAAATTTGAAAACTCTTCGAGGCTTCCTTGGGATGCTAAACTATTTCAAACGGATGCTGGAAAATCTAACCTATTTAGAATTACCTTTAATGGAATTACTGAGAAAGGGAGTGAAATGGAATTGGACCAGTAAACAGGAAGATGCTTTCAATGAAATCAAGAATCAGTTCATCAGAAACATAAAATTATATCATCCGAACTATGAGAAAACTTTCATTTTAAGGACAGATGCATCTAAAAACAGACTAGCTGGAGTTTTAATGCAAGAATATGATGACATGTACGTACCCATATCATTTGTCTCCAGGATAACAAAAAGAGCAGAGAAAAACTATGGAGTAAGTGAATTAGAACTTGCTAGCATCATATTCTGTGTAAATAAACTCAGATACTTTTTATGGGGAGGAAAATTCATAATTGAAACTGATAATCAGGCTCTGCTAACGATACTAACCAACAAGATGAACAATGCCAGAATACATCGATGGGCATTACTCCTACAGGAATATGACTTCGTGATTAAATATATTCCAGGGATTCAAAATGTAGTACCAGACTCGATCAGTAGAATGGATGGAGAGAAAAGAAAAGATGCAAACGAAGCTAGAGTGGGAATTAATATCATGAAACAAAGTAGTGGTATGTTCTCGCTAGAACAAATAAAACAGGAACAACTATTATTAAGTGAGAAATACAAAAGAAGATGCGCTGAAAAGGATGGAGTAATATATAAATTAGTACATGACAAGGAATTATATGTGATATCTGAAAATTTAACAAAATTAATTGTAAAAAGAATACATTTAGATTTTAATCATTTAGGAATTAGGAAAACTCACATGATATTTCGGGAGAATTATATATCGAAAAATGACATTACTATCATAAAGGATTTTATTAAACAGTGCGAACTATGTCAACTATCCAAGGAAAAGAACATTCATTATGAAAATGTACCGAAATCCATCATAGCGGAAAATCCATTAGATATAATAGCGATAGACTTCATATCAAACCTTATACCAAGTTATAATGGTAACAAACACATTATGGTAATCGTAGACATTTTTTCTAAATTTATTAGCACATATCCATGCAGTAAAACAAATAAAAATTCCATTAAAGAATCGCTAGGAAACTACTTCGAGAAATATGGGAAACCAAAGAAATGCATAATGGACAATGCAACATACTTCAGGAACAAAAAAATAGAAAATGGTTGAAAGACCTGGAAATACAACAAGTTTTCACAAGTATAAGACATCCTAGTAGTAATTCTGCAGAACGAGGAATCAAGGAAGTGATCAAGCATCTGAGGATACTTACATACTACGAAAACCGTATGTGGGAAGAACGATTAAAGGAGACCACAGATTTCATAAACAATATACCAAATATCGTTACGGAAATAGCGCCTATTTCTTTATTCACAGGAATAGAACCAGATAGACCATGGTCCAGTGAAGTTGACTACAACAAACTGATTAAAGTAGCCAGAGAAAGACAATCAAGACAAGCTGACAAATACATTAAACGGAAACTAGCTAGACTTAGAAATAGGAAAACATTTAAAAAGGGTGACTTGGTAATAATAAAAGCATTAAGAGTACCTAATCATAAAAAAGGAATATGTTCTAAGTTACAGTTACCTTATGAAGGTCCTTATTTAGTAGAAACCAGTCATGGTATAAATAGCTATAAGTTGATACATCCTGACACTCATCGAGAACGTGGAATTTTTCATATAAACCAGCTGCATCAATTTAACGCCAATCAGCCATAACTAAAATTTAAGAAACACTAGAATTAGAAAATATTTAAGTAATCAAGTATGAATTAATTTAATCTAATCAATCTTAATAAGAGTTAGGAATAGTGTAATAAGAAATTTATTGATAAACTAAGTATAAGTTAATTGCGACGATTTAATAACTTCTTCATGAAATTGACATAGGATTAAATTGGGAATTAATTAAACAAGTAATATATATGATAATGAAATTATGAGAAGAAAATCAAGGTAAACTTCTATAGAACATTCTTGTCAAATCAAGAATAATTCCATAGAATTTTAGGGAATGTTAAAGTGAAATATATCTATCAGACAAATTAAATCAAATCAGCATCATACAAATAGTGTGAATCTTAGTAGTTCATTAGTAAACATCCAATAAAAAAAGAAATAATCCGTAAAGACATGAGTTGAACATGTCAAGAAATTTTTAACTATCACATACAATTGATAAATTAATTTAAGAGATTGCTATTTAATTTAGTATCTATTTTCTTTTAAAGTATATTGCAAAATAAATAACACCAACAAGTAAATTACGTCGAACGTAATATTATACATAATTGTGGTGATCCCTGTATATATCATTACATAAATTTTCAAACAAAATTCGATTATTACAATTTTATATTTAATAGACACTTTCGGAAACCCCGTATATCGCATAAACTTTCATAATTATTAGCAAACGTCAAGGTCAAAAGATCAACGCTAGAAGCAATGTTATGTTAGTAATTCGTACGGTGTAGTTCGGCGTGTTTTTCGAAATGCATAAAAACAAAGTGATTTCGTCTATACTAACGCAATGATAGATATATTGATTCAGGAAAACAATGTTTGTTTATCAACAAACGAACTCGAAAAACAAAATTAAAAACAATAAAAGGTTGTTGATTTTGAGCTTGAAGAGACGCCGTGAAAATGAATTAGAGGGTGGATGTGTAAAATTTTATCTCCTAAAATTTCTATTAAAATTTGAAATAACTTAAATAAATTATCAGAAATATTAATCAAAAGTGTTCAGACGACGTTTTAAAGTAAATAAATTAAAATACATTCCGTATAATTAAAAATAAGTGAACTTTAGTGAAATCATCTAGATTTGGTAAGAACTATAACTATAATTACCTTATTACAATTATTCTGGTGGTTATCCAAGGTATCTTATAATAGAGATACTCTGCTGACGATATTAACCACATATATCATCATTCCTACATCTTGGACTTCGTTTTTGTTTGATCACAGCTGATCATTTTTTCCTCCAAGAACAGCACATTCAATGCTATGCTCTATAACTAACGATGAACATTTTCCACGTGTATATTGAACTTTTTCTATAAAAACATTTCACTTGTATATTTTTGTACGTAGGTTAATTGTCTGTGGTAGCAATTTATTGGTTAATCGTTAGTATTAACTGTTCAATCTCCACTAATAACGGACACAAACACTAAATTCATATTAAATAAGTATTCACTAGATTTTTGCATAATAATAATAAAGATTCTTAGACACATCACTTTGCCTTCCATTTTGTAAACTAAACAAACATTTAACAGAACAGCACACTACACGTTTTCGCACTTAAAGATCTATGGTTGAGATTGAAAGTTTTTTTTGGATGTACATTCAAACATAGAATAAGAATAATGATACACGAAATTTATTTGTTGAGTTTCAATAATATTTATAGTAATGAAAGCGTTTATATGGTTGTTGCGTAATAATGATACAATAATGAATTTAAACGTATAATATTGGTTTATTAATTGATTATAAAAATTTCTTATCTTTTCTCATTAATTAAATTATGTTCAATTGTTCAGGTTCGTCTTATTTTTCTCTGATATCTACCTATAGTTTCTTGTTGCTAGCAAACGTCAAGAGCCGAATCTCATCCCTGAGATACAGTATTTAAAAGGTAAAGTAAAATTGATAATAATTTTGAATTGGGTATAGCGGTAAGCGTAACCAATTCTGGCGCCCATAAATAATAATAAACATATATTAAATTAAAATAAAAAAAAATACACATAATAAAAACAGCAGCTCAACTGAGGTAGATTAAAAAAATTATAATATAAAATAGCACTACAACATAAGGGCGTAAGTAAAATTATATATAATAAAAATGGCTCCCAACGTAGAGGCATTATTTAAAAATATATAATAATATATATATATATATATATATATATATATATATATATATATAGTCACATACAGGTTGTCCCACCATGGTAGTGACATGTGTTGATAATACATTTTATATTTAATTACTTAAGTGGAAGTTGTATTTGAGAAACACTAACAAATTTCTCAAATACAACTTCCACTTAAGTAATTAAATATAAAATGTATTATCAACACATGTCACTACCATGGTGGGACAACCTGTATGTGACAATATATATATATATATATATATATATATATATACATATATACATATATTATATATATATATACATATATATATATATATATATATATATATATATATATATATATATATATTTACTGTTGACAGCTCTCGAGAAATAAAGACACGAATTGAAAAAGCCCGAAGAACATTTATGAAAATGAAATAATTATTCTTCAGTCGGAACCTAAGCTTAGAACTGACAATATATACTATGGCTTGGAATCATAGACACTAAAGAGGAACGATATGACAAAATAGAGGCATTTGAGCTCTGGTTATATCGAAGAATATTGCGAATATCACGGCTACAGAGAATCACCAAAGTCAAGGTGTTAAAACGTATGAAGAAAGAAACGAAAATAATCCTGAATATTAAAAAGAGGAAACTGCTCAACCTGGTACATATTATGAGAGGGGGCAAGTACCATTTACTCCAACTAATAATACAAGGAAAAATAAGTGGAAAACGATCAATAGGAAGGGGAAGACATTCCTGATTGAAAAGTCTACGCGAATGATTTCACACCACCAATAACCACCTGTTTAGAACAGCAGTCTCGAAAATACGTGTAGCCTTGAAGATTGCTAACCATCTGAACGAAGATGGCACTTGAAGAAGAAGAATAAACCTGCTTAAAATCGATCAAGAGCGTAATATTTATATCCAAGCTTTATTTTGTATCGTGTTAATGGTACGAGTTTGGTTTGTAGTTTGATAAAATAATTTCATTTTTATGAAATTTTTTCTGTAGGCAATAAATAATAAGGGGGAGGAGGACGTACTACGAAGTTTACACCAAATTTGGTGAAATGTTGATTTAATAATATTTGTTTGTTACTTTCAGATACAACGTTTATTCCTTCACACTTTATTGGGATTACTTCCAACACCCTTTAAGAAAATGTGTGTTAAAACAAAATATACGAACTTGGCGTTGAGCAATCTACCAGGGATTCAAAAAATTACTTTTTTCAATGGAATAGAAATAGATGAGATGTATTTCTTTGTAATTAGTAGAAAAGAATCTGGTAAGCAAAAATAAGTTTAGTTCGATTTATACCATTTATAGATTTTTCTCACAGTCTGGTTTTTTCTATGCTACATCTTAGCTCTGGATGGCACACCCACTGCAATATCTTTGACTGTTTTTCTTTTCGTACATAAATTCTTCTCAATATTCTTATTTCCCAGATATCTAACTAGCAATATTGAATCCGAACAGGAAACGTTCTTCAGCCACCTGTTATATCGCAAGCTCGATGACTTAATTAACCATAGGCGTGGCAAGATTATTTTGCTTTCGATAAATTTGATATAAAATAATTTTCATCCATTAAACTAGATGATTCCTAATCGCATCTTGGACTATAGTCTGCTGAGTTTAATTCAGAACCCAGCTGTAGCGTAGCTATCGGGGTGGCAGGGGTGGCAATGCCACCATAACCAAACACATCTATGATTACTCCACTATTTCTAGCGATTACTCCACTATTTCTGTCGATATCCTTCAAAACCAAAACAGCTTCTTATTTGTGATATTAATAAAAATGAAAGAGTCCTGTCCTGGCAAGCAAAAGGCACAGTGAATGTAATGTGACGGTAGAGAATAATTGAAAATTTGTTGAGGATTAGCGAACAACAATTACGGAAAGTGATAACATACAAAAGATAAAACAACCAGGAATAGAAAGGCGTAAGTAAACTTGCATGAATTATTATTCTGAAAACAAAATACAAGTAAATTGGGAAACAAATGAGCAATACCGAAATTTATCAATTTTAACAAGAAATAAATTATACATACAAAAACTGGTAACACGGAATATGATAAGAAATTTTATACAGTCAGAAAATCAATAGTACAGGAGCGTAATAAACAGAAATTATTCAAAAGAAGAAAAGGAATCAGTCACGGTAAAAAGTTAGCTCGCCTACGGGTTAAGGGTGAACTTAGTAGCTCTGTAACAAAAACTGTTTGCGAGACACTTGAAATCCGGTGTTGAAAAAGAAATAATGGGGGAGATGGATGAAATAAGAATGTTTGAATGCCTGACTGATAAAATGACAACCATCGAAAAAAACTAGAAAATAACATGGAAGAAATAAGAGAGCTGAAAGAGGAAAATAATTGGCTGAAACAAATGATAAAAATACAAGAAAGAAGAATCGAAGTGATGGAACGAGAGACAAAAAGAGACAATATAATTATACAGGGAATAGAAGATAGTGAAGAGGAACGATCTGGAGACACAAAGAAGCCGGAATAGAAGCTTTTTATCAAAAAATAAATGCACAGACTCGAACATATAAAAACAAAGCAACAGGAATAAAAAACTAGGAGGAAAGAATAGTTAATGAAGATACGGAATATAAAGAGACATGGATGGAATATTTAGGGGAATTACTAACTGAAACAGAAGTAAGAGTGGAGGTTGATATAGAAGCAAAGAACAAACAAGATGGAATTGAGAGCCCAACGAAGGACGAAATTAGAGAGATAATTAACAGGAGTAAGAACGGAAAAGCGCCAGGAAGCGAAGGAATCAACATGGAACTTATCAAATACGGAGGGACTAAACTGTTAGAAAAATTATACCAATTGATATATAAAATATGGGAAGAAGAAGAGATGCCAGAGGGATGGAAGGTGGGACAAATAGTGACAATACACAAGAAGGGAAACCAACAAGCTTGCGAAAACTTCAGAGGAATTACGCTACTAAATACAGCATATAAGATAACAACAACAATCATAAAAAGAAGACTGCATGACGCAGGTTACAGAGGTGGAGAATATCAGTACGTATTTACAAAGGGAAGGTCAACTAGAGATGCGATACATATACTGAAACAAATTTTGGAAAAGTTCAACGAATATAACATAGACATTGAGATACTATTCATTGACTTGCAAAGAGCATTTGACCCAATAAAAAGGAATCAATTACTGAAAGCACTGAATGAAATGGTAGTGAATAATAAACTGATAAGATTAATAAAAATGACACTAGACCAAAGCGTAGCAGAAGTAATAACACAAAGAGGGAAAACATATAATAAAGGAGTCAAGAAAGGATACTCTCTGTCGGCAACACTATTCAATTTGGAACTAGAATATACGTTGAAAAAAATATGTAAAGGAAATTTAAGAAGCAGAGGAGGACAAATAATAGCATATGCCGACGATGTAGCACTAGTGACTAAAAACAGAATGGTAATGGAAGAAATGTTGGAGGAGATAATAAGGGAGGGAAAGAAAATTGGACTGGTGATAAATACACATAAAACCAAATTATTAAGACTCAAAAAGAAGTGTGAGTACAAAAATGTGAAAATTGGAAGATATGAAATTGAAAAAGTGGATAGAGTTAAATATCTGGTAATAACAATAAGTAGCGATGGAGTCGGAGAAACTGAGATAAGGGAAAGAATCGTAGCAACAAACAAAGCATTTCAGGCTAACAAAAAATTATTAAAAAATAAAATAATTAGCAAGCGCACGAAAATAAGAATATATAACACAATAATTAGACCGGTGATGATGTATGGGGCAGAAACATTAACTATGACTAAAAAACAACAAGAGGATATGAGAATACAGGAACGAAAAATACTAAGAACAATATTAGGACCAAAAAAATAGGTGAAGAATATAAGAGAAGAACAAATATGGAACTATATCAAGAGATACAAAAAGACATAGTAAGAAAAATTAAGGAACAAAGATTAAAATGGTTGGGAAACATATGGAGAGCATGTAAGAGAGGAATAATATACTCAATGGTAGATTGGAAGCCCTTAAGTAGGAGAAGACGGGGAAGACCAAGGAAAACTTGGTTGCAGGAGGTAGTAGGTGATCTCAAGACTATGGGAATTAGATACTGGGAAGAGAAAACGCAGGACAGGAAGCAATGGCTACAAATAGTAGAAAAAATATGAAAAAGTAAATCTGGTCTGATCCACCCTTAGAAAAGGATCTAGAAAGCTCGTAAGAGCGGCGCTACTCCCACGGGAGTGTTGAGTCACTATATATATATATATATATATATATATATATATATATATATATATATATATATATATATATATATATATATATATATATATATATATATATATATAATAAAAATGAAAAAAACTGAACCTATGTTCGCGCCGAACTTAACATGATTTAATTAAAAAATAAAATACCTAGTAATTTTAATATTATAAATTCGAGTTATTGTATTATTTGCAAATATATTTATATAAATTTTTAGGCATGGGTTATAGTATAATAACGTATGATGATAAAATACATCTTGGTTTTAAAGCTTACGAAAATATCATTTCTTCTCAAGAGGACTGCCAAAAACTGGTTGACAATGTTTTCAAATATTTAAATGAATTAATTATAGAATCATGTAATAAAAATTATTAATGTACTTCACGTCTTTTTTTCAATAAGCAATGGACTAATCTAGTTTCCTTTACAATGTTTGTTTTTGACCAAAATATTGATAACTAAATAATGTAAGGCGAGTGCCGCAAATTAAGGGAGTGGGAGAAGTGCATTGCGTACGAGTTATATTTTTTCAACGACCACGTTTACTAATGAAAAAATATTATATTCTTCAACGACCGTATAATGATAGCTAGACATAGACTCGACTTTTGTTTAGGTTTTGAGCCGTGTTGTGCGGTTATTAAATTGTTTTCTTCCTCGAAGGACCAGCCACAATATTAGTGTGACGAGATATATTTTATTTTATCGTTGTTAGAGTTGGTAGGGTGATGAATTAAATTGATATTCACATTTCACTATTTTTATTTACGAGTGTATTATAAAAGTTCACTTTGCTTTTGTAATTAAGAATCAAGAGTGACTGCTCGTCACTCGCGCCATGTCACGTCTCGACTCCGCCCGCTTTTATATATTTTTGCGCTAGACGACAAACACTCTTACACCGAAAATTTCGTCCTTTTCCTCTCCCCGCAAATCTATATTTTCTAATTAATTGAAAAGTATATTATCTATGGGCAAATTATGCATACATTTGCCATATAATTCATATATGATCTTCCAGTTGCAGCATCAATGATAATTTTCCATGTATTTATTAAAAAGATATTCAGTTCTAAAAAATAAAAGTTGGAACTTTTGTAAAAAAATTTCTAAAGTTGAACATTGGTCATATGTGGTTTCGATATTTCTGTAAGAAAATCAATGTCGCCACTGGTGATTCATTTCTTGTAGGTGTGGTGGTCGATGAATGAGTTTCATCCGCGCTGATGCCCTGAATCTCGAATCGGGCGTCATTCGTGACGTCGTTCCCAACGTCATGCATACACAAGCCTGTGAATGCTCTATTTGCGAATAGTTCTTGAAATGATAATCTCGAGCACCGTTCCTAAAATCATCGAATTGTATCGTCCTCACAACAGCGTTAGTTGACGTTACAAAACAAATGTCATTTGGTTATGTTAAAAATATTATCAGAACAAGTTATCACTGCTTATATGAATGAAATATCGAGTAAAACAAGCTCTCAACCCTTTGGACATATTCTGTGTAGAGAACAATGGTAAATATTAAAAGTAACATTGACATTTAAGTTACTCTAAATTGCGTTGCTTTCTTAAATTACAAAGTTTCTTCTAGAAGCACCGGATCAAGAATATTTATTCACAAAAGTAAATTTAAATAAAATAATGCAAATTAAAAAAAACATTAATTATTTAAAAGTAGTAGGTGTCTATATAATGCTGTAAATTAGTAGTGTTCATATAAGTTTGTGATGGGTCAGTATGTAAACGTACGTATCTAACTGTATACAGAAGAGAATATAGTTGGTTCAATCCCCGCTTCATGCGTTTATTTTTATTGCTGATATTTGTATTATAAATATTTATTTTCATAAAATTTTAGCTAGTGTGCATTTTTGAAATTTCTGGAGGACGTCCTCGTCAATAATTGAAAATTTGAAAGATAAATCATGTTAAAGATTTAGAAAACGAATTTCAAGTTGATTTCATTGATAAACCAGCCCAGATCCTTTGTAATTCCTTGTATGTTTTACGAGGTCACCAAAAAATATATTCTGCTTACACCACCAGATATAGAACATTTTTTTATTAATTTTTAAAAAGGAAAATGTTCGAAGAAAGTAGTCGAAATTAACCAAATTTGTAAACAGACAAAAATAATTGCTGAAATTTTAAAATTACCAGATGCGAATTTATATACGGGACATTGTTTACGCCTTAAATAGTAAAAAAAATCATGAAAAATATTGATCATACATTTGAATAGATCTTCTTGTTCGGGATTTAAACCAAAATTGTTCACCAAATACGTTATAGTATATTGTACAATGAACATGAAATGACATACATTTCCCACGAGTAGGTATATGAAATTTTGTAGTACGAGCGAAGCGAATAATACAAAATTTCATATACCTACGAGTTGAAAATGGGTCATTTCATGCAAATTGTACACTATACTCTGTCTACGACCATCATAACTCATAAACAAAACTGTTATATTTTACATAACAATTTTTATTATAAACTTTCCTGCCGTCACTGTTGCATGGTTTAGAGAATTTTTTCTCTGATATTATTAAGTCTGGCTCTTAGCCCTTTGAATGACCCATATATTTTTTTTCTTTTTGTACATGAACCTACCTACGTCCTGAAACAAATAACGTTCAAAATTTAGAAATTTTGACAACTCGGAAATAAAAATACTTCATGCAGAACAAATCGTTATAATTCACCTGCAGATAAAGTTATCAATTGTCATGTCTCTTTAAAGGAGTTATATCACCTCCTGCATCTACCAGGATAGTGACCGATGTCCTTCTAAAGCAATGGCTAGTTTACATATCTGGATCAGCATGTCAATGTCAAATCATCCTCACTATCTCGACCCATTTTCGATCATAAATTTTTTTTACAAACGAATTTTGTAAACACCGATGTGAAATGTCAAATTATTAGATAGACATTAACAAACATGACTCGGTCATATATTATAATATATATGACCAAAAAATTCGTTAATATATTGACAGTCTAGTAGCGCATGATAGTCGTGGGAAATTAAATAGGTATTTCGATACAGTTAGCCCATGGGAATGAAAATCTGTATTACAATGTGGTAGGTTCCTTAATCGAAGACTCACTTGAAATGTACATTTTTCTACAACTGCTATGAAAAGTAGCATATTTCTCATAGCTTACTTAATTTCAAAACCATATATTGCTCACACTGTGAGAAATATTATTTCTCACGGCACTTTGCCCACACTACATACGTTTATATGGAGAATCCAGTAGGGGATGCTCTATGCCCAGCCAATTTCAGAAACTTATACTCGATGCCCAGCCGTTTTCGGTGGGTGGTCCTCGATGTTTAAACTTTTTCTACAAAACTATTTACTTGTATTCTTTAAATTTGTGCAGTCGTAGAAAAAGTATAGTGTGCAACATGTGGGAAAAGTACTTTTCTCACTCGTGTGTTTGCGGCACTCGCCCTTGGCTCGTGCTACAAACTTCCACACCCGTGAGAAAAGATGAACTTTTCCCACTTGTTGCACAATATACTATTTTCTTTATGGTCGTAGAAAAAATATTTTATATTTTTATGATAAATTTGAATATGCTCAGAAGGAACAAAAATTATACGATTTATTTTAAGATGTTTTCTTTGTGACTCTAGTCCTAATATCTATAGTAAGAAGTAATACATTTATTTAAGACTGATTCCTACTTTTTTTACTAGGGCAAATGGAAAGTAAAAAAATGGAACTATTTCAAATACAATGTTGCTATAAAATTTTCTTACCAAATCTGCCGCGGGCTCGAATTAATTTCCATACATTTTTTCTCATTTGCAAATTTTTTCAAGAAAATTCGCACTTAGAAAAATTTTTCGGAATAATTGAAGCTCTAAAGAGATTATAAGCGAAAATATTTCAGGTATTTATTTGTCATCTAGATGTAGCTTAAGAAAAAATTTTCGGAATAATTAAAGCTCTAAAGAGATTATATGTGAAAATATTTCAGGTATTTATTTGTCATCTAGATGTAGCTTATTATGGAATACTTATGCATTCAATAGAAACACAACCATACACTAAGATCAGGAAATAAAATGCAGAAAAAAAAAGAAACAAATGTTTTAACTGACTTCAAAATAACAAAATAAATAAAACAAATAAGTATAACTAACTTAACCAAAAACTACAAAACTAGATTAATTAAAATTATTTGCTATTTCTTCTCTAAGTCTAGTTCCTTCAATCTCCATTTCTTCAATGTTTTGGATGTTATTTACTATTACATTGACTTCATAAAGAAATAATTCTCCACTTCTTCATAATTTGCCTCATCATCGTTAAACATTAAACATATGTTGCGTAGAACACAGGCAGTTTGAACAACGTGGAGAATTAAATTTGTACGATTTATGTCTAAATATTTTAATCTTCTGAATCTTCCAAATAACAGACAAAATGCCCTTTCAATAATCTGTCTCGCTGTAGCAAGTTGGGTATTGAATCTAATTTGATAAAGATGAAGATATCCTCTATCTTTATAAGGTGCTATACTCCAATCATATACTGGATATGCTTTATCTCCGATTATGAAAGAGCCTGGTTGAAAATAAACATCTTTTTGTCTTATGATGTTTTTAAATATGGTTGAATTACTAAAAATTCGAATATCACTAGCACTGCTGAGATAACCACAGAAAATGTCTAAAAACTTTCATTTGCTTGTAAAGTTACACCATAAAAACATTTTCTATTTATGTATGTCTCTGGATTTTCATGAGGTGCTTCTATGGGAATGTATGTTCCATCGATTGTTCCAATACAACCATGAAATTGACACATAGAATAAAAGTGTTCCTGACTTTGAGTTCTTTCTTCTAATGTTGGTCATTTCAAAACTTTGTCGGTAATTGAAATAATTGCATTGATTGCTCTCTCCATTGACACAAAAAGAGAGGATTTTGCCATATCAAACCTGCTTGCAATGCTTCTGCAAAATTAAATTAATGTAAATATTTCATAATTTATTAATTTTTTCTACTTTACCTACAGCTATCTGGAGTGCTCAAAATCCAAAGAGTTGATAGTAGCTGTAAACTAGGATCAATGTTTTCTTTGAATGTGTTGTTACTTTTCAGCAAATAGGCAATTTGGTTAAATAAATAATTATAAGCAGACCTCGTCAAACGTAAATGTTGTTGGAATTCTGCGTCACTCATTTTTTCTATGATCTTCCAAAATTCGTGAGTTCGAAATAGTATATTGTGCAACAAGTGGGAAAAGTCCAACTTTTCTCACGAGTGTGGAAGTTTGTGCTGCAAACACACGAGTGAGAAAAGTACTTTTCTCACATGTTGCACACTATACTTTTTCTACAACTGCACAAATTTAAAAATTATAGAATACAAGTAAATAGTTTTGTAGAAAAAGTGTGAGCATCGAGGACCACCGACTGAAAACGGCTGGGCATCGAGTATAACTTTCTGAAATTGGCTGGGCATCGAGATCCCCTACTGGATTCTCCATATAAATGTATGTAGTGTGGGCAAAGTGCCGTGAGAAATAATATTTCCCACAGTGTGAGCAATATATGGTTTTGAAATTAAGTAAGCTATGAGAAATACGCTACTTTTCATAGCAGTTGTAGAAAAAATATTTTCTCTACCAACCTCTCCAACTAATGCCAATATACTTGTTTCAATATCATCGTCAAATAATGACGATTCACTATCTTCAAATATAATATTTGTTAACTCTCGAACTACCTGTGTATTCATTATTGCACTCACAAATGTTAACAAATTAGGTACTACAAATATTTATATTTGCCAATATTGTTTGAGTGTGGTTAAGTAAAACAAAAGTTGAAATTTGACATTTGGTTGTTATTGGTTTATGTTTGACATCTATAAATATTTCACCAAGTCATTCAGATGAATCTTGGGTCAACGAGTACAACCAAAACGAATCCTACCGTGCGTTTTTTCTTTACCAGACAAAGCATCTGAATGCACTCTAAAGAAGCTATTTAAATATGTTTATCAAGTTCGTCTATGAAAACGAATTCTACAATCAGTATTACACCCAAAATGAAGAGGCACACAAATAATAATGATTTTTTTAATTTGGAATATTTTCAAGAAGAGTGTATTTAGCTCAACAGCAAGAGAAGTTTGAAATTAGGTTCATTACCGATACACAATTTAGCAGGTAAGGTTAGAGTAGTTACATTTATTTTAGAATGAAAGATGATAACAATTACTAGTATTACAATCTAATGAATTATATCAACCACTTTAATCTTTTCACCTAAAATTGTTATTATACATGTTATTGTCTACATACTGAAACAAAGCATCTCTTCGCTGAATATATTTGTCTTTTAAAATACATTGTCATCAATGGCCTATGTTACAATTTATTGTATGTTAAACAAATTGTTATTATGACACAACGATGTCAATAACATTTGACAACTTATGTGATATTCGATACAATAAAAAAATGTATGACGGCCCAATTTTTGGTATAAGGCAGCAAAAATTGGGCCAAGCGTTATAAATTTTCTTATTGCCAAATGATTTTTTAGATCAGCTTAAAATTAGTTGGAAAATAACTATGTATATTTAAAAATTTTATCTGAATAAATTTCAGTCAATATATTGAGAATTATTTGGAAGAATGTTTCATTGTAAGTATCAATTGAAAATAGAAATAGATGGATAAATTTAATATACGACATGGTATTTTACGTGATTTCAAAAATGTTAGTGATTTAAATTTAATTAGGCACTTTAATTGTTCATTAAATGGAAATTTTATTCTTTGTAGAGTAACTTGAGACGTGTACATGGCGCAAAGTTTTACTGACATCCGTAGATGGCAGTTTAGGTAGTAATTTACTTTACAGGTTCATTATTGAAATATTCTTAAGTTTGTTTAATTTTAATAAGTACTTGTTATTTTTACTTAACTATTGAAATGCAGGTCATTTTTGCCGGAAAATGAGTGATCTATTCATCACTTGCTCGGGTTACATTCCGACGATGGAAAATGGAGATTGTAGGTTGGGAAAATGTTTTATAGGCTAGTCGAATGTTCTAGAGTTTTGGTAGAAATCGGACGGGGTTTATTTGCTTTTGGAGAAAGCGTATGTGCAAAATAATACAACTTCTTGAGTGTGGCGGTTAATTTTAAGAAGAGAAGATTAAGTTCTTTTTTTTATTTTATTTTGCAAAGTTATGAGATAAGGTTTTGTTTGGTATTAAGAGTTTTTTATGGTATTTTTTATGTGGAAGGGACGTTAAAGTGGATATATGCGTAGCGAAGGAAATATTGTATAGATAATAACAATGATATTTTGGTATACGGGGTGAAGACGAAAGTAATGATCGCAGGATGAATTTGAATGTAAATCTGAATTCGTACAATAGCCATTATATGCATGTAGAAGACTATACTTTCTCCACGACTATACAAATAATAAATTGCTTTTTGAATAAATAATTGAATAGATTCTAATGTTTTTATTTTTACTCAGCTTTTCTAATCAATAATTAAATATTTTCATTATAATAAAAACAGCTAATCAAAATGGATATTATATATAGATATATAATAAATAGGTGCCTATAGTTTAAATTTACTTTCTGACAAAATGAATCGTAACATTAGTGCTGTTAGTAATATTTACTACTGTTGGTGTTGACTCTTGATCAAAATTGACTGCATTTAAAGTATGAGTATTTGGGGATTTTGTTGAATATTATTAAGAGTTCTTGTATTCATTTTGTTTCTCATAGAATCATCGACGTAGCCTTCTGCTATCAACGTGCTGTTCCAGCCACCGTGTCGCTTAAGAGCAGAAATATCTCCACATGCATTTATAATGCGAGATATTAGTAATTAATATTTGACGTTTTAAATTGTGACTTGTGTGACTAGCGGTTGCTATGCGACATGTGACTTTCTGTTTGCAAAGTAATCTAATTCTGACAATCTGCCCGTAGAAAGCCCGTGAATTCCGAAAATACGAAGGATGTGATTGGCCGGCTAGCCGTGGATTTCAGATTGGAATCCACGGGGTATAAAATTCATATCTTTCTTCAATTTAATATCTAACAGGAATGTATATATTATCACAAAGTCGTGGAAAAAATTAACTTATATATGTATTTTATTTGAACTTTGAACAGAGAGAATTTAAAAAATGAAAAATCGGTTAAACTTAGGAATAGTTAATAGTAAAATTTGAACAATTTTGAATTGTTATGCCTGGTGTACCTTCTTTGATAATATGTTTTAAGTAATAGTAATATTAGCATCTCTCAACGAAATTCACTTGTAGTGAATACAATGAATACCTTTAGAATAAGGCTTTCTTCTACAGAAAATAACTGACATAAAATTATTGACAACTTTGTAACATAACTGACAATGTCATGGATATAATCAAGACGGTAATATTATAACATTCTTCCCGCCTTCTTATTTCTGGAGGAAGTCTTCTAAATATTGAGTACGCCTTCGTGTCCTAACTGGCCTATCGATATTCAGTACTGCGCCTTGATTATTCTGTTCTTGAATGGAGTGGTCTTGAATCAGATGGTCTTGATTTTCTTGAATGCTTTGGTTTCGACTTTCGTGAACGCTTTGGTCTTGATTTTGATGCTCTTGATTTGAATGGACTTGATCTTGATTGACAGAATTTTCATCGCAGCGAATTAATGATATGTCTCCTCGAGGAGCTAAATGCCGAGTTGAAACTGTCTTTTCTTCTCAATTTTCCAGTCGGATATGGGCGTATTCCTAGGAGTTGGACTTCGTCAACTAAGGGTTCGTAGTTATTCGAACGGACAAATCTCTTTAATAGTATTGGTCATGGTGCAGCTAGCCATGTAGGAACTGACGATCCATAAGTTGAGCGTCTCACATATTTGAACATACGTTCACGAGTTGATAGCAGTACATAAAAGAGATCTAATAGAGTGAAGAGAATCCACTAGAACCTGCTCCCACTGGTTTATTTCCAAATTTTGTGGTTTTAAAGCCAACTGGATGGTTTGCCATATAATTCCATTTAATCGTTCGCACTGACATTTACCCTGAGGATTATAAGGAGTCGTGCGACTTGAAGCAATACCATGAGACTCTAAAAATGACTTAAGTTCACGGGACATAAAAAAAGTACCTTACTCAGAATGAACATATGTCGGAGTGTCAAATGTAGAAAATATTTGACGCAAACATTGGATAACTGTAGAGGATGATATGTCGGAACATGGAAATGCGAATTGGAATCTGGAAAATTCATCAACAACGGTTAATAAATACTTATTTCTTGAAAATGAAGGCAAAGGACCTTTAAAATCCAAATTAAGACGGTAAAATGATGAGGTGGGTTTGATTAACGTTCCTTCATTTTTATGAAATTTTGGTTTAACTTCAGCACAAACAGGACATGAGGAGGTAATTTGACGGACGTCTTCCACAGAATAAGGGAGATTTTTGCAGCGTATCCAAGGGAAAAACCGGGTAATACCAGGGTGACACAAAGGAGAATGTAAATCAAATAATTTCTTTTGATCAGCCGTTGACATGTTTGCAGAAGTAATACGGGAAAATGTATCAGCTACCGTGTTTTGACTTCCTGGCCTGTAAACGATATCATACTTGTAGCATGACAATTCAAAACGCCAACGTTAATTTTTTTCATTTTTGATTTTGGAAGAGGACTTGTTATTAAACATAAATGCCACTGATTTATGATCCGTAATGAGCTGAAAATGTCTACCAATAAAAAATGTCGGCACTTCTTTAGTGCTTCTACTATTGCGTACGCTTCTTTTTCAACTGACGAATGCTTTTGTTCCTGAGAGGACAAGGTTCTTGAGAGAAAAATGAGACTGGTCTTCCTGATTAGGATAATTGAGTAGCTATCGCAAATTCTGAGGCATCGGCTTCAACAGTTAACATAGCGTCGTCATCAATTGAAGAAATCGAAGATTTGGCTATGTCTTGTTTGAGCTATCTAAATGCTAAAATTGCTTTTTCAGATAATGGAAAACTTGTGCTGTATGCTAGCGGCTGAATTTTTTCGGAAAATTTAGGAACCCATTTAGAGTAGTGTGCAAACATTCCTAAAATTCTTCGAAGAGAAGTTGTAGTATCAGGTACTGGTAAATTCAAGAGATGCTTAAGTCGTTCTGGGTCCGGCTTCATAGTTTTGTCGCATATTAAATAACCAAGAATGCAAATCGATTTGAGGGAAAACCTTGATTTTGTTTCATTCATTGTTAAATGGTACTTCTTAATGACATCCAAAAAAATTTTGTAAATTTTGATCATGTTCTTCTTGTGAGTTACCGCAAACAGTGACGTCGTCCAGATAAGCATAGACGCTTTTAATATTTTCTTTCTTGATGATACTGTCGACGGTTCGTTGAAAACAAGCGACTCCATTGGTAACACCAAACGGAATTCGAGTGAATGGGTACAAATTTCCACAAGCTTCAAATGCTGTGTAGATCTTTTCTTCATCTTTAATTGGAATTTGGTAATAGACACTACTGAGGTCAATTGTACTAAAAACGGAATATTTCGAAATTTGGTTCACAATGTCTTCTACCCGTGGCAATGGGTATGCATCCAATAATGTATATTTATTTATGGTTTGAGAATACTCAATACACATACGTTTCTTGTGGTTTTCACTTGTAGTTACCAGAGGTTGAGCTCGCTAAGGAGAGATACTGGGTTCTATGATCTTTTCTTTAGAAGATGTTTGATTTCATACTCAATAAAGTTCAGGCCAGAACTTGTATGACCTCTTTTATTGTAGGAATTGCAAATTGCATTTTTAGCAGAACAGTGTTCGCGCAGATGTCTATCTCTGCCACAAAAGAAACATTTCTGAAAAGATGCAGCAACCGCCAACTGCCTGGTTGATGAATTTTCAGAATCTTGTGACGGTTCTGCGTTTTGTAAAAGGGCAAGACTTTAATCAAACTTGATGAATATGATTCAGCATGTTGCTTGGCTATTTCTAACGCTCTTGCAGTATCAAATGCTTGAATTAAGCTCAAAGAAGAGTGCTCTAGAAGCCGCTGCCTAATTTGTGGTGAACTTAAACCACTGATAAATGTCTATTCTATTCGGCCGTGACAGCTTTAAATTTGCAGTCTTTGCTCATCTGCTTCAAAGTTCGTAAATATTGGTCAATTGACTCACCCGCTAGCTGTCTTCTTGATGAGAGAGAATATCGAGAAAATATTTCATTTTTAAGTTTTACGTAGTCAAGGGTTCATACGTTGTACTTTCACTAATGGACTCGAAAACGACTGGACTCACGTAGTTTATTAGTAGATTCAGATTCTTCGTGTTGTCCTTCGCATCTGCCGCTTCCAGGAAATTCACGAACAATCTGTACCAATGATTCCAAAGTTGATCTGCGTTTCCAAGTATAACATCTATATCTAAACGATCGGGGCGAAGTAGCTTATCCATTCAATGTTTTCTGTAGAATAAATTGTAGTGAATACAATGGCTTTATTCTACTGAAAATAACTGACATAAAATTATTGACAACTTTGTAACATAACTGACAATGCCATGGATATAATCAAGAGGGTAATATTATGACATCACTATAAGGCTTTTCGGAAACTATGATCGGGTTAACCCGTTCATGATCTGAACGTTCGGAAAGTAATCCGGATCATGTTCACTCACGTTCGGAAACTAAACGAACTGAGCGGACCATAGTCATATGTTTGGATCCTTTCTACCCAGTATAACGGTGGGTAAATGCGATCAGCTGACGGATTGTTTCGTTTGTTTTTGTTTTCTTCAAGCTAAAATGTTATTAATTCTTTAAGCCTAGTAGTGGGAAGGCTGTTGATGCTTGCGGTTTTTGTACTTTTTGACTTTTCAATATAAAAAATTACTTATTGGTATTAATATTTTGTTTTCTTTAAATAAAAAGGTATTAAGTCTTTTAAGCCACGTAGTTAGCAGATTGCTCAGACTTGCGGTTTTTATAATTTTTAGCTTTTCGATATATAAAATAGCTTGTTGGTATTAAAATTTAGGGTCAACAATGAGTGAAAACAAATTAAAGCTTTACAAGATGAGTATGGAGAGTAGTACATGAAAAATCAACCCACGAAACTAAAGTAATAAAAATAAAAAGTTTTTGTTAAGTATTAAATTTGACATTTCCACACAAAACAAAACGCGTCGTTTCGAAACTCTGATAAAAATCTCGTTCTGGGTTAGAATCCGCAATCAGCTGATAAGTGATTTATCTGATCTAAGATTACCGTCTCCGAAAAGCTATAAGTGTTCGGATTTCAAACATCTGCGATTCATTTTATTTTATTTCCATCAGCCATGAATTGACGTTTTTCGACCCTGAGCCGCAATCGTTGCATTTCCTCTCAAAAAATCTGACACTGATAGTAAATAAAAAAATGATGTCCACGGCGTGTAAGCGAGTCTTATATAAATTGTAATATTGTATATTTGGGCAATTGATGCCCAGAAATTGTGTATTTGGTTTGCATAATAAAGGGTTCTTGTGTTGTTAACCTTCTTTATTTATGGATCCCGTAAGAAAAGGTTTTAAGAGAAAAATTTGATTGTCAATTATTGGAAAGAATTCGCGTGAATGGAGACGAACCTAAGCTAAAGGGCAACGCTCTCTAGTTAGATTGTCAAAAGAAATTGAAAGTGACATTTTCGTGGAAAAAAGTGCCGTGGAGTGTACTTTTCCTCTCTAAATTAATACCTTTCCAATGGATATCAAATAAATTGTGAAAAAGCCTACTTTGCTTATAAAAATGTGTATTTGATTAATATAGTGGTTGTAGAAACATTTTTTTATAAATATTTTCTATGGCTTAATCTGTTTTATAAAATAAAAATGATATTAATTAGTGAAAATACCCATAAATATCAATTTATTTATTTATAAGATATATTTTAAAAGTAGTTATTTGCAGTGCTAGAAAGTATAAAGTATGTATTTTGAAACAACTGTGAAAGAATCGCAGAAATCTAATACTTATACTTCATTAAATTTATAATCAAAACAATATGTTTGGATTTATGAATCGGGATCGATATATAAAGTACATAGTGAGTAATGTCAATAATCACAAGTAGTAAATTTAAGCGCAAAAGAATATCTACTATTCTTATGTTTATAGATACGTAGGTAAACTATCTTCATACATTGAATAATAACAAACATTGAGAAATTTTTGGCAGGACAACCGCTGCCGGGTTCAGCTAGTATACAGCAAAAAGAAGCGGTCGTAAGTCGCTTCCTTGGGGAACCGCAAATGTAACTTTCTCTGGTGTGCTAAAGGTATCGTTAATTTCTACATATATGTGGATAATTGAATTTTTAATGTATTTAGTTAGTGTTATTGTTGTGATTTTCTTTTAACGTTCTATTAAAGTTTCACTTATTTACATTTAGAACACTTGATTAGAATCATCTTATGACCTTTAGAGTTTTTGGTTTGCAGGGATTCAAGAAATAGCCGAAAGAATATTGTGACGGACAACTTCAAAAATCGAGTTTGGCTGTAAATTGGAGTATTTTTAGAATAAAATTGTTATATTCACCTCTGGGAATATTATTCAATCATTTACCTAGACAAGCGAAAACAAACCTACATTTTTGGGGGCTCGTCCGGGATTCAGATAAAATTATAGTCGAAGCGAAAACGAGTAGACATTTTCCTGACGTTTGGGATAACGGAAATATTATTGAGATAAACTATTTTAAAGAAGTTATTCACGAAGGTGAACCTAATTTTGAAGAAGACGGAACTGAATAAGACGGAAGTAAGAATACTTCGAGCAAAGCAGCAAAAGACGTCAAAAGATGGGAGTAAGACGACTTCGAATACAAGCAGACGAAGAAGTAACAAGACGGAAGAAGGAATACTTCGAGCAAAGCAGCAAAAGACGGGAGTAAGACGACTTCGAATACTAGCAGACAAAGAAGGGAGTAAGAAGACTTCAAAGAAATTCAGACGTAATTGTATATTATTATTGTGGAATAAACAAGGTACGATACATTTTTCCCATATACGAGCTAGATAATCATATTACACCAGCTGTTAATAGAAGATATAATTGCTTTAATTATTTTGATTGAGTTATGTAATCAATTATATTGAGTTATTAATTCATTTTCGTTCCATATTTTGTAAACGTCACGATATTCCGGTTCATTTTGATAATTGCCGAATAAGAAATAAGTTGCAACTTGACTTGTTATAAATTCATTTGAATTTTGAGGCATAAGGTGAATTCTGTTTGTAGTATTATTTGATTAGTTATTTTAACATATTTATTGATATCAAATTTATTTTAATTGCGTACAATGACTAATTTGGGAGATATTCCAAGAATCGGAAAAAATATTTCCAGTAGTTCACTCAAGGCAGTACAGGCTTTACATGTAGTCGCCTTTGGAATCGTGGGAGAAGGTAGGAAAACGCGGAAAGAGATACGTGAATTTTCTGGTTTCCATTTAGACAGAAAGTCTTCGGAATATGCACAAAAAATAAATGAGGTAAAACAAAAAGTGCAGTTGCCTGATCTTATTGCTATTTGTAATATACTTGATCTTGATTATTCTGGTAGTGATGAAGACGTAGTTGCACGCATTTGTTCCTTCATGAATGACCTATAGTCAAATGATGAAAATGAAGCAACAGTGGAAGAAGAATCGGAAGGTGAGATGAGCTCCGATGAAGATGAGAATGAAAATAATCAACAAGAATAGCGAATCTTTTGAAAATATGAAGCTAAATGGTTCGTTTTCATTGACATTCAAAGACGTTGAGGATAGTATTAGTACTTTTGATGGAAGAGGCAATTATCCAGTTCGAAAATGGATTGAGGATTTCGAAGAAATTTCTAAGCTGACAGAATGGAATGAATTGCAGAAGTTGATATTTGCGAAAAAATCATTGAAAGGACTTGCTAGGCTTATTTATTCAGTCAGAAAGAGGAATTACAAAATGGATGATTTTCAAAAAAAAAGTTAATTGCGTGGAGTTTGAAGTGAAACTTAGTAGTGCTCAAATACATAAATTACTGATAACAAGGAAAAAGCGGAGGGAAGAGTCAGTACAAGAGTATGTACTTATAATGCGAGAGATCGGAAGTAGGACAAATATAGAGTCAGAAGTTTTGATTCAATATATAATTGATGGTATACAGGATGATACATCAAACAAACTTATTTTGTATGGTGCAAAAACGTTTAGTGAATTCAAAGAAAAGGTTAAGCTATATGAACAAATTAAAACTTCGAAAACTACACAGTTCCAAGGGAGAACTCGAGAGGGAAAACACATAAAGGAACGGAAAACTGAAACCAAGAAAGACCAAGACGAGAAAAGGAATGAGAAAAGTAACCTGCGATGTTGTTTTAATTGTCGAGGCAAAAGTCATTTGTCCAAAGAATGTCCCGATAAAGCGAAAGGACCAAAGTGTTTTGTTTGTTCTGGTTATGGGCCTGTATCAAATAAATGTCCAGAGAAGAATACTGGAAGTTCAAATATGACGATAGTTGAGATGGTTCCAAAAAATAGCGTTAAATTGAATATTGATAATATTCAATTAATAGCACTTCTGGATACAGGAAGTGATAGCACTGCGATACGACAAGACGTATACGAAGCATACTTCAAAGATATAGAAATAAATGAAGAATTTATTACTCTTACAGGTACCGGGTCAAACAAAGTAATAACAATGGGATCTTTCAATAGAATTAATGGAGAGGAGTTATTTCTGAAAATCCATGTTATCCCTTCTGAAGCGTCAAACTTCAAGGCGATTGTGGGAAATGATGTTTTAGCTCAAGTAGATGTTATCTTTAGAGATGGAGAAATTGTTGTTTTTAAGTAGGAAAAGCAGAATTTTTTATGGAAGATAACAATAGACGAAGAAGCTGATAGAGAAACTGATATATTTGATGTTACACATATAAAAAATGAAAAAATTCGGGAAGAATCAAAGAAACTTATAAAAGAATATTATCCTGAGAAGATTATGGAAGCTGATATTAAAATGCATATTCTACTGAAGATTGAAGAGCCAATATACCAAAGTCCAAGAAGGTTAGCTGTACCAGAAAAAGAAGAGGTTGAGGCGCAAATAGAAGAATGGCTAGAAGGAGGAATTATAAGATGTAGTTCATCTGACTTTGCTAGTCCAATAGTTCTTGTTAAAAAGAAAGATAGCAGTACTAGAATATGTTGTGATTACAGGAAACTCATCAAAAACATAGTAAAGGATAGATTTCCTCTTCCTTTAATCGAAGATGTGTTGGATAGATTGCATGCTGCTAAATACTTTAGTACCATCGATCTGAAGAATGGATTTTCTCACGTTGGAATAGAAGAAAAAAGTATAAAATATACCGCATTTGTTACACACCACGGTCAATTTGAATTTCTAGAATGTCCTTTTGGATTATGCAATAGTCCATCAATTTTTCAGAGATTCATGAGTACTGTTTTTAGAAAATTGTTGCTGAAAAATGTTATGCTTTATTATATGGACGATATAATAATAATAAGTTCTACAGAAGATGAAAGACTTGAAAGGTTAAGAGAAGTTATTCATGTTGCGAAAGACTATGGTCTAGACATAAAAAAAGTACTGTCAATTACTAAAAACCCAGATAGCATTTTTAGGATTTATCATTGAGGGTGGGAAAGTCCAACCCTCAAATGAGAAGACTTTGGCAATCAGGAATTTTCCACAACCAACGACTCTTAAACAAATTCAATCTTTTCTAGGTTTAACAGGATATTTTCGCAAGTTCATCTCGTCATATTCCATTATCGCGAAACCTTTGAGTAATCTTTTGAGGAAAGAGCAAAAGTATGTTTTTGGTGACGAACAAAAAGAGGTGTTTGAGAGACTCAAACATCTTTTATCTTGTAAACCAGTAATAAACACTTATAAACAGGGCGGTGAAACGGAATTGCATACAGACGCGAGCAAATATGGTTATGGAGCCTGTCTGATGCAGAAGTCGAGCGAAGATAATAAATTCCATCCAGTTTACTACATAAGCAAGAAAACTACTTCGGCTGAGGAAAAATACACTAGCTATGAGCTCGAAGTGTTAGCCATCATTCAAGCAGTGAAGAAATTTCGAATATATTTACTAGGAATACAATTTAAAATTGTTACTGATTGTTCAGCTTTCCAGAAGACTATGATTAAGAAGGATTTGACCACCAGAGTTGCTAGATGGGCTTTATTATTGGAGGAGTATTCATATGAAATTAAACATCGCAAAGGGAGCAGGATATCTCACATAGATGCTTTAAGTCGTTATCCAGTTGTTATGGAAATTACGAAGACGTTTATTGAAGAAGATGGTGCTATAGAACGACTTCGACGAGCACAAGAAATGGTCGAACACATATTAGCGATAAATAAGATATTAAGTACAGAAGATTATGAATTTTTTTTAGTAAAGAATCATATTCTTTATAAATTTGAGAATGGAAAAGATTTGGTAGTAGCTCCAAAAGCAATGCAGACGGATATAATAAAAAGAGCACACGACATTGGTCATTTTGCACTCCCGAAGACAGAAGAAGTGGTAAGAAGAGAATTTTATATTCCAAAGTTGAAAGAAAAAATTAAAAAATGTTTGGGAAATTGCATACATTGTATATTAGGTAACAGAAAGGAAGGAAAGAAGGAAGGGATGTTACATCCCATACCTAAACAAGAAGGACCATTGCAGACATATCACATCGATCATTTAGGACCACTGCCTTCGACTAACAAAAAGTATCGTTATATATTGGCGATTGTTGATGATTTCTCCAAATTCACCTGGCTATATGCATGTAAATCTACAACAACTAAAGAGGTTATTAGTTGGTTGGAAAAACAAAAATAAGTTTTTGGAAACCCAGGTAGAATTATAACAGATCGAGGAACTGCTTTCACTTCTGAAGAATTCAAAAACTATTGTACTGATGAAGGTACACAGTGCTTAATACTAACGTCTGGAGTTCCAAGAGGAAATGGTCAGATTGAGAGAGTGAATCGTATTATCATTCCAGTTCTTGCGAAACTTACCTTGAACGATCCTAGAAAATGGTTTAAATATGTTGAGCGCGTACAAAGAGCATTGAATTCCACTATTCAGAGAAGCATAGGGACTACACCTTTTGAAATTCTGACAGTAGTAAAGATGAGGACTAAAGAAGAAATAGTAATCAAGGAGTTATTGGAAGGAGCTACAATACAAAAAATTGATGAAGAGAGAAAAGAACTCAGAGCAGAAAGCGAAAAACAAATTTTAAAAGTACAGGAAGAAAACAGAAGAACTTATAATTTAGGAAGAAAAAAATCAAGGTTATATAGAAAATGAGATTTGGTAGCCATTAAAAGAACCCAATTTGGAGTAGGAATTAAAATTCATAAAAAATTCCTAGGATCCTATGAAGTCACAAAGGTAAAACCCAATGACAGATATGACGTAATGAAAGTGGGTCATCATGAGGGACCAGTGCGTACTTCTAAATGTGCAGAGTTCATGAAACCTTGGGTTGATAACCAAAGTGAATCCGGGTCGGATTCACAATAGGATGGCCGAATGTAGATAATTGAATTTTTAATGTATTTAGGTACTGTTATTGTTGTGATTTTCTTTCAACGTTTTATTAAAGTTTTACTTATTTACATTTAGAACACTTTATGAGAATCATCTTATGACCTTTAGGGTTTTTGGTTTCCGGGGATTCAAGAGAGAGACGAAAGAATATTGTGACAGACAACTTCAAAAATCGACTTTGGCTGTAAATTGAGGTATTTTTAGAATAAAACTGTTATATTCACCTCTGCGAACATTCTTCAATCATTTATCTAGACAAACGAAAACAAATCTACATATATTTTACGATTTTACGAAAATGTGAAGATTTATAAAATTTCAGATTGCAACTATGAATTGTTTATAATAATTTAAATCTAGCCGTCGTTCAATACAAAATTATGTAATTTATATGAATAACATCCTTAGTATAATAAGATTATTATAATATTGATAATAGATTTTACTAGCGGTTGAAATACAGGAAAATCCGATTAGATAATCAATTTCATTTCCTTTTCTTTCGAAATCAGTTAACATTAAATCTAATTACGTTTGTGGTTGAACTTGGTCGTTAGGCATTCAAAAAAACAGTAAGTAAATCATTTGTTATATAACGTTTTGATAATATAAAAATCATATTAGATGCTAAAATTTAATTCTGCAAATTTCTTTAAATACAGTACGACCATAAAGAAATGCATAAATTCATTATTATTAGCTTCATAAAATAAATCCCGAAACAGTTCGATTTTTTATTTTAATTTACTATTTTTTTAAACAATCTATGATACAGAGTGAATAACCTTTGAGTGATGACGACAGCAACAGTTTTTTGTAAATGAAACATCACAAGTTCATTCAAATTGGTACAAAAAGTTGTTTGTTATTTCAACTTTATTATTTGTCCACTTTCATAAGTTATCGTAGCCGCTGGTACTAAATGACTCAAATTAATACTCCGCCATTATCTATGGTTTCATTTGGTGTGTGAAAATTTAAAAATGAGAAAAATAGTATATAATATTGTGGTATTTTATATTCAATCTTCCGCCCAGGAAAGGACCCGCATTTCTCTTATGGAAACGGTAGTCCCGTCAAATTGTATGAATTTTTGATATGTACTGGTATTTGATATTCTAATCAAAAGTCTCCATGGGCCCAACCTTATCCTATAGCTATATTTTGGGATACAGGGCGTTGAAGTTCAAAATCCCGAACTTTAAAATGGTTCCCAAAAAGTCCCTCTTAAATATTTTTTGACGTTACTGCCAAATACATCAAAACAAAATACATACCTATCCGTGCTAATGAAATATCTGTTGTTTAATGGGTGATTCGTGCTTTCACAGACCTGTTTTTGTTAAATTACGTATTAAAAAAAATCACCGTCAAAATTTCTGAATATTAAAAAATATACTGTAGTCCTCGTTAAAAGTTCTTATTGGTAGAATTTGATCCTATGGCCACTTTTCGAAATATAAAACGCTTAGACTGTAAAATATCATTTTAGGCCTCTGATAGTTACGTCGTCTACACTGATCTATATTGCTCTTTTTGAGAGCATGTTATATATTCAGCCATTAATGGTTTGGGGGATATTCTTGTTGGTAAATGCGTTTGTTATCTTAGGAAAAGTGGTTCTATCAAACCCACCTTCAATGCCAACGAATACACCCAGGGAAACTCTTTTTTTCCCAGCGATCTCTCGATTCGGCCCATCACGAGATGAAGGGCCGATTCGGTAGATTTACCTGAAGTGTATGCATGTTGATTTGGATGCAGTGGATTTTGTGTTATCACCACATCTCTTCTGTATGTGAGGTTAATGGGTCGATATACTTTTCGAATGAAGTGGTCCATTCTTCCTGGTTTTGGTATGAACACAACTTTCACATCTCTCCAACCTTTTGGAATATATCTCAGTGTCAGTGAGGATCTGAGGATTTCCACCAGGTGCGGCATTAAGTCATCCAGGTCCCACTGAAATAGAGCTGGATAAATGCCGTCCGTTCCTGGAGATTTAAAGGGAGAGAAGCCAGAGAGGACCCACCTCAATCTATCCGGGTCGACGATCTGTCGTATATACGCCAGTCATCGTCCGTCGGGTAGTGATTCTCCTCTTCCTCCCAGGTTGCCGTGTTTATCGTTCTGGAGTCCGGGAAGTGAGTTGACATTAATAGTTGAAGGTTTTCCTTCAGCTTGGCAGTTTTTGTTAATATACCGATGTGACGGTAAGAACCTTTTGAGATGACTTTTTGGAGTTTAGTTGCTGGGGAGAAATCTTCGATTTCCTCGCAGTAGATTCTCCATGCTTCTCTTTGTTTTTGTCTAATGACTGTTTTATACTCCTTGAGGTGAGACTTGTATGCGTTCCAATCCTCTTTGAGTCTTGTTCTTTTAGCCTTATTAAAATATTTCCTCGCCGTCCCCCTGAGCTGGTCAATCTCATGGCACCACCACGAAGTGGAGGCTCCATCGAGATCGACCCGCCTGAGTGGGCAAGACATCTTATAGGCATTAATTATTAAGTAACGACATTTTTAAAAATTAAAACAAAAAATCTGCCTGTTTCGAGATAATAATAAATTTATTGACTGTATATTTAAAAATACAAACTTTCCAGGTATAAAATGGAACCTTTGTACTTCGTAGTATCCTGGATAGTATTGCCGTTCTACCTCACCTTCCTGTCATGGATGTATATTTTAAGAAAAATAGTTTTTGCATATTTAACTGTGCGTTACAATACGAGGCTTGTTGAATTAGGTAGCGCAGATATTCAGTGGGCCGTAGGTGAAAAATATCATAATCTCATTAATATTATAATGAATGTAAATCTGAAAGATTCCAACGATAATATATTAGCTGACATTAGAAGCGTATTGACTGAAAAATTGATTGCGAATCCGAATAAATATGCGAAAATATTGTGTTCTTTGAACTCGTTTTTAGGTAAGTCATTATAATTATTTTCTTTCTAGAAAATTAAATATTTTACCATTTTCTTATAAGAGTATTTGCATGGAAAGGGAATGTTTCTATCCTTTACTTTTTTTGGATTTATTTAGATAAGCGCATCTTAACTTTCTTCAATCCATGGACCCTATAGGAAGCACAATTTCAATACCCCCTTAATAAAAAAAAGCAAATAATTCCGGTTGAAATTAACGCTAAAATAGATTCAATTCCTACGGATCAAACATACTTCAAAGTAATAATTATTGCTGATAGAAAACCGACTGGAGAACATAAGGGTCGTTTTAATGTTCCTCAGGCAAAATAAGTTGCAGTTGTTTTCATTTATGGAGAACGATATTTCTGCTATGAAGAACGACGTTTCTGCTAACATGGACGAGGAGATTTCAACCATGAAGAACGATATTTCTGCTAACATGAACAAACTTTCCGCCGATATCTTATTAATCAAAAAAGACATTGCTGCTGACGTTGAAAATAAAATTTCGTCTCTAAAATCGGATATTGAGAATAAAATGACAATGATGGACGAGAAAATCAAGGAGTTAGAGAGAAAAATGTCAGATTCAAGAACACAAGACACGCCAGCAGGAGAAAATAAGACCGAACAAACAAAACCTTGTAAGTCAGAAACACACCCTAAGTTCGATGATATTGTCAATTTCACCCGAGTCAAGGTCCCAACGTTCGATGAAAAAATGTCGTGGACCAATTACGTAAAAGTGTTTGAAGCAGTCGCTAGAGTGAATAATTGGTCCGACTGGAAAAGGCAGTAAATTTAACCATCACGCTTCGAGGAGATGCCTTAGATGTACTTCAGATGATACCTCAGGAAGAAACGGATGACTTTGAGCAGCTGAAGAAGAGGTTGGACATGCGATACGGTCACGAACATCTAGAATATTTGTACCAATCCTAGTTGAAGAGCCGAAGGCAGAAACGTGACGAAGCCCTTCATGAATATGAAGTGGACATAGCCCGACAAGTTCAATTTGCTTATCCATCAGCACCGGAGAAAATAATGGAATGTCTGGGCATCCAGGCCTTTATTGATGGCTTACGTGACCCCAATAAGCAGAGGACTCTTCGTTTAGCTCATCCCAAAACATTGGTCGATGCATTAGTTGCTGCTATGGAATACGAAGCAGCTACGATGGCTTCGGGATACAACAAATGTAGGACCATACAGGAGGAAGGTGACGATGACAGACTTGACCAGATCGTCAACTTGTTGAACGGTATGGTAGACAAGAAACCGAAGAAGATCAGATGGTGTAATTGTAGAGCATGTTCGCAGCTTGTTTAAGCTTCTTACGACTCCTGCAAACCAAGAACCTCTTAAATGCAAAGCAGCCACGACGGATTCGCCGTACAAGGGTAAGACAGGAAGAAGGTGACAATAACAGACTTGACCAGATCGTCAACCTGTTGGAAGGTATGGCAGTCAAGAAGCTAAAGAAGATCAAATGCCTGAAGTGTGGCGAGCTAGAGCACGTACGCAGTCCGTCTAAGCGCACCAGGACTCCTGCAACCCAAGAACTCCAGATACAGGGAAAACTAGACAGGGACGAACGTCGAGCTAGTGCGAGTCACCAAAATGCCGACTCCTTATCCAGACGGCCGTGCACAACAGACTGCTCCCACGGTAACAAGGCGGAATCTAGGGAAGCTGAAGTTTCAAGAACTACTTTAGTCAACGAAGAATGGTCACCCCAGCAAACACAAATGTATATGTTACATAAAAATATATAACAGGGGAGGAATGATTTTTATATAAAACGTTTATATATTTTTTATGTAGTATTTGTGTAACAAAATCTATATAAACTTTGTTATATATTCTCAATATTTATATTATAAAATGTTTTATATATTGGATATATTTAATTCTATATGTATTCAAGATGTAATTTCTGCTACATAAATATGAACATTTTTTATATATATTTATTACGTATATTTTGTTACATAATTTTTTTTATATATTTCATATGTATTTCTTACGAACATCGTGTAATGTCTTTCTAAAGAAAAAGAAGAAAGCTCTTCAATATTATAACCTTTAAATTGTCACGAGTCGATCTACCCACATACCTGCAAGTATAATAACGTTTTAAAAGGTTTTTCTTTAGTTTCGCCTGTGTATTTGTTTGTAGAGGAATGGAGAACACATCATGTAAGTGTTATTATTATTATTATTATTATTTTCAACAGGCAAGGGGCATCGCCAATGAAGCCGTTCATTCAACTGTTGTTTACAAAAGATTATTTAACAAACGTATTAAAAAGGTTAACTATATTAAAATATACAATGAAGTAAACAATTACAAATCACAGTATACCTATCTTACTAAAGTACTTTTCAAGATAATATTTTCGTTTTAACTTACAACTTAGACATGATTTAACAATAATTCCCTATCTAGGGAGTCGTTATTCCGAAACAAATATGCACTTAGGGCTCAAGTAGATTTTGTAATAATATCAAATAAAATACACATCTTTAATCCTCTGACCACAGGTAGTAAGTCAAGACAAAATATCTTGAAATGGATTAATTAACACTTATCTGTTGAAAGTTATTTATATTCGAATGCTTCGATTAATATAAATTATGAATTTTAGGCAAAATAACTGTTTAAAACGAAAAAAATTGAAAGACTTCTGTGAGTTATCAATAGGACAGAAAAACGGTACGTAGTACAATCTTACAATGGTGTCAGTGAACCCCGAAATACATAATATAGAGGCATCTCACTCGTGGTTAGAACATAGAACTACAAAATAAGGAACTTAAAATCAATTAAGTTATTTCAAGGTATTGTTACCATATGATTTTCTAATATAATATAATTAATATATACCTACATTTTTAGCTTGGTGTGGATAAGGCTAAGTAAAGAGACTCCACAGGGAAAAGAAGGGCGAAACTGTAACGCTTCAAAACAATGGATAATATCCCTTAATATTGCCCACTCGCTTACAAGTGGACCTCGAAAAGTCTTCTAAGAGAATATTTTCAATGGTTAATTATTGTTTTGTTTTCGAATATTCATTTGTTTTGCATTATTATTTTATATTTTATCATTTAGTTTTTGAATATCCTTAGTTTTTCAATATTTTTTTTTCATTAGGTGTTTTGTTTTTAGTTTCTCTTTTTTATGTTAATAAAATAAATGTACTTATATGCATCTATTTGCTGTTTTTTTAGTAACTAATTACCAGCTACTAAATTCCAAAGATAGATAAATACCATTTACAATATATAAGTATTAAATTGTATTAAGTTGCTTTAAGTTTGAAATATTCATAAGGTAGGTATTGAATAATATAGTAACAATAGTTCCTTAATTTTTTGGCCATCAACACTACTAAAAATATTGTATTTCATTTCATCTATGAAAAATAATGTTTTAATAGATTTTTCTGAACTTATTATAAATCAAGAATTTTGCTGAATTTTTTCATAGGTCCAATGAAATAAAATATTTTAGGTAAGGGGTGAGGAAAAAGTAAAATTAGGTAACTTTTGTTACATCTATATTATGTAATATTTGATATATAAATATTCTCTAGATATTATCTCATTTTTACATATATATTACATAGTAATTTGGAAATATTTGAGATATAATTTATAATATGTATTTCTTATATCATTACTGTTCCCTTGCTGTGCCGGCCTTTGTCAGTATTCCATATATAAATATGATTTAGTTGTGACTTCAGTTTTATATAACTGTGACTTTTATATGTCAAGAAATATGTAACATATATGTATTCAATATGTTTTTGTGTTTGCTGGGACCCTCCAGGATCAGAGAAGATCAGGAAAATAGTCTCACCTAAAGAAGATTCGGCAATGGAAGGATGAAAATCTACGACCAACATGGTAATAAGTGTCAAGATTTTCACCGACACTCAAGGCATATTAGGCTCAGTGGAACTCCCTTGCCTGGAAGAAGGGCTGTTGAAAAGAGTCCTTGAAAACGATGATGGTTCCGAGATGAAGAGACAGCTAATTATCCCGAGAACGAGAGTAGCTGAGGTACTGAAGAAATTAAACGACAGTCCATCGGGGAGTCATCTGGGAATGAAGAAAACCCTTCAGCGAGTCCGTGAAAGGTTTTATTAGATGAACAGCTCCGATGATGTGAAGGACTGGTGTAAGAAACATACGACTTGTGCTACGAGTAATGGACCACATCGCAAGAAAAAGCCACCTATGAAACAGCATAATATTGGAAGTATTTTTGAAAGGATTGCTTTAGGCATCGGTGGACCATTTCCTACAACAGAAAATAGTGGTAAATACATCCTAGTTATAATGGATTATTTCACAAAGTGAGTGGAAATTTACGCGATCCCGAATCAAGAGGCCACAACTGTCGCGGATGTATTGGTGAAAGAATTTATCAGCCGATATGGAGTGCCCTTGGAAGTCGGCCTGGAGAAGATCTAGCAGGAGAAGACTACGTGATCCAATTGAGAAGAAGGCTGAACGACAAGCAGGCGACAGTAGGCAGTTTTAAAGAAGGGGACAAAGTATGGTTACACAACCCGACGGGACTATTTTCTCCAAAACTTCAAAAAACCTGGGAAGGTCCATACTTAATCAAGAAAAGGGTCAATGAAGTTATATATCGCATAAGCAAGATCCCCAATGGAAAACCAAAAGTAGTTCACCAAAACCGACTACCACCATTCGAAGGAAACTATGACCTAGAGAAAAGAGTAAACCATATTCGAGATGTGTCTGACCCTACCTTCGATGAATTTATAGGCGCATACGGAGGTTCCGGGAAAGCTAGATATGGAGTCACTTCAGAACAACGACAATATTTGTTGACTCTCCCGGAAAATTATTCACTGGCATACAACATCTCCGTCCGTATCAAGAACGCACGAAGGTTGGCAACCGTCTTTCGAAAGAAGTTCGGGCAGTTAGAAAAACCAGATTCTAGCTCCTGGCAAGATACTGAGACTGAAACACAATTCGCGGTACGTCTTCTACGTGGTAACTAGAAATGAATTTCAAGATCGATCTACCTACCGCGATGTGTGGGCAGCATTTCGAAACCTCCGAGACCATGTGTTGGAATCCAGCGTGAAGAAACTGACTATGCCTAAGATAGCGAGTAACCAGTTGGATTTGCGAGTTATCAGGAACATGGTAGAGGTGATCTTCCAAGATACCGGTGTCCAAATATTAATTTGCAGCTACAACTCCAGTTATCGGTATCCGATGAAGACGGTGCCCTGTTATTTCCATAAGATCGGAAAGTGTAGAAATGGGGCCAGTTGCCGATTCAAACATCCAGTCTCAGCTACACAAAAGTTCCAGGAGGAACTTCCATTTAAGAAAGGGGTAATGTTACGAAATAGGGCACTAGTGTATGAAAGTTAAAATTGTAGCGGATGCGCAGGAATTTCTTAGAACTGTTTACGATTTTTTGTGACTATCTTATCTAGACATTGTTTTTCTGAACAGTCTTATCTAGAAAATTCCAGGGAGCCGATTGTTTTTGTGTGAGCCACAATCTAGAATTATCTAGTAAAAAAGGCACTCATATATTAAGGACCGACCAGCGGGAGAAGTCAGTTTATGAAGTGGTCTCGTGATATAAGCAGCGAACAAGTAAATAGTCTAAGTAGTGAAGTGTTTATATAAATTAATGTAAGTGAATATACTGTGTATATAATATAAATTAGTAAATAGTGTAGTGAATAAATAAATTAAGTTGAGACATCGTGTGTGTATAAATTTATCCCACCCGTAATAAAAAACGTTTAAATAAATAAGAAAAACATTACAGTAGTATTATGTTTCGACCGCTTTTTACTTTTCCGCCCAACCTATATAATATGCGAGAAAAGTATTGGATTACCCAAAAAAAAGTTGGAATTTAGAATTTTTTTTTAATTTATTTTTACGTGTTTCATCAACAACACGAAAAAACGGTTTCTAGAAAAAAAATCATGTATGTATATCGACGTCGTTGTCGTCGTCTACTTTTGGTTGCATGTCTTATTAACACGATACAGTCTCCGGAGTGCAACAAGTCACCAATTTTATGATTGAATATTGTTCAAAACATCTCACAGATGTACCTTATTGATTTTCAGCTCCCAGATCCAGTACACCGGGTGGTATTGTACTTGAAGTAGGTCATTTTTGTCATTTTTTGAGAAATTTCAGTTTGTTAGCACGATAGCCTCCGGAGTATATACAAGTGACCAATCTTATGACCCCATATTATTCAAAGCATCTCAAAGATGAATCCTATTGATATCCAGCTCACTAAAGTCAGATCAACGGGTGCTATGATACTTGAAGTACCAAATTTTTGTTATTTTTAGATAATTTTCAGTTTGACTCTCTCGACCCTTACTTCGTGTAATATGCTCATATTGTATTATATTGTGGAATTAACTAGAGACCTTGAGTTTCATTTAAAAACACTAATTTTCAGTTTGTTAGCACGATACAGCCTCCAGACTGCGTACAAGTGACCAATTTTATGATTGAATATTGTTCAACTCGAAGACAAATGGAAAATACTCTAGCGCTGACTCCACCAGAAATTTCTTCGACAATCATTCTCCTTCTTTTGTTTTAAACTACGATCAATTGATGCTTCTATTGGACAACGTTCAAGGAGTTCAACATACAATAAATGTGATTAATGATTAATACAGCGGATTTGATGGGATTAATGAATTCATTAAATAGAATATATCCTCATGTAACTAACAAGTCTACGAAAACAAAAATGACAAAACTAGAGAAGAAAATTCTCTTCCATATAGGTAAAGTAGCTTCGGATCTGGAAAGCAATTCGTCGCAAAGTAGTTCTCACTCTACAACAAAGACTCGTAAACAATCTAATAGCAGTATTCAACTCGATACTACAGTGGAATATTGATGGATTCCTCCATCGCTTTCCTATGCTACAGATTATCATTGCAGAACATTCAACTGAAATCATTTGTATACAAGAATCGAACCTTAAGGCATAGCAAACATACAGCACTAAACATTTTAATTGCTTCAGAAAAGATAGAACTGATACAGCTCGCACAAGTGGTGGCGTGATGACATTAATAAACAAATCTATTGATTCTGAAATGTATGATATAAACACAAACCTAGAAGCTCTTGTTGTGAAAGTCATTTCCAATACTCCGTTATATATTTGTAATATATGCATACCTCCCAAGGCCCCTGTCGACTATTATGAAATACACTAGACTTCACATATGGAAGTGATCATTATCCAATAATTATTAATAGCAGTTGCACTCCACCCTGGAACGCATTTTCCAATACTATAGAAGAAAGTATGAAACAATTAGTAATCTCATCTGATATTGACAACATGCTTTATCACTTCAATCAAATTATAATCGCAAGCGCGGAAGAACATATTGGAAAGACTAAACTAGTTTCAAGACGCCAACCTGTTCCTTGATGGAATGCCGAATGCGAAAAGGCAATAACTGAGAGTAAATCAGCCCTGAACCGATACAATAAACATAAAACGGCTGAAAATGAAATAGAGTTTTGCACAGTTAACAGTAAAATCATCAAAAAAGGAGTGATGGCAAAAATTTGCGTCTGGAATAAATAGCTCCACCCCAACCAGTCAGGTATGGAATAAAATCAGTAAAATTTCTGGAATACCCACTTCATCAAACATTAAAAGATTAAGAAAAGATACCAATATTATAACATCTGCCTTGGAAATAGTACTTTAGCAAATGTATACAGAAAACATTCCTCTGATGAAAGTTACAAAGATAGCTTCACCAGACGCAAGCTCTTAATCGAAGAAGTTATACGATATGAAGAAACTGACAACAACTGTATGAACGACCCAATTACACTCGACGAATTGAACAGCTGTCTTGATGAAATGAAAGAGAGTAGTCCCGGAACAGATGACATACCACCTATATTTCTAAAAAACCTGATGAACTCTGCAAAACAAAAATTACTTTCAATTTTCAACTTGATATTATCTAAAGTTATAATTATTCCATTGCTAAAAAGTGGCAAAACTCGACTAATGCCGGAGTCATACAGACCAATATCTTTAACATGTGCCATGTGCAAGGTTTTTGTAAAGATTGTGAAGAACCGCTTATTATGGTATCTGAAAAAACATAACTTAATAGCACAAGAACAAAATGGTTTTAGAAAAAATCGTTCGGCAGTGGACAATATCTTAGATTTAGAAAGCAACATACGGGAAGCGTTAGCTACTAAACAGATATGTATAGCTATATTTTTCGATCTTAAACACGCATTTGACACCGCATGGAGATATAACATATTAAAGCCACTGTATACTTGGAACATTAAAGGAAATTGTCTATCTTTCATAGAAAACTTTCTAACGAATAGAAGTTTCCAAGTGAGAGTTAATAATTGTTTCTCGAATTCTACTATTCAACAAAATGGAGTGCCTCAGGGTTCTGTATTAAGTCCGACTCTCTTTTTAGTTGCAATCAATAACATCATCAAAGCCATCGACAAACCAATTAAAGCACGCTTGTATGCAGATGACCTGATTATATTTATTAAAGGAAAAAACTTGAATCTGATGTCACAAATCTTTCAGAACACGTTGGAAAAGCTAGAAGTTTGCTCTAATGATGTTGGATTTGAATTTTCTGTCTCAAAAATATCTGGCATGATCTTCTCTTCAAGAACTGTTCAAAAGCCTATACTAAAGTTGTACGACTCACACAATTTAAACCACATGTGAAATTGTAGGGGCAATATTTGATGAAAAATTAACTTGGAAGCAACATATAAAACAACTAATATTATCATGTAATAAAAAGCTAAATTTACTAAAAATCCTATCCAACAAATACTGGGGCTCGGATCAAACTACTTTACTTAATTTATACAGATCTTTAATCAGATCAAAAATTGACTTCGCTTCGATTGCTTACGTTTCGGCAAGTAGATCAGTCTTGAAACCTCTAGATGCGGTTCATAACAACACCTTAAGGATTTCTTTGGTAGCCTTTAGAACTACACCAGTACAAAATATGTATGCGGAAGCCGGAGAACCATCTCTTCATTATCGTCGGATGCAGTTGACTCTTACACATGCAGCAGCCATTGCAGAAGATACCACAAGACCCATCCATCTTCAAACCTTACGGGACCAGCATCCAGATGAAAATGATCAATTTACCAACAGAAAAATATACTACGAACGATTACGACTCACGCTGAAAAGCCTTAATCACAATGCTCCCGATACATTTTCCAATGCAATATGCTACCCTCCACCTTGGACACAAACCCTTTACACTGCAATACACAACTCCTGCGCTACAAAAAAATGAGTCGAATAACTCTATAATTAAAAATAAATTTCTGGAGATTTTTTTTTATTAAAAGTTAGTCGCATCCACCAAAAGGTTATTAGCGACGGAGCAATATGAGAGCTATACAGTGATTGCAAACTTACAAATGAAGCATATATAAATATTGAACTAAATATCAACCATATTGAACTAAACACTATTTAAAACATCGATATCCTTAAGGAAGTTTATTAGCTTGTCTATTGGAGAATGCTCACGAAGCAACTCTTTCAGATTAATAGTGTGAATTCATAAGATCCTTAGTGTTTATATGGGAGTGTTAATTTCGTAAAGTTCATTCATAATAAATAATTAGGTAGCTAGATAAGGAAATTTATTATGTATTTCTCTCGATTGACACGAATAAAAGCATCAATAATAATAATAATAATAACAAATAGGGTTTTTGTCACAGGGAATAGTGAGTAGCTTTAAAAATAACAAATAGAGACCAATGTTTGACAGGACAACGTCAGCCGGGTTCAGCTAGTAATAAATATATAGTTAGACGAACATGGAGAATGATTCGTACTTCAACAAATTTGTTAAACAGATTGTGGATAAAACTAATTTGGCTCTATGATTCGCTTCTTGTTAAGCTTTACTGCAGTCGTCGTTTTTTCAGATTATCTATTGCTCTTTATCCTTCTTTATCTCTTTTTTGTTTCAGTTTCATCGTTCCTACAATATGATCTTGCAATTTTAGCCAAATATTTCAATGTATTCAAATACTTCTATGCTTTGCAATTCCTTCTAACTAAAATATATATCAAGATTATAATTTTTCAGGTTATCCGTTTCTTGTGAAGGAACGAGTCGTCGCTGATGATTACATAACTATTATAGACATTGACAAAACGAAAATCAAATCTATGAAAGAATTGATGTTTTCCTATAGTTACAAACCTTTACCTTCGAACAACAGATTACTTTTCGAAATAATTGTTGTTAAAGCTTCAAAAGAATGGAAAGATGCTAATGATATAAAGGTAAGGTGAAATTCGATAATTTCTTGATGAAACTTCTTATAATGGATTGGAAGTAGTCGAAACGTCGAGTACACAATAAAATAAACTATCACAAACCAAACTTTAGGAAGATTACAAGATTAATCATGGTTTAACAATATTTGTTTCAGGAGCTTCAAGTTCCGATGTTAATGAGAATAAATCATGTAATCGCTGATGGTTTGTCAGTTATGAACTTGTGGGCACATACATTTGGTGAAAACGACATAAAAATAGAAAACAGTCTTAAGAATATACCGAAGAGTCCCGAATGGCAGAAACTTCCTATTTTTCAATTTCTCCTGAATCTTTTATATTTCTATTTAGTTCCAGGTAATATATCTAAATCAAATCTTATATCGATTCGTAATTTTTTTATTTTCCTCTTGTTGCAGGATTTCTTCTGGTGAACAATTTCAGGCGCGAAATAAAATCGATAACAGGTCAATCGTACGAAGGACCGATGACGTCATATAGGCAAAACGTTTCTTATGGCACTGAAAAACCTGGAGAGGGATTAGTCCAGAAAATTAAATCGATGAAAAAGCAGCTAGGGGATACTAGTTTTTCTGAAATAATACTAACAGCTATATCAGCTAGTCTGTATAAATATTATCAAAATGTGAGGAATCATTTCCTTTTTTATTATTTATTCATTTTTAATTTAATTTAATTTAGGCCCTGTATAAAGTACCTGAAACTATATCAACGGCAATAGTGGCAACTAAAGATTTAAAACCTATGACAGTAAATGGGGTACCACAGCTAAGAAACCAATTTGGTATAGTGAGTGTGCAAATGCCCATTAAACTTCACACCGATTCCGTATTGGATAGATTGGAACAAATCAAAAAATTTACCAGGAAATTGATGAAAGATCCTTCTGACCTTATGGTAAAATTATTATCTAATTTCGAAAAGAAAACTGAATACATACAGTTCTTGTTGACAATAAAAATTAATATTTTATTAAATTAACTAGAATAAAATGTTCCAGATCAGCAATTTCATCACATTTAATTTGTTGCAATATTTACCAACACCTGTTATCAAACGATTGTTACCTATGAAGGGTTACGCCACTGTCATAAGTAATTTACCAGAATTTCCTAAAATTGTCGTTTTTAATGGACATGCTATAGAAGATGCATATTTCTTTACCTTACAACGGGACGAAATGGGTAAGTTTGTGGATAATGGATAATAATTTTTAAACTCCTCATTTATCGAAATTTATTTCTGATAATTTATGAAATTGTGAGGTTCCCAATGTTATTTTTTCTATCAAAATATACATTTCCAATAGTGATTTTTTAATAAATAATTAATAGGATCTCGGGTTTTGAAATTTAATATTAATTTTTTAAAGCTATCGAGAAACTAATTATTTAGTTATATTTGTACTCGGTGTTGTTTGGTTCCAGCTACTGGATTTGCTGTGGTGAGTTATGATAGTCGACTGCATCTCGGTTTTGTCGGCGATATAGCTTCAGTACCTTCTATAGAAGATTGTGATGACATCGTAAGCGAGTTTTTCCATACATTCGAATTGCTTCAAACGGAAATAGATAAAAGACGATTGAATACTTCTTAAATGTTCGTATATGTTTAATATGACTAAACAACATTTATAATAGAAAGTTTTTATAGAATAAATACATACTGTACACAAGTTTATTGATTATGACTTACCCATCTCTTTTTTTACAATGGAAAAACAATGTATATATAAATATATAAATAAATTTTGCAGAAAAACCAAATAAGACATTGGTTCAAAATGAAAACATACAATTTAAAAACTAAAAAAAAATTATTAAACTTAAAGGTGGGATTGAATAGATGAGGCTGTTACTTGATGAAGATCCATACTGAACGATGAAATAAAACAATATATTGTTTTATTTCATCGTTAAAGGTGGGACTTTGTGTCATCTTGTTCATAGAATAGCACCCTTGAGTCGTTATATTCGTGCCACTTTCCCGTGTAGGGATGTCGGCAATATGCAGTGTAATGACCATTGGTTCCACTGTGATTTGATATAGCGTAGAGGTTGTACCTACAGAGTGCCACATTATCAGCCGCGTAATGTCTCATATCAAACCCTTCTATTGGAAAATCTTTTGCAACATTAAGTTTTTCCCTAAATCTTTCTGTTAGCGAAAAGCGCTTCAGGTGAATAACCAATATTTTCGAGAATTTATGAATTGAGAATGATTTAGTGCATCGTCTTCGTTCCTTACATTTCGAACATGTTGGTTTCTCACACCGTCGAGTGTTTCTTCTCTTGTAAACGAATCTAAATATTGTGAAAGTCGTAATTGACCTATTCTTTGGGGTATGGAAAGGGATACATTTCAAAAGGAATCGAAGGTAACTGAACAGTGACCACAGTGTGTGCACTTGAGCGTTAATTGACCGACAAAGTTATCCACAATCTTGGAGTTGTCCATTCTCGGATATCTTAACCAAGATTCTTGTGCTTTCTCACTGTCACTAAGTTTGTCCTCAATTTCTGTTAATATGAGTTTTGGTTTTTCATATACCCTGTGGACATCTTCGTGAAGTCCTACTAATAGGTAATGAAGAAACTCCTGTAGATCATGTCGAGTGTATCCCATGAACCTTGAAGTAAATCGCTGAATCTGACTTTTCAGTAATACTGTAGTAACCACTCTGTCTGAACCGTCTTCAGACCAAAGCTCTTTAATAACTTCAGCAAATGCTTTAATTAGTGCTCCTTTCATGTTAGATATGTTTATGTTAATATCTCTTATGTATGCGTCTTTCTTTAGATATTCTAATAGCCACCTTGTGTTTGATAGGCATTGGATAATACTATTTATGACACATGTGTTACCAATATTTTTGAGGCCATTGAGACCAAAAGATTTTTGGAGAAAACCCTCCAAGGACCTGATTGTGGAGTAATGTTAAGAGCTCTTTCGCATCCACTATCATTGTCCGAATAATCTCGGATTCTATTGTTGTCTCTCTCACTTGATCGGCGTGATAAGGAATTTGAATTGATGTTGTTTGTTATTGAATTGGATGGAGATATTGCGACTTTGGAAAGTTTGGGTGATGTCGATAGATCATTGGTCTGGATCACTTTGTTAATATATTCCTTGTTATCTATATCATTTTTAGACGTGTCCTTTTGTTCTTGTTGAGTTTCATCCCCTTTCTAAAAAACTAATCGAAATTGAAATGTATGGAGAGAAGTTGTTAACTTCAGAATTATTTTTAGAAAGGGAATTCCTGTTTATTGATTGTTCAGTTATCACGTCCCTATCGACTTCTGACACATTTTTTTGTTCTACATCTTCATTCTCTTCAAATTTTGAATTTGACTGCAAAACATCGGGGTTATTTTGACACTTGTTGGAGGCAATGTCATTTTTTTTGGTTACCGAAACATTGTTACTAGATTTTTTAACACTGGTTGATTTGGCTTTGTGCTTAATGGTTTCACGCCATTGTTCAGCTCAGATATTTTGGATCTAACCTCAGGTGTCTTATAGGCGAGGTTAGTACCATTTTTTACTGTTCTGGAGAGTTTCTCATCAAACCTTTTACTCAAATCGGAGACTGATGCGCGATTGCCGTTATCATCTTCATCAGACAAATTGTCTGTATTAGTATTATTAGAGTATACCACACTGTTAGTATAAATACCTTCCATTTGGTCGTTTAATTTTTTCTTTGATGTCATCAACTCTATTGGAGGTAGACCAGTTTTATATTTTGTTTTGGTCAAAGATAATTTGTTGTGCATAGGAATCGCATCATTATGTAGCATTGTCATCTTCTTCAGTATTCCTATGATTGATATATCATCTGGCTGGTGGTTATCTATATTTTTTAGTCCACTGAGGCCCAAAAGCTTGTTGGATGCATAATTTTTAAAATTATCAACGCATGTATTATCAGAAGGCACACCTTCTGAAGAAGAGAATGAAGATGGTAAAGAAGAATTTCGGAAAAAGGAAAGATCACATGTTTTAGGGTCGGTAATGTGAGAAAGTTTGAAAGTGCTAGAAGAATTAGGTTTCCTTTTATTAGGTTTCATGAAAAGTTCTTCTAGGGGCTTCGAACGGGGAAACGTACCGAGGAAAGATGAAGCGAAGCATTTCCTCGTTGAATGGCAATACTTATTTGTTGTATAAAGAACAAAATAGCTCTTGAATCATTGGTTTCCACTGATATTTTTATACCGATTTCTTTAATGAATTTTAAAGCTTCATGACCGAAAACACCAGAGGTTTCAATTACTTCAATTATTACATTTATTGATTTTAAAAGTTTCGCCATGTACTGCTGCAGCGCCTGCAGAAGTAGATGTGGATAGGACATGGGACGGAGCCCAAGTGGCAGTGCAAGTGAAATCCGATACAAAGGGTCTGCCGCGTTGCCAATGAATGAGGGTCATAGCATCTGGACGTTTACCGTCGTCGCGGCAAGTACCTAACGGTTCCAACGAACAGGGAATTTTTGCAGATAGCAGGCCTCGTTTGATTAGGTCATTTACTGCAGAATGACGTGAAAAACGGCCGGCACTGAATTTGCAGCTTAGGCCGTGTCTACCATATTCATCAACATCATTGCATTGAAAGCATTTTTAAAATCAATTTTCAGAAAAACTCTATTATTAACGTCTGGATGATTAGAGATGAAACGTCTTGCTGCATGTGCAACTGCTTCACAATCACCTTTTGACCCGAAACCGAATTGTAATGGACGAAGTAAATATCCTAATTGTTCTCTGATGTTTGATCAAATTATTTTCGCTACTAAACGACGGTAAACTGTACCAATGGCAATTGGTCTGATACCTTCTGCTCTTTTAGTTAAAGCGTATAGTGACGCTTCGAATAAAATAGGACGAATATTGATGTTGACTGTGTCATTTAAAATAAAATTACATATTTACACAAAGATGTTTAGAGATTTTTTTCTGAACTGTAACTTATTAAATCTTATAGATGTGAAGGTCTTAAAGAGTCTAAATCACCATCAGAACTTGTTTTAAAAGAGTTTACTGCGTTACTGAAAAATTCTTCTGTTATAAGAATAAGAACAGGTTCCGAACCCAAAGTAGGGAACGTACTATTAAGTTTCTACAAAAGATGTTTCGATTTGAATTCTGTTAAAGTGGCTGTACTGACATCAGCAAAACTGTCATCTGAATCTAAGATTTTAATTGCGGATGTCAAGTCGCTGTCAGAAACTTTATTAATGACATGTTTGATTTTACTATTATTTGATAAATTTATGTTTTTCCGAACTGAGAAATGTGTGTTTTGCTGATCAGAGAAATTTAAATGATGATCTTTATTATCAAAGGTTTTTAAATTACTCTTGATTATAGTCGAGAGATACTTTTTTATTAGAATTTTTAGAAGGAGGACTTAAAACATTGTATCTAAATAGCAATAGACTTTCCCAGTTAGAAATAGAATTTTGTCTTATGAATTCATCAATCAGACTAGAGAGCGTTGAGGCACAAAGAGCCCTTGAAGCTTTTGGGACTCTTCTGATGACTGATCGTTGGCTCTTCAATTTTGCTAACTTTAGATGAAAATCCGTATCTTTTATTTCTTTATTGCTGAGACTTTCTTGTGTAATAGAACTTAAACTTCGTCCACCATGGGTCTTGTCTTGGTGTGTTATCAGGCCTCGCTTCTTAAAAAATTTACCACAGATTTCACATTTTATGGTGACTGGTGTTGACATCAGGCTTCAAGATATGTTAAATTTAGTGAACGGCTACTCTATATTATAAAATTCTTCAAATTTGCTGTTTATTTCTACTTATAATTTGTGCGTACATTTATATTTTCTTGCGGAAACTTGTAAAAATTGTAAAAAAAAGTTAAAATGAATTTGAAAAGTTGTTGTGACTTTGACAGGACCGTCATATTAATCATTGGCCATAGAAAAGTCTTTCTATGTTAATGTGATGTTCTGCCAAGATTCAGGTTACATGCCACGAAGGTTGTTCCCTCACCTTCTCCCAACGTGAAGATCATTGGCTTGCGGTTGGTTCCTACTTCTCCGTTGGTGATGCTCATACATCTGTAATGCGATGTCCTGTATGTCTGGTTTTCTTCTGGGAGGTGTGTGCGTCGGTCCTGGTAGTTCTATTATGTGTTACTATGATCATCTGCCTTCGATGCCTGTTAGCTTTTTTCCTTCTGTGTTGAGGTATCTGCTGTTCCAGGCTTTGGACTTGGCGTTGAGGTCTACCATAAGAACTTCTTGGTTGTCATTTGGAAAGGGGACTTCTAGTCATCTCGGGATCTCTTATAGGCTGATACGATCCGTATTTCGCCCGTGGATTCCATCTTTAGGAGGTCCGGTATTCTGTGGTGGTCCAGTCCGGTTTTCACTAGGTTGGCTGTTTCGCCGCTTCTGGCATTGTTGTTGTCTCTGGAGATCCTGAGGAGTCTGACCAGCTGATCTCGTAGTGTTCTCCTGTTAACTTCGTTTCTTATATGGTGAAAACGTCTAGGTCTTCTTCTTATAGTATGATCCGCATCAGGCTGATGTTGTCTCGTAGTTCTCCGCTGTTCCAGCTTACTATCTTCAGCGGGTTCGGTTCGGGATTGTGTGGATCCATTAATATTTCACCAGGCTGGCGAAGATGTTCTGCATCTGCTGCATGTGTGAAGAGAATATCTGCATTGCTTCGAATACGTCTGGCTGTGGTTGGCTAGTGGACGTCGTCTTCTTGGCTGCACTGGCTGAGCTAGTCCTTGTTGTCCTGGTGGCGGTTAGTTGACCTCTCGCTGTTCCTCGAGTGTTGATTGGGGTGCTGCCGTTTTTGGCACTGTCATTTTCCTCTTAGGTACTTTGGGAGACCTTGCAGTTGGCACATGTTGCAGAACTATTCTTTGGTCTCTCACAGTCCCCGGATCGGTGGCTTTCTCCACATCTGACCCCGATCAATTTTCCATAGTGGTAGCCTATCTACCATAAAGATTAGAAGCATTCTATTTCTCCGTACCAGGAATGTTGTTGGGTAAATCCTCTTGATTTTGATTCCCTGTCCCTGGATGTCCCCTTTGATGTCTTCATCTGGGGATAGTCCTTGATGACGGTCTTCAACACCTTATTCTTCTGAATCTGAGAAAGTGTACCAGTTTATACCTTGGCCTTGTAGTTCTTGCAGGGCTTCGTTGGCCTCCTGTAGTCTTCTATATTTTTTAGGGTTACCTTGATCTCTCTGGTTGAATATTATCTTCAGTTGGATTCCTCTTGACTGGACTTCTCTTTTTATCTTTGGGAAGCCCTTCGTCGTCTTGATAATGATAGGTGGTGACCTCTTCATTCTTGATTGCGCTGGTTGTGTTGTCTTCCCTATTGGCTGGGACGGAGCTTGTACCTCTTTTCGTTTCTCTTAGCTGCGTTTTGCTGGCGTTATATTCCTCTCATGGGCAGAGAGAATTCATCTTCTTCAGCGATGGCGATTTCTATTGCTTCCTTGTCGGTCTTATATCCGATTGGCTGCTTTGTGCCGGGTCATTGTATCGCTTCCTTCTTGGATTTCTTGGGCTTCTTGATATGTCATTGCTTTGGCTTGGAATGCCCTATTTTCCTCTTAGTATGGCTGGCTTCTGCGAGGTCTTTCAAGAGCGTGTTGATCGTTTTATCTATATTGGTTTTTATAACAAATGTTCTATGTCACCCACATTTAGCTAAATAAGCTGATTTATTCTTCGGCTAATTGATATTCTTACTTTAAAAAATATGTTGGTCTGAGTGGCAATAAAATTAGTCAAATTTCAAATTTGCTGCCATAGTTCCTGACGAGTGTTTATTTCTTATGAATATACTAATGACTTCATATGTCGCCAAAAATAAAAATTACCTTTGGGAGTTCTAAGCGGCCACGGAAATTCACCTCTGCCCTCTGCCAATACAACGATGAGGAAATTGGTCATCCAGATAATTCCTCACTACCATCCAATAATGAGGTGGTGCTCCATCCTGCATGAACCACATGTATCCTCTTCGATTAAGTGGCAATTCCTCGAGATGATCGAAAAGAGTTGTTTGTAAAAATTGTAAATATGATTTACCATTCAAATTTGCTGGTAATTCATACGGACCCAACAAACTACCTGCAAAGATACCGCACCATACATTTATCTACAATACATGCTGAAAATGTGATTCTTGAAATACATGGGGATTTGCAATATCCCAATTGTGGCTGTGTCTCCAGTTGAAAACTCCTCTACGTGTAAACGTGCCCTCGTCAGTAAAAATAATTTTGTTAATAAAGTTACGGTCTTCATTTCTGTTTATTTATCATCCACTGAGCAAAATTCATTGTTAAAGGATAATCTCTAGGCAATAAATTTTGTACCGGTGTAAAATGGTAAGGTCGTAAATTTTGCTTATTTGAAATTCGCAAATCTGAACAGAAAGGATACCAGCACGATGGAAGGAAAACATAATAGTGCCCATCCACAAAAAAGGGGACAAAACAAGATGCGCGAATTATAGAGGAATCTCACTCCTAAACACGGCATATAAAACCCTCTCAAACATCATTCTTAGTAGACTAATCCCTTATGCTGAAAATGTCCTAGGCGAATATCAAGCCGAGTTTAGGGCAAACAGATCAACAATAGATCAACTATTCACGCTGAGACAACTTCTAGAAAAGGGATGGGAGTATAACAGACCCATACACAATCTTTTCATAGACTTTCGACAGGCATATGATAGCGTAGTTTAAAAAAGGGATTATTTGTAATTCTATTTTATTTAAAAAATTAAATAAATGCGAGTTATAAAAAATATTGTGTAAAACTTGTGCCACAATGACTTTTGCTGTAGTACTCGTGATTTGCGCAACTCACCGCTTCGCGGTTCGTTGCGCAAACTTCACTCGTACTACAAAACGAGTCATTGTGACACTTGTTTTACAAATAACTATTAAAGTATTGAATCCAAATCGGTAAATTTTTAAACAAAATACCCTAGTAACATTTAGGTGCTTTGGGTTGATCATAATTTGAAGTCAGGATTTCAATGTTAAATTATGTCTAATTAGTAATGAATCACCCTGTATATTTATCAATTTTCTATAGACGAGTAATTTAAATTATACTAGTTTGCTAAATGTTTGTTTATTTACCATTGGGTTATATTGTATTTTTACCACAGTTTTTGGTTTTTGAAAGTTTTCGTGCAAAATTTGGTGTTTAAGTGATATTTGTAAAAATTCTGGACTGAAGACTTATTCATGTATGGTTTAGAGTAACAAAATTAGTGATTAATACATATATTATTCAAATAAATATGAATTTTTGCCTTTTTATAACCAAATGTCCTTGGTTCTTACAGTGAATTTTGAGCATAGTTTTAGACATTGAATTTATCAATTAAATTAGAACAAATTTATTCTCGAATTTTACCAGTTGTTTCTTGTTATTTGTAAAACCTCTTAGATCTATAAAACGTTGCATGAGAATTAAAGTCTTAAACATTATTTTGTTTGTATTTGTAATAGGACAATGCCTGGCTGAGCTGATGTAAATTGCAGTAATTCTGCAAGAAAGGGGTTTATTATGAAACATTTTCCAAAAGATTCTGAAATAAGAAGGAGGCAGTGGTTCATTAAAACCAGAAGGGACAATTGCCAAGATTTTTATGTCAAAAAAATGTGTGAAGAAAATTTAGTTCTAAATATACTCGATTGTAGTAAAATTTAATAAAGTTATTAAACGATACATTGCATTCAGATTAAAAATAAGTTCAAAAAAGAATAAGAGTGCTTCTAAAAAATTAGCTAGTAAGTCCGTTGCTGGTCATTTGTTATGAATCTTCAATAAACAATTGCAATACAACAATTTTTATTTTATTATTTATTTGCTTGATGGTTTTTTAAATAAACTTAAAATCTCTGAGACAAATTCAAAAATATTGGGGCATTATGACATGTACACTGGCCAAAAATGTTAGATATAGGTAAGCTTCATATTATCTTCTTTATTAATAGCGTAAAACATTTATTACATAAATATTAAATAGGTATTTGTTTCATTTTTTCTGGTGGAGTTTCAATGTCAGAATTGCAGGTACAGTCTGTAACATATAAAAACATTCATTGATTAATTTCAGATTAGATGAAAAAATAAACATATGGTAATTATTTCCTAATTATGTACTGAAATTGGATATAATTCTGACTAAAACCGTAATAGTCCAAATTTGTATCCCAACACGTCAAATTAAAATATTTTATTACTTATTTTATTTGTTTCTATTCACACAAGAGTAGGGACTAACATCCCTCTGTGGCATATATCTATCTAATTAACTACCTGCTTTTGTTAAGAGGTCTGGTGCATTCTTTCCGCTCCGAATATATTTGCGGTTATCATAGACCTACACTACACATTACGATTTATTGTAGTATCTATTTAGCATGACATATAAAACATTATAGTCCAGAATTTAAGATATTACCTTATATCTTCATCAGATGGTAAAAACTGATACATCCATAATTTTGTGTGCAACAACATTACATCCTTGAAGATTTTTATTACCATCCCATCCTTGAAGATTTTTATTAACATCCGTCCACTTTTTCCAAAAATATTTTATGATATGCCTTATAAAAGAGCTTTTATTTAAAATTACACATTCAAAACTAGTTTGAAAGTGGTAAAACTCTTTTAAAAAGGGTTATTTAGTTGCATGTAGTCAAATGTAAACAAACCAAAATTAGCAAACTAATGGCGGATGGGCGGAGCTTATACCCAATTGTCGCCACTGTCTTGTATATAGTCACTGTAGATTATTATACAGTGACTATATACAAGACAGTGGCGACAATTGAGTATAAGCTCCGCCCATCCGCCATATTGAGGCTAATTTGAATATCAAATGCATATAATTTAAATAGAAATTTATGATATAATTATCAATTTGAAACACAAATACATGAAAATATACATTATATATCTTTGATTTTGATAGGAAATGGGTATATTTAAATAAAACACGCAATTTTTATTTTTTTACCTAATAATATTTAGTATATAATAAGGATAAATAATGATACAAAAAAATAATGAATATTAATTGCTTGTATAGTATGATAGGGGACAAATCATGCAAAAAATTATATTGCTATAGGTACAACTGTTATTGTCTTCAAATATAACCATAGATTCAGTTAATTATCAAGTAAAATCTATAAATAACAAATTCAACAACAAAAATATAACATATATTACTTGATCGGTTTCCTAAATTACATTTGCATCGTCAGGATTATAAACTATAAAAATTGATATAAATAAAATTTCTGACGTGTTATTTGTCTTTTATTGATTTTATTTGATAATTATGGAAAACTTTTTTATTTCATAACAAGTTACCTGCTAATGACTTACTACTATATTTTTTTGAGGCGGATTTAAATTTTTTATAACTAATTTTCAACCTGAAAACAGTGAATCTATTAATTATTTTGCTTTTAAGTTGGTGACAATTTGGTAAATTGAAATGTATTTTCGACATTTCCTTTATAAAAAATTCTTTTATGTCTATATTCTGGAGTGAAACAATATCTAAATATTTTAAGAAAACACATTCCATTTCTAAAAAATAATAAAAAACCTCTTCAGTCACAAAAAAGGGATTGTTCTTTAAATCTTTTGATTAAAGAGAGTTTTGAAAACTTCTTATATATTGGTTTTTTTGAACCTGCTGCACCTACACAGGCAACACAAGTTTTTGAAGTTTTCACAATACTTTTTAAAATATATCCTGAAATATTATATAACGAATTATGTTCGCTGAAATTTAAATTGTATGAGGGAGTCTTTAATTCACTTGGAAGCTTTACTTCATCATACACTGTATTTAAGTCCTTAAGAGAATCCAAGAATCCCCCAAGAAACTCCCGTTCATCTTCTTCGTAACTACTGGTACTTCCACTTTTTAAATACTGTGATACAAATATTAATTTCAAGTTATTTTTAACTTGTACCGCATTCGGTACTATTTGTTTGCTTCGCAACACGCTAAATAAATTTTCAAGGCAGTCTTGAGAAAATCGGCTAGTTAAAATAAATTCATAATTTTTTTTTCCAATAATTCTGACTGTAGTTCTAACATTGATTGTGTTGAGATTAGAACACCCGTTTGTGAAGGTTTCCAAATTTTTGTATAGCCAACCAACATATCTGAAAATAAACTTATAAATCCTTCCAAAAATGATATTGTTTCTTTATAAATGTCAATATTAAATTTGATTAGAGCACAAGAAGGATGTCTCGAAGTCATTAAATAAAACCATTTTTCTACTTGGTCAATAAACCATGCCGTTGTTAAATATTCTGGTTTATCGAGTTCTTCAGCCAAAAATTTGAGAGCGCTACTAACTGAGTGACTAACAACATTAGTTGAAGTTGACACTTCCATTTGAGAAAAATGTGTCGGAAGGAGATCTTCTTCTGATAGTTTCGGTGCAAGTTTAAAAACATTATCTTTCTGATGATTTAATATGTCTGAGATATGACTGGACATGACCATGTTAGAGGGTAGTCCATACTTTAGAATATTATTTGGTAACTGGATGATTTTATTTGTCACTAACATAGATTTAATATTAAACATCTGCAAAGACATATACATTTTTATCATTATTTAATGGGTGCAGAATCTTGCATTTTATAGGACTGTACTTTCCAGCTTTAATATCCCAAGCTTTCCACAAAGCTTGAATACAGGGACCCATATCTGATGTAATACTTAAAATATTCAAATTAAGCTGTTCGGCTTTTTTAAATATATCTATTATTATATTCTTCATGACAGCTCCGTTGACAGAGTCACTGGTGAAGTAATAGGCCACAACCTGTTTCCAACGTCCTGTAATACCTCCCAGCATAAACACTAAGATGTGTGTCGCCAAGCCTGAATGTTCAGGGAGAGTAACATCTCCAAAATATTTATTCAAGGAGGTATCATATATTTTTCCTGGAGTGATAGCCATTTCATCCAAAACCAAGACACAATCCTTTTCATGAGTTGAAAATTGCTCCACTTTCAATTCTAAAAATGAAAATACCTCATTTAGAATACCTGAATCGAACTTCAAGTTCTGGAGTTTTCTCTGTAAAGTTCTGGTTGATGGGAGAGGATATCCTTGTTTTATTAGTTCAGTATATCCACTACTACCACAACTAAATTTTAATTTTAAAGAACTTGTAACGGTGTTGTTGGTCCACTTCATTAGTTTTGTTGTTTTTCCATTTTTTCTCTTTTTTAAAGCTTCTATTTGATCTTCGTTGAATATTTGCTTTAGTAGTTCACAGTCCGAAGAATTGGGAGTTTTTTCTCTTTTTTTTATTAGCTTCTTTCGTGTGGCTCTTACAGTTTTTTTGTATCGATAAGCTCTACGTTTTTCTCTTCCGTACAACTTCTTGTACCTGTTTAATTCAAGCTGTAACTGAGCTATTTCACTAATTGGATCAATTTCTGATATTAACGGTGAGGGAGCTGTGGATAGACTGTTTTCACTCAAACTGCTTTTAGATATCGACAATTGTTGACCTGATTCTACATACAAAGCTAAATTTGAAGTAGATGGTTCCGGTGATTCCTCTGGCACACTCTCATCTAGAGCTATATTTTCACCTAGAACTAATGATTAAACTATAATTGCAACAAAACACATTTAATAGGACAAAAACTAAGAGTTTTTCATTATTATGTGGGGATTTGTTGTAATTACTAAGAGATATCTACTAACCCGACAAATGTTTAGGTTTTTTTGGAGAAATAAATTTCCTTGGAACTGGGGATTTCCTTTTAGGTTTTGGTTCCACAAAGGAAAATATTGTAGGAACAGCATTTGACTTTAAAATTTTCTTGCCATCTACACGAGGTCGCTCCCACATTTCAGGAGCAAAATGAATCTTAAACAAAATGTTACATTCAATTTTATCTCAATAACGACAAACAATAATTTTAAATTAGATATAACAATTATAAGTCGTAAAACAAAGGCTTCTACCTACCTCACATAAACACGAATAGTCTGTTGGAGTCCAATGATCTCTTCTAGTTTTAATAAGCCATTCTTTTCTTCTAGATGGATCTCTAGGAAAACGTTTCATGAGAAACCCTTTTTTAGCAGAATTGCTGCAATTTAGTGCAGCACAGCCCGGCATTTCAAATGTTATTATCTAGAAAAATCAAAACTTGATAAATAGTATACAATTTCTAGGGTTAAGCAAGCTAGCTTACCAAGTATCACGAATTTTCCGATTCGAAATAAGATAATTTATAAGTCTAAATACAAGTCTTTCAATTGTGTAAAGGCAAAACACCTCTTTTTCACTGAATATTCACCAAAAAAGCACAAAACCAATAATTCTAATCACAAGTATAATCAGCATTATAAGAAACTTCGTATACACCAAACGTAAACAAAGAGATTTTGGCCTCAATATAGCTGCCAAACTGCCAGCCAATCAAAAACGGGTTACCCTATTGTCGCCACTGTCTCGTATATAGTACAGTGACTATATACGAGACAGTGGCGACAATAGGGTAACCCGTTTTTGATTGGCTGGCAATTTGGCAGCCATATTGAGGCCAAAATCTCTTTGTTTACGTTTGGTGTATACGAAGTTTCTTATAATGCTGGTTATACTTGTGATTAGAATTATTGGTTTTGTGCTTTTTTGGTTAATATTCAGTGAAAAAGAGGTGTTTTGCCTTTACACAATCGAAAGACTTGTATTTGGACTTAATCTTATTTCGAATCGGAAAATTCGTGATATTTGGTAAGCTAGCTTGCTTAACCCTAGAAATTGTATACTATTTATCAAGTTTTGATTTTTCTAGATAATAACATTTTAAATGCCGGGCTGTGCTGCAATAAATTGCAGCAATTCTGCTAAAAAAGGGTTTCTCATGAAACGTTTTCCTAGAGATCCATCTAGAAGAAAAGAATGGCTTATTAAAACTAGAAGAGATCATTGGACTCCAAAAGACTATTCGTGTTTATGTGAGGTAGGTAGAAGCCTTTGTTTTACGACTTATAATTGTTATATCTAATTTAAAATTATTGTTTGTCGTTATTGAGATAAAATTGAATTTAAGATTTTGATTAAGATTCATTTTGCTCCTGAAATGTGAGAGCGACCTCGTGTAGATGGCAAGAAAATTTTAAAGTCAAATGCTGTTCCTACAATATTTTCCTTTGTGGAACCAAAACCTAAAACGAAATCCCCAGTTCCAAGGAAATTTATTTCTCCAAAAAAACCTAAACATTTGTCGTGTAAGTAGATATCTCTTAGTAATTACAACAAATCGCCACATAATAATGAAAAACTCTTAGTTTTTGTCCTATTAAATGTGTTTTGTTGCAATTATAGTTTAATCATTAATTCTAGGTGAAAATATAGCTCTAGATGAGACTGTGCCAGAGGAATCACCGGAACCATCTACTTCAAATTTAGCTTTGGATGTAGAATCAGGTCAACAATTGTCGATATCCAAAATCAGTTTGAGTGAAGACAGTCTATCCACAGCTCCCTCACCGTTAATATCAGAAATTGATCCAATTAGTGAAATAGCTCAGTTACAGCTTGAATTAAACAGGTACAAGAAGTTGTACGGAAGAGAAAAACGTAGAGCTTATCGATACAAAAAAACTGTAAGAGCCACACGAAAGAGCTAATAAAAAAAAGAGAAAAAACTCCCAATTCTTCGGACTGTGAACTACTAAAGCAAATATTCAACGAAGATCAAATAGAAGCTTTAAAAAAGAGAAAAAATGGAAAAACAACAAAACTAATGAAGTGGACAAAACAACACCGTTACAAGTTCTTTAAAATTAAAATTTAGTTGTAGTAGTAGTGGATATACTGAACTAATAAAACAAGGATATTCTCTCCCATCAACCAGAACTTTACAGAGAAAACTCCAGAGCTTGAAGTTCGATTCAGGTATTCTAAATGAGGTATTTTCATTTTTAGAATTGAAAGTGGAGCAATTTTCAACTCATGAAAAGGATTGTGTCTTGGTTTTGGATGAAATGGCTATCACTCCAGGAAAAATATATGATACCTCCTTGAATAAATATTTTGGAGATGTTACTCTCCCTGAACATTCAGGCTTGGCGACACACATCTTAGTGTTTATGCTGGGAGGTATTACAGGACGTTGGAAACAGGTTGTGGCCTATTACTTCACCAGTGACTCTGTCAACGGAGCTGTCATGAAGAATATAATAATAGATACATTTAAAAAAGCCGAACAGCTTAATTTGAATATTTTAAGTATTACATCAGATATGGGTCCCTGTAATCAAGCTTTGTGGAAAGCTTGGGATATTAAAGCTGGAAAGTACAGTCCTATAAAATGCAAGATTCTGCACCCATTAAATAATGATAAAAGTGTATATGTCTTTGCAGATGTTCCTCGCCTATTTAAAAATATTAAATCTATGTTAGTGACAAATAAAATCATCCAGTTACCAAATAATATTGTTCTAAAGTATGGACTACCCTCTAACATGGTCATGTCCAGTCATATCTCAGACATATTAAATCATCAGAAAGATAATTTTTTTAAACTTGCACCGAAACTCTCAGAAGAGGATCTCCTTCCAACACATTTTTCTCAAACTTCAACTAATGATGTTAGTCACTCAGTTAGTAGCGCTCTCAAATTTTTGGCTGAAGAACTTGATAAACCAGAATATTTAACAACGGCATGGTTTATTGACCAAGTAGAAAAATGGTTTTATTTAATGACTTCGAGACATCCTTCTTGTGCTCTAAGCAAATTTAATATTGACATTTATAAAGAAACAATATCATTTTTGGAAGGATTTATAAGTTTATTTTCAGATATGTTGGTTGGCTATAAAAAAACTTGGAAACCTTCACAAACGGGTGTTCTAATCTCAACACAATCAATGTTAGAACTACAGTCAGAATTATTGGAAAAAAAAAATTATGAATTTATTTTAACTAGCCGATTTTCTCAAGACTGCCTTGAAAATTTATTTAGCGTGTTGCGAAGCAAACAAATAGTACCGAATACGGTACAATTTAAAAATAACTTGAAATTAATATCTGTATCACAGTATTTAAAAAGTGGAAGTACCAGTAGTTACGAAGAAGATGAACGGGAGTTTCTTGGGGGATTCTTGGATTCTCTTAAGGACTTAAATACAGTGTATGATGAAGTAAAGCTTCCAAGTGAATTAAAGACTCCCTCATACAATTTAAATTTCAGCGAACTTAATTCGTTATATAATATTTCAGGATATATTTTAAAAAGTATTGTGAAAACTTCAAAAACTTGTGTTGCCTGTGTAGGTGCAGCAGGTTCAAAAAAACCAATATATAAGAAGTTTTCAAAACTCTCTTTAATCAAAAGATTTAAAGAACAATCCCTTTTTTTGTGACTGAAGAGGTTTTTTATTATTTTTTAGAAATGGAATGTGTTTTCTTATAATATTTAGATATTGTTTCACTCCAGAATATAGACATAAAAGAATTTTTTATAAAGGAAATGTCGAAAATACATTTCAATTTACCAAATTGTCACCAACTTAAAAGCAAAATAATTAATAGATTCACTGTTTTCAGGTTGAAAATTAGTTATAAAAAATTTAAATCCGCCTCAAAAAAATATAGTAGTAAGTCATTAGCAGGTAACTTGTTATGAAATAAAAAAGTTTTCCATAATTATCAAATAAAATCAATAAAAGACAAATAACACATCAGAAATTTTATTTATATCAATTTTTATAGTTTATAATCCTGACGATGCAAATGTAATTTGGGAAACCGATCAAGTAATATATGTTATATTTTTGTTGTTGAATTTGTTATTTATAGATTTTACTTGATAATTAACTGAATCTATGGTTATATTTGAAGACAATAACAGTTGTACCTATAGCAATATAATTTTTTGCATGATTTGTCCCCTATCATACTATACAAGCAATTAATATTCATTATTTTTTTGTATCATTATTTATCCTTATTATATACTAAATATTATTAGGTAAAAAAATAAAAATTGCGTGTTTTATTTAAATATACCCATTTCCTATCAAAATCAAAGATATATAATGTATATTTTCATGTATTTGTGTTTCAAATTGATAATTTTATCATAAATTTCTATTTAAATTATATGCATTTGATATTCAAATTAGCCTCAATATGGCGGATGGGCGGAGCTTATTCTCAATTGTCGCCACTGTCTTGTATATAGTCACTGTAGTATATAGTAACTGTAGATTATTATTGATTATCCGGTCCCCCCCAGTAGCGCCAGTCCATCGCCTGAGGAAGGTGATACAGCAAGAATTGGTCACTGATTCAAACCAATTCACCGCGACTTCGCCGGCACCGTGGACGCCTCCAGAAGACAACCAACCCCATGTTCTGCCGAACTTTTCAGTTTGACAGTTCATTCAACACACTTGGAAGTGTAAATTGTTTCTTTTGAAACAACTTCTATTTATGAAAATAATAAACACTGTTTAACCTTGTTTTATTTTCAGCCAACACACAATAAGCCATACCATCCAAAGAGGGAAGGACATTCAGCTTCCAGGTAAATATAAAACTCCTGAAAGCTAATAAGTCAGGAAACCTTTAACTGGGGAGGAAACTCCCTTCGTTACCACTCCTTAACATACTTCATCCCAAAATGTCCTCCAGACACCGTCGCAGCAGGAGAACTGCAAAAACACCCTCAACACCAACCACAACCGAATCACTTGAAAAATTCCTAGAAGAAACCAGACAACTCCTTAACGAATCCCTGACTCGTCACCAACAACCCCCCCCCCCCTTCTCTCACCCGTCACATCCAGCACCTCCTCTACACACACTTCCAACAAAACACACCACTCCTCAACACCCTCCCATCAAGCTACACCACTCCACATACAAAACATAACTCACGATAACACTCTACAACACACACAATCCGCACACACACCCTCAAGAAGGTCTTACGCTTCCTCCGTAAGATCCCAATCCCCTACACCAACGCTCACACGACAACCACCTGTCCCCGACGAGGATGGCTTCACCCTCGTCGGTAATACCAAATCACGTCCTACAACACCAACACCTATCAACAATCCCACATCAACCCACACCATCAATAATACTCCGACACAAACACTTAACCTCCGAAATCTTCCTCTCCAACATTCCACACAAAAAGCCCTCTACACACTCCTAAACACCCTCGAGCTCCTCAACGGTCACATCACCTACCTAAAAGTCAACTTCAACAGAACCGCGCTTCTGAAAACCACCTCCACCATGTCAGTCTCAACACTTCTGAGACGAATCCATAACTCCACTGGGGACAACAACATCACCATCAACATTCTAAATTCCAGAGAACGCCCACCACGCCAAGTTAACAGAACCCTAATACCCACCTACTCTTTCGTCTGCAGGAATGTAGACACCACCATTAGCCCAGAAGAATTTGAAGAAATTCTTCGCAACAAGCAAGTTCCGTTCCTCAAAACTTGGCGAATCGTGGCCAAAGCCACTAACAAACCCACTTCGATGTTTCGCATCGTTACCACCTCCGAAACTCACTACCACCAAGCCCTAACCTCCGGCCTCTCATTTCACGGCCTTCCACACCGATGCGAGCCATCAAACACCAACCCACTTCCCCCAGTGCCCAAGTATTGCAGTCGATGCACTCAAACCGGACACTCCTCCGAATCTTGTCGGTCTAAACCGATATGCCCCTCTTGCGGCCAAACAGGCCACAAAACCGAAAATTGTCCCAAGTCCGACACTCCGAAATGCACAAACTGCGGTGGTCCTCACCCCGCCTTCAGCCCTCGCTGCCCCCACCGGCTATCGACTCCCAAAACCCCTCAAGAGACCGCCCCAGTCACTCTTGAAAAACCACCAGCCCCCTACGATCTACCAACTGACACCAAAATTCTCATAGAAATCATCACCGTCACGCTCATGAACGCCATCCCCAACTCCAGGGACGTCATAGCCGAAACTCTTCGTCACTTAATACCTTCCTTTTATCGACACAACTGCTCTATAACAAATATAGGCAGGCGTGCTCACTTTGCTTTCACTCCCATCAGGAGCGAAAGCGATTCAACTTGATCCGCGAGCCCCAACCACCCCGTCGGTGCTGCAGGTTTTTCACGTTTTTTCCTGTAGCATAGTGAATTTATTCGCTAGCCAAATGGGCCGACGTACGACGCAGTTTTTGGATTTAAAGATTGTTATTCGTACCAGCTCACGCATTACAATATTAAACAACCATCTCTAAATATTAAATTTCAATATTTTAATAAACAAATAGAAAATTTACTTGACATACAAAAACTTTTGATTTTCTCAGAATTTCATACTCAAGGTTCCACACCACACATAAACACACCTTTTAGCAATTCCTCACCTCGAACTCGAGAAAAGCCAGTCGCCACCGCCCGACATCATCCACATATCTTTCAACGTCTCCTAGTCACTTTTCCAACAAACTTCAACAAACTCAAATCCCAAAAATTCTCAAATTCCAATATCTCCCCACGCTTCTATTAACTTTCATGACGCAGGAGACACAAAATCCCCAAAAATTATATTTTCACTTTCCAACAACACCATCATCCAGCCCGCTTCTATTAACTATCCGCAACGCAACGTGGTTCGTCTTATTCATTTTCGACCTTTTCCAGACACTATTAAAATCCCCGTTCCCTCATCTCAAAACCACGTTCGCCTAAAAATCACCCAATTTCGACGCTGATTGTTTTCGCTTCTCCCTCCGGTTGATTTCTGGCAATACACACAACCCACCCACAAAAACAAACACCACTTCAATTTTCTATACACCTTTTTTCTCAAACTTCCTAGACACTTTTTCCAAAACTGAATTCAGCCCTACTCAAATCTCAAGCCAAGTCAATACGCGCACACAAACCACCCACAAAAACACCCCCAACCAGCCCTGAAGAGGAAACGAATCCTATAACAGGGCCCACCCCCCAAACAAAAATACACCCAAATAAAAACACTACAAGCCCAAACTCAAAAATCCACGAACATCTCTCTCTCTCTCTCTTATTGATTATCCTGTCCTCTATTGGAGGAAAATTAAATGAAAAGTGCTGGTGTTCATATTGTCTGGCAATGAATATGAAGGTTACTGCCAAATTATAAGACGATTAAATGAGGTTGCGTATAGATGGCCGTACTTGTTAAGTAATAAATAAATTTTAATTAAAAAATGAAGTTTTATGGATTTTCCGCACAAGAATAATTCAAATTACGTTAAATTGGTTACGGTTCACGAATTCCTGAATCACTGAAGTTGTTAATTATTGTCCGCTAAAATGGTAACTTATTGTTTCCTTATTACTAATTTTTCTTCCCTCTATTGAACGAAGATTATATTAAAAGTGACGCTTTTTTTATGGGTCGCTATAAATAAGAAGGTGACTGCTAAATTTTAAGAGTATTACTTGAGGTTATGCATAGATGGCTGTACTTGATAGAATAAATTTTAATTAGGAAATGAATTTATATCCATTTCCGCATACAAATAATTTCAATTATGTTAATTTGGTTACGGTTCACGAATTCATTCACTGAAGTTGTAAATGATTGTCTGCTAAAATGATAACTTATTTGTTCCCTATTAATAATTATCCTGCCCTCTATTGAACGAAAACTATGTTCAAAGTGACGCTGTTTTTACGTCTCGCTTTAAATATAAAGGTTACTGCTAAAGGCATACATAGGCTTTTCTTGTTAAATAATGAATAAATTTCAATTAAAGAATGAGTTTTTTTCAATTTTCCTCATACGAATAATTCAAATTATGTTAAATTGGTTTCGGTTCACGAATTCAATAATTGAAGTTGTTAATGATTGTCCGCTAAAATGTTAACTCATTGCTTCTTTATTATTAATCATCTTCCCCTCTATTAGAAGAACACTATATTAATAGTGACGGTTTCCGTATGTCTAACCAAAAATATGAAGGTTACTGCCAAATTTTAAGAGGAGTATCGGAGTTTGTATATAGATGGCCATACATGTTACATAATGAAAAAATTATAGTTAAAAACTGATTTTTATCAATTTTCCGCGTACGAATAATTTAAATTATGTTTGCAACAATAATCAGTAGAGCATCAGTAAAGAATATTTCATGTTAGTCAAAAAATATTTCATAGAATAAAAATAAAAAAATGCATCAATTATTGTTTTAATGTAGTTGTTTTATTTGTAACATCATTTGTATAGTTTTGTTTTTAGTTCAGATCACAAAATACGGACGATGGGTAAAAATGAGAGTAATTCCAATCATAATATTTTATTGATTACACAACATGTACTATTATTGTATGTAATTATTGGCAAATTTCTTCATTAGCCGAGGAAAATTGAATAATATGGAGGTTGATGTGGCAGCGTATGCTTTGGACTTATATATAATGGTCCAAATTTTTCCAATGAGAATTTTTGGTCAGCTCTCCAACCTACAAAAGCTGAAAAAACTTTTATAAAACCTAGCGGGTCTTTTGCAGAAGATCTCCACATTTCTAATAATTTAAATTAATTTTCCAATCGTTAGATATAAAAAATGTTTCAATGGGGACAATAAATTGAGATACTACGATTTTATTCTTTTATTATTATTCTGGTGGCCAGTGTGACTTCATGTTATTGTAACGAAGTTACATTTTCAAAGACCGGGCAAAAGCACAAACTTCCGTATAATATGAAATAAAGCGTTCGAACACTGTATTTCTCCGTCCGTATCGATACAATTTAATATAAACATCGGTACAATATAATACAATTTATCAAACCTGCACCGACAGTCGGCGACACTTACGTCTTCGCACCGTATCCCCAACAAGCCATACCGTAAAGCAGAACGATTCTTAGAGTCGTCAGTCTATCCGTAGACTCAGATCCTTACCCGCATACGCAGGTGAGAATTAAATCTAAGAAACTTCATTGTGCTCATAAAACCGTTCTCTTTCAGAAAAACCGATTCCTTTACTTCGACCGAACCGTTTAACGAAGTAAGCGATATTCCGAATTTTATAACTTAGGGTATATGGTTCTCGCCGTACAGTCCGACCAGGGGAAGTAAAGGGGAACCGTATCCGCTACTAGAACGTTGAGTTCTCACATCCTAGTAGCGGCCGTGTTTGGGCCTTAAGCCATCCGATCGAGGGGAACCGTGTCCGCTGCTAGAACGTTGAGTTCTCACATCCTAGTAGCGGCCGTGTTTGGGCCTTAAGCCATCCGATCGGGGGGTACCGTGTCCGCCACTAGAAGTTGAGTTCTCACATCCTAGTGGTGGCCGCCGCAACTTCGAGATTTCGATACCGCGGAAACCGAGAGCCATATCCCCCAAAAGTAGAGCTTTGATCAACCTAGAGGGTCGCTTGCAATCCGTAGTAGTTCTGCACACTTCCGCTAACCATCCACCGCATCACCCGGCTTCCGCTAACCGTCCACCGCTCCCCCGCCCATTTTTGTTGCTTCCGCTTACATAGCTTTGTTTTACTCACCGTAGTAGAGACCGTTTTGAACCTGTAGGATAGTAGTTAGTACTAGTGCTTTTGCCCCGCCTACCCGAATAAGAGGACATTTAGTTTAGTTTTCCGGTTAATAAAGACTCTTTGTAGATACGCGTAACTTTTGGTTTCTCTTCTCTCCAACTCCAACTACCAGTAAACCTCCGTAATTAGATAAGAACGTTAAGCAGCTAATACCCAGGTTACGAACCCGGGGAGGCAAGTAAAATCTGCCCGACCGGCCGCAACACTTTCGTCACCACCATAAAGTGACCCCTGGAGTATTTTAATTCTTCACTGACGCTGCCCGGTGCGAGTGGAGCATACCACTTTAATTAACTGGCGCCCGAGGCAACCCGTCACCTGTAGTTAAGGCGCCAACCCGTCAAGTAACGACGCTAGAGCGTTACAAATTTGGCGCCCGAGCAGGGACCGTTTTTATGGTGTACCGTGTCCGCTAATTACCAGAAGTCGTAGAAAAACGGTTTTGGAGTTGGTGGAAGTAATTCAAACGTTACAGAGAGTTATAAACCGTTGCAAACGTTTTAGTAGACCGTTTTTCGCGAAAAACACCATTTTTATAGTGTACCGAGGCCGCTGATCACCGTAACTTGAGTAAAACCCGTTTTGAGGTAGTGAAATTGATCCCGTCACTTTAGAGGTCCGAAACACACCGCAAACACTTCAGGGCACCGTATTATATCCGAATCCGACGAAATCCGCTGACCTGTCATTTTGACAGATTGCTAGCTTCGGCTAAACCGAGGACCGACCCCCTGTGCGACCGCTCGCTTAATAGGTTATCGAGTACGTAGAACCGATTGGCATCGTCCGTTTATTGCTTAGAGTCACCCGTCTAGAGATACGAGCAATTGGTAAGGGAAAAGTAGGTTTCTGACCGTTGAGCAAGGAAGCTATACCGATTCCGATTATTAGTAGAATGGCTACTAAGAATTTAGTACCCGCAAACACTCCGGACGAAGCTACCGCCGCCCAGAACCCGTTTCCGAGAGAAGAACCGACTGACACCCGTGTTGGATGGGTATACCTCCTAAGAAAGGAGGAATTAGACGTAGAACTAGCCAAATTTAGGCTAGAAGTCACCGGAACCGTAGATGATAAGAGACGCCGCCTTTCCAAGTTCATCCGTGAAGGCCGCGCCTCCCCCGCACCGACCGCCGCAATGCCGTTTGTATTTCCCGCCACATCCGGAGCAACCACAGCTACCGCCGCACTACCGACCGTCACCTTAACCAGTGCAGAAGCATACAAAGCAACCACAGTTACCGCCGCATTACCGACCGTCACCGTTACCAGTGCAGAAGAACCCGCAACGACAAACGTGTTCAATGGTACACTGGCAGGAATCCAGCCCACACCAGGACCAATCTCAGGACCAATGATGCCGTCATTAAGAACCAAGGATTGGAGGATAAGCTTCAATGGATCAGGAGACCCCGCTGCTTTCCTCGAGAGGCTTGAGGAGATTTGTGAGTCACAAGCCATATCTCTCGACCGGCTACTGCAAGCTATGCCCGAGCTCTTACATGGAATGCCAGCACTTTGGTTCCGGAACAACCGCAAATACTGGTCTAACTGGCAAGAGTTCTGCACCGCCTTCCGAGATTTTTTCTTCCCGGTCAATTATCTCGTCGATTTAGAGGTAGCCATCAGTAGAAGAACTCACCGGCTTCAAGAGAGTACCGCCACATATATCACAGATATGCAAACACTCATCCGTCGCCATGGAAGTATCACCCCGGAACAGGAATTGAATTGACTGTACCGGAATCTCCACCCAGAGTTTCGCCGTCAGATTCGTAGAACGGACTTCTCAAATCCGCGGGAATTTGCCAAAGCCGCCCGGGATTACGAACTGCTACGCTCCGAGATTGAGCAGGCTCGTGGACAAACCGATCGATCCAATTCGTATCCAGTTCGGCAGCCAACGGAGAATACGCGTAAGCTGGATTATGCAGCCGCTTCTGCCGCCACACCCTGTCGCTCTCAGCCGCGCCCGGCTGCAGCGACCGCATCAGCGACCGTTAGGGCAACCCATCAAGGACCTGCGTCCTCAACTCGGCTCACTGGACGCCGTTTTGACTCAAAGGATACAGTAACCGCAACAGCACTCAACAAGCAACCAGCCGGCAGAAACCAAGAATGTTGGCAATGTGGCCAGACCGGACATTTTCGCAGTCAATGTCGAGGAACTCCCAGGATCTTCTGCTCCAGATGTAAGAGGGACGGAGTTATGTCCCGAGACTGTCCGTGTCCACGGCCGGAAAACTGCTAAGGCGCTGCGACCACCCGAGGCTTGCGCAGCAAAGCCCTCAAAACGCCTCAATCCCCCCCACATCAGCTGACCTAGGAAATCGCCCACCTAGGACACAGGCTGGCACCAACACGTCGAGAGTCACGACGAATCACCGTCCCGTCCCAAAGGAGACTCGGCCCGTACCGTGCCTTCCCATTGGGGTCACCACAACAAGACCGCCGCTAACTCTCACCAAAGATGAAGAAGAGTGTCTACAGAGATTTCTGCAGGAGGAACTACCGTCATTTGAGGATATTCGAGGGGTAACACCGTTGATCGAACACAGGATCCGTCTCACCAATCCTGATCCAATCAAACAACGTTATCGCCCTCAGAATCCCCGAATGCAGGAAATAATCAATGAAGAGTTGGACAAGATGCTAGAGGCAGGGATTATAGAGCCGTCGGCAAGTCCGTGGGGCTCTCCCGTCGTCATCGTCCGTAAAAAGGATGGCAAGCCCCGGTTCTGTATAGACTTTCAGAAAATCAACTCCGTCTCCATGAAAGATGCTTACCCGCTGCCCTTCATCAACGCCGTCCTAGACAAACTCCGAAGAGCCAAGTGCATATCCAGCATCGACCTCCGCCAAGGCTACTGGCAGGTAGCTCTGACAGAGGACAGCAAACCGATTACCGCCTTCACTGTCCCGGGAAGAGGATTGTACCAGTTCCGAGTAATGCCTTTCGGACTGCACGCCGCTCCCGCCACATTCCAACGTCTCATGGACAGAATAATAGGACTCGAGATGGATCCATATTGCTTCGCATACCTGGACGACATCATAGTGCTCGGAGGAACTTTTGAGGAGCATCTCGCTAATTTACGAGAAGTTTTCCGCCGCCTTCGAGCCGCGAACTTGCGAATCAACCCCGGGAAGTGCCACTTTGGGAGAAAATCTCTCAGATACCTAGGCCACTTAGTCACATCGGAAGGAATCCGCACGGACCCCGAAAAAGTAGCCGCCATCGCCGAGATGGCCGCACCTACGAATGTCAGAGGGCTTCGACGCTTTCTGGGAACAGCCTCGTGGTACAGGAGATTTGTGCCGTCTTTCTCCGAAGTAGCAGCACCGCTGCACCGACTACTGAAGAAACACCACCGATGGAATTGGGGGTCCGAGCAAGAAGACGCTTTTCGGAAACTAAAAACTTGCTTAACAGAAGCTCCAGTTCTGGCCTGTCCCGACTTCGACAAACCCTTCGTTTTACAAACCGACGCTTCCGATCACGGTCTCGGAGCCGTTCTTACCCAGGCATCGGACGAGGGAGAACAAGTAATTGCCTACGCCAGCCGATCGTTAACTTCCACTGAAAAAGCCTACTCCGTTACCGAAAAGGAATGTTTAGCCATAGTCTGGGGAATCGAAAAACTGCGCCCCTACTTGGAAGGTTACCACTTCACCGTGATAACGGACCACCAGCTGCTCCGTTGGCTTCATTCGATCAAAAGCCCAGCCGGACGCCTTGCCCGATGGAGTATGTTCCTCCAACAGTACGACTTCGACATCAAGTATCGCCAAGGAGGGTTAAACAAGGTGGCCGACACTCTATCCCGAGAACCCCTAGATAATACCGAGGAAGGCGCTGAAGATATAGCAACCGTAGACACAGTGAGCGGATGCCCCTGGTATGATCGAAAGAAAGAAGAAGTACGACGAAACCCTGAAGCATTTCCCGACTATTGTATCCGAGAAGACCGTCTCTATCGACATTTTTGGGATTCGAACGATTTCACTGAACCAGAATTAAGCGACCCCTGGAAATTATGTGTTCCCAAACCGACCCGGCTCAGCATACTACAAGAGATGCACGACGCGCCCACCGCCGGACACATGGGAATCGCCAAGACTATCGCCCGGATTGCAACTCGCTACTATTGGCCTGGAATGTTCCGCGACACCGCTAAATATGTACGCAGCTGTGACTTGTGCCAACGGTATAAGTCTTCCCAAATGAAGCCCACAGGAAAGATGCAACCGTCGCCCAATCGTCAACCCTGGGAATGCGTCAGCGCCGACCTGGTGGGTCCCTTACCACGATCTACGCGGGGACACTCCTTTCTCATCGTATTCCAGGATCGCTTTACGAAATGGGTACAATGCCGTCCGGTCCGCAAAGCAACCGCTAAGGCCGTCGCACAAGCTTTGTATGAAGAGATAATAACCCGCTTTGGTTGTCCCAAGGTGATCCTCACCGACAATGGAACTCAGTTTACCGGCCGGTTGTTCGAAGAATCACTAAAAGAGTTCGGTATTCAACACCGTTTGACTCCGCCATATACCCCACAAGCTAACCCCGTGGAGAGAGCCAACAAGACGTTGAAAACCATGATAGCGCAGTTCTGTGAAGAAGATCACCGGAAGTGGGACCTGCACTTAGCCGAGCTTTCGTTCGCTATAAACACCGCACGTCAAGAATCCACCGGATATTCCTCCGCGTTCTTGAACTTTGGAAGAGAATTAGAAATTCCCAAGGTATAGCCCAATCTCCCCCGTTGAAGAGGGGAACGTAAACACCAGCCAAGAGGATGCCACTCAGCACACCGACAGATTGTCCCGTCTAAAGGATACATTCGAGATGGTACGGGTAAATCTGGCCAGGGCATTCACCGTTCAGAGTCATCATTACAACCTCCGGCGCCGGGATTGGCGTTGCCATGTAGGCGATCAAGTCATGAAACGCGAGCACCACCTGTAATCAGCGGACCGAGGATTCGCCGCGAAACTTGCTCCCAAATATTCCGGCCCCTATACCGTGACCCATGTCCTCTCGCCGGTAGTATACAACCTCAAAAGCAGAACAGGCAAACGACTCCATCGGATTCATGTCAAAGATCTACGACCGGCACATACTTCCGACAAGCACTAGGTAAGAAATAACCGTTTCCTTACAGAGATGGCAAGCCGATGTCCAGGAGAACCCCCAAGGGGAGCCGACCCACCGCATCCTCTGCGTGTGCTTCGACAAGAGGGGTTACTAAAGAGGACTGTAGTATAATTGTTCTTTTTTTCCGAATCTCATTCTTCCGTTGGTTTATTTGTTTTAATCATTTTTTTATAGATATATACTAGAGTTGTTAACGTTTATATATTTGGACCCGTTTCCGTTATATAAATTGCGTCCGAACTTCATTTAAGACAATCCATTGTAATAGTCTTTTGTTTGTTATCTCTCCGCCGGACCGTTTATTTGGTTAGAATACTGATATGCGTTGACCTTTCAGGAATCTCGAAGTCATAGAAGGAGAGTGCCAGTATGGTTCCGACTCCCGAAACCAAGGCAACCGTAGACAAAGTCGTCGCTGACCTTCTGTAGGCCATGGAGGAAAGCCAAGACACCCCTAGTCGTCATGAGGCCATCAACCCCGGAGTTTCAGTGTCCAAAGCACCTTCCAGCGCTGCCATGCGCCGTGCCCCGCCTGCGGATGTCAGCATCTCTTCAAGACGCGTCTTCAGTAGAAGTCGGAAGCCCCACCCCGGTCCGACATCAACCGAAGAACCGAGAAGTTGAACATTATTTTCTTTTTGAATTTCGTCTTTTCATTTCCGAATATTTGTGATAGGTGTACCTACCCCCAATAAAAGGGTTCGGCCGCAAAAGGGGTAGACGCCTAGTCGGTTTTTTTTTGTTGTTTTGGGATCTTTTCCGTAATAGACAGTTCAGGGGAAGTTTTTGAAAAAAAAATATATAGTCATACATTTTTTTTCTCCGAAGTGGGAAGAGTGTGTAACGGTGTAACGAAGTTACATTTTCAAAGACCGGGCAAAAGCACAAACTTCCGTATAATATGAAATAAAGCGTTCGAACACTGTATTTCTTCTCCGTCCGTATCGATACAATTTAATATAAACATCGGTACAATATAATATAATTTATCAAACCTGCACCGACAGTCGGCGACACTTACGTCTTCGCACCGTATCCCCAACAAGCCATACCGTAAAGCAGAACGATTCTCAGGGTCGTCAGTCTATCCCTAGACTCAGATCCTTACCCGCATACGCAGGTGAGAATTAAATCTAAGAGACTTCATTGTGCTCATAAAACCGTTCTCTTTCAGAAAAACCGATTCCGTTAATTCGACCGAACCGTTTACCGAGGTAAGTGATATTCCGAATTTTATACCTTAGGGTATATGGTTCTCGCCGTACAGTCCGACCAGGGGAAGTAAAGGGGAACCGTATCCGCTGCTAGAACGTTGAGTTCTCACATCCTAGTAGCGGCCGTGTTTGGGCCTTAAGCCATCCGATCAAGGGGAACCGTGTCCGCTGCTAGAACGTTGAGCTCTCACATCCTAGTAGCGGCCGTGTTTGGGCCTTAAGCCATCCGATCGAGGAGTACTGTGTCCGCCACTAGAAGTTGAGTTCTCACATCCTAGTGGTGGCCGCCGCAACTCCGAGATTTCGATACCGCGGAAACCGAGAGCCATATCCCCCAAAAGTAGAGCTTTGATTAACCTAGAGGGTCGCTTGCAATCCGTAGTAGTTCTGCACACTTCCGCTAACCGTCCACCGCATCACCCGGCTTCCGCTAACCGTCCACCGCACCCCCGCCCATTTTTGTTGCTTCCGCTTACATAGCTTTGTTTTACTCACCGTAGTAGAGACCGTTTTGAACCTGTAGGATAGTAGTTAGTACTAGTGCTTTTGCCCCGCCTACCCGAATAAGAGGACATTTAGTTTAATTTTCAGTTTAATAAAGACTCTTTGTAGATACGTAACTTTTGGTTTCTCTTCTCTCCTACTCCAACTACCAGTATACCTCCGTAATTAGATAAGAACGTTAAGCAGCTAATACCCAGGTTACGAACCCGGGTAGGCAAGTAAAATCTGCCCGACCGGCCGCAACACTTTCGTCACCACCATAAAGTGACCCCTGGAGTATTTTAATTCTTCACTGACGCTGCCCGGTGCGAGTGGAGCATACCACTTTAATAAATTGGCGCCCGAGGCAACCCGTCACCTGTAGTTAAGGCGCCAACCCGTCAAGTAACGACGCTAGAGCGTATTTAGTCAGTTCCTTGATGTCTACGACTCTACAAGTAGGACAGGTTAGGTTAGGTTGTTTTGTTCAAAGTTCACAATTTTCTTTAGTATTCAAATCACGCACCAAACCAATCAGCAACATTGCGATAACGATGTTATAAAGGTACTGAAGAGACCGAATATAAGCATGCAGCGACCAGTTTACTGATAAACGACAGATACAGTTGATACGTAAAAACGGGTTATTTACAAGCGACCATAGTTTTTTAAGAAATGCGGGGATCTTCAGCAAAATAAACCTTCCTTAGACAGAAATTAAAATATGTAACAAAAGTGAGATATAATTGACGTAACAGATATAGTGCGAACATAAAGTTATCGGCTTTTCGTTTGACTCCGATACGAGGATACTGTCATAGTACTGTCAATATTATTATTTAAAATGCTTAGTTGACGATAAATTCATTTTTCTACACCCGTGTTATAACAATGCACTTATATGCCCATAATCCGTTTCATAATGATATCCATTACGATACAGATTTTTCATTACGATACAGATTTTTCATTACGATACAGATTTTTCATTACGATACAGATTTTTCATTACGATACAGATTTTTAAATCAATAGAAACCCATAATTTTCCAATCAAACATGCTGTGCATTTGAATACTACGAAATTATTAAAAAACATATATGAATCTACGGCCTAAAATTTGCCCCACCCCAACTTTTTTCGTTAATTATTTAAATGGAAAATGCACAATTTAAAACATTGGTATTAATAAATTTAGTGATGTAGGGAAGAAAATAGCAACATATTTAAATCTGCCTGACTCGAATTGCCGTACAGGGCATTGTCTTCGTAGGACATCTGCAACCGTATTAGTAGATGCCGGTGGTGATATTACTATATTAAAACGCCATGGTGGCTGGAAATCCAATTCAGTGGCAGACGGCTACATTGAAAATTCGGTTCAGAATAAAATCAGCATTTCCAATACAATATTGAACTCTATTGAGACTAGCAATAATGAAATAAATGTAAATATTCCTTCCACTTCCAGATCAGTGGGACCTGGAATAAACTTTTCAGACTGCACAATAAATAATCTTAATATTTTTAAGAACTCGGATTAATTACAATTATTATATGTTGAATATAAATTAATACAAATGAAATGTTTATAGTTTCCTTGTATCTATGGCAATACCAATACCCCAGGTATTAATTACAATTTTGTACATTTTTTGTATAGAAATACAAATAATTACTGTTACCTATTGTGTTCAATAAAAATATAATGTTTATGGTTTTTGATTATTTATCGGGTGTAGAAAAAATAGCGTATGCAACTCTCATGTAATGGTTATTAATACACTCGCATAAACCATAATGCTCGTGTATTAATAACCATCATTACATGATCGGTGCATAATATACTATTAATATTATAATTTCAACTAATAATCGTTAATAGTTATTTAACCAACAAGTACCGGGTGATCAATTAAGGGTAGCTAGCGGCCATATCTCATCAGATATAGGTCGTATAGATTTAGAAAAAAAAATTCATGATAAAAGTCGCCAAGAGAAATTGCTGGAAATTATTTTCGAGTTTTTCAAACGTCCGCTAGAGGGCATAACAACTAACACTAAGTAGAAAAATGGGATTTTTATAGAATTTTGCCTAATGAAAGTATATCGATGATATCATTTTCATAATTACTGACTATTCACCTACACTTTTTGACTAAAATGTTTTGTTCTATCTATCAAAATAAAGCGGTGGGGAAGTTCAATTGTTTTTTTAAACAAACCAAGATTTCTCCCGTTTCGCTTAACCGATTTTAACAAATTTGGGCTCATATGAAAGAGCATAAGTTAAACTACAAAACGATTACTTGGTTTTGACTTTCGTCTTCGCCGCTAGATGGCGTTAACTGAAATGGTAGCAAATTTTTGAGTTTTTTTCAAAAAAAAACAAATGTAATGGTATATTCATTTTTACATATTTTAAAAGAGGATAAATTTTTCTAGAATTTAATGAAAAAAATTAATCAACTACCTTTTTTTGAACCGTTGATATTGAACAAAATATAATTTTATTTCATTAAAAAATAGCACGCCACTGCTTTTTATAAAAATACTAATCATTTTCGTTATCACTCATTAGTTGCTAACAAAAAGAACCTTCTGACTTTTTTTCGTTAGACAAACGGTTTTGAATTAAAAAAATCAAATAAATTTACATGGGGCGCCCATATCTCGAAACATACTAATTTACATATTTGGAAAAAAAATCTTAATAAAACTGTCCAACAATAGCAGGAGCAATAACACTAAAAACAATAAGACCACAGAACTTTAAAAATAAACATTAAAAATAAATTAATAGTTTTGTCGTAAATGTTCAAAATGTTGTCCATTATTTTGAATGCACTGGTCCATTTTTTTCTGGGTGGAGTTGACAGCTGCCTCAATTACCGCTCTTGGTATATTATTTATGGCGTTTTGAATTCGGACTATCATGTCTTCTCGAGTAGTTGGTCGAGTTTTATACACCAGATCCTTTATTCGGTCCCACAGATAAAAATCAAGGCAGGTTAAATCGGGGAACCATAGTAGCCAGAAAAATAGACTGCGTCTACTAATCCAACGGTTAGGAAAATGCCTGCTCAAAAAATCTTGCAAATTTCGAGAATAATGTGCCGAGCATCCGTCTTGTTGAAACCACATGTTTCTTCTTACTTCTAAAGGCACATTTTCTAAGAGTCCTGGTAAATCGTTCAATTAAAAGTTCAAATACATGTCACCGGCTAGATTGCCATTAAAGATGTGCGGACCGATAATAGCACTATTAGTAACACCGCACCAGACGTTGACGCTCCATCGACCCTGCTGATAATCTTCACGTAACCAGTGTGGATTAGTGTCCGACCAGTAATGCATGTTATGAAGATTTACCCTGCCATTACTGCAAAAAGATGTTTCATCTGTCCACAATATTTGTGACAAAATATGACGGTTTTCCCTAATGGAATCTTTAAGCCAGTCACAGTAATCGAGCCTACGTTCAAAGTCAGTCTCATTTAAGGATTGATGAATCACGACGTGATACGGATGCATTTTAAAATCCATTAATATTTTTTGTACTGAGCCATAGGATATTCCTAAATATCTGGAGATCTCTCTTATGCTTAAATGGGGGTCTGCATGAATATAAGCCAACACATTTATAATGTTATCTTCTCTTCTTACTCTACGATTTTTTCTCAAAGTTGGAGTTGGTTGCACTTGGCCATGTTGCCTGGAACGTAAGGCTAAACGACGAAAAAACATTCTCGAATGCCGTCTTCGGAGGGGATAACGCAGTGCATACTGCTTAGAAGCAATCGCCGCATTTTCAAAAGTTTGAAAATGAATTCTCAACATATCAAAGGATTCTTCATTCATAAAAGGCATGATTTGTTGTAAAAATGCTTTTTACATAACATTAAATTAGATGTTAATAGCAGGAACTGTCAAAATGAATATCAGTGTGATTGACAATTTGGTGTTTTCTTTCTAATGTAGATCATGGCCTGCTTCGCTTAAAAGCGATGTTAGTTTAAACAGTTTAAACTTATCTTATTTTTTCAATCCAAAACCGTTCGTCTAACGAAAAAAAGTCAGAGGGTTCTTTTTGTTAGCAACTAATCAGTGATTACGAAAATTATTTAAAAGCAGTGGCGTGCCATTTTTTAATGTAATAAAATTATATTTTGTTCAATATCAACGGTTCAAAAAAAGGTAGATGATTAATTTTTTCATTAAATTTTAGAAAAATGTATCCTTTTTTAAAATATGTAAAAATGAATATACCATTACAATTGTTTTTTTTTTGAAAAAAAGTCAAAAATTTGCTACCATTTCAGTTAACGCCATCTAGCGGCGAAGACGAAAGTCTAAAATTCAAAACCAAGTAAACATTTTGTAGTGTAAATTATGTTCTTTCATATGAGCTCAAATTTGTTAAAATCGGTCAAGCGAAACAGGAGAAATCTTGGTTTGTTTAAAAAAACAATTGAACCTCCCCCACCGCTTTATTTTGATACATTTTAGTCAAAAAGTGTATGTGAATAGTCAGTAAATATGAAAATGATATCATCGATATACTTTCAATAAGCAAAATTCTATAAAAATCCCATTTTTCTACTTAGTTTCAGTTGTTACGCCCTCTAGCAGACGTTTGACAAACTCGAAAATAATTTCCAGCAATTTCTCTTGGCGACTTTTATCATGTTTTTTTTTCTAAATCCATACGACCAATATCTTATGAGATATGGCCGCTCGCTACCCTTAACACCCGGTACATTAATGCAAGCGATTAATGATCGAGATATTATAACGCGTGAGCGCAGCGAGCACGTAAATGTTGGAGATCATTAATCGCATTTTAATGTAAGAGTTGGTTACAATACTTTTCCGGCCACCGTGTGTTTTTCTAAAGTGGAGATAAACAGTTTACAACTTCTATTTTATTTATTAATCATCATTTTTATATGTATAATTTATTAATAATAAATGTTTATAGTCGAAATATTACAATTATTAAAACTAAATGGAGATACATTAGAACTTGTATGGTTTTGTGAGTGTAAGTTTCCTCGCTACTTTGGATATTTGCCACAGAATTTATTTCAGCGTCGGTAGAACGAGTGGTATGTGTTGCAGTTTCACAATCATTTGTTTAGCTGTATTAACTTTATTTTTCAAGGAATTTTCAATATATCCTTCTGCCACAGCAGTGGATTTCCAACCATCAAATTTCACAGTTGTAAACACAAAATAAACACTAATAATGACAGCGAACAGCGTTCTAGCTCGACGTTTTCTAATTTGGTTAATTTCCTTAGTTACCACAGAAATCATCAAAATCGTGCATTAACAGAAAATCATGCATTAATAGGGGTCATTAATGTATGATTTTGACTGATTTTGAGAACGTTAATAGCGGATGTAAATACACGGTCGACGGAAAAATGTATTTAATACTACACTCGCCAGCAAAATTATAGCATAATTTAAAAATAGTATTTTTAAAGATATCTATCTATATTTACTTTTGAATGTCACCGTATATTTTTAGGGAAAGTAATAAACAAACAATATTTATCAAAAATTAAGCAGTTTTAAATAATATGCAGGTGGTTAACAGAAACTAGGAAAAATGAAAATAAAAAAACAAATATTCAAAAAATGGGGTTCAAAAATAAAGCTAGTAACGGGTAGATCCTCCTGTGGCATCAATGAAACATTGACACCTACTTGGCATACTTAATATTGTAATTCTGATATCATTTTGATTCAGACTATCCCACACCTCCACTAAGCGTAAAGCTTAGCTTGGCTAAGGTAATAGGTGGACATCTATCGAACACATCCCACACTACATGGCTTAGGCAGTTTCGGATTCTGGGACTACACCAGTGTGTGATTTCGTAACATTACCCCCTCCTTAAAAGGAAGTTCCTCCTGGAACTTCTGTGTAGCCGGCACTGGATGTTTAAATCGTCAGCTGGACCCATGTCGGCACTTTCCGGTCGTATGGAAATAAGCAGACACCGTCTTCAACGGGTACCGATAACTAGGGGTAAGCTGCAAATTAATATAAGGACACCGGCATCTCGGAAGATCACCTCTGACATGTTCGTGATGACTCGCCAATCCAACTGGTTGCTCTCTATCCTGGTCATTGCTAGTTTCTCCACGTGTGATTCCAGCACATGATCTCGAAGGCTTCGAAGTACTTCCCACACATCCCGGCAGGTGGATCGATCTGTAAATTCGTTTCTAGTTACCAGGTAGAAGACGTACCGTGAATTACGTTTGATTCTCAGTGTCCTGCCAGGGGCTGGCATCTGATCTCCAAGTTTATTTAGTGGTGCAAACTTCTTTCGAAAAATTGTTGCCAACCCTCGTGCGTGTTTGTTACTGGCGGAGATGTTATGTGCCAGTGAGTAGTCTTCCGGAAGCGTGAACAAATCTTGTCTTTATTCTGTAGTGACTCCGTATCTAGCTTTCCCGGTACCTCCGTATGCGCCCATAAATTCTTCGAGGGCTGGATCAGACTCTTGTTGTAGATGGTTCACCCATTTTTCATTGTCATGATCTCCTTCGAATAGTGCTAGTCGGCTTTGGTGTACTACTCTCGATCTTCTATTGGAGATCTTGCTTATACGATAGATGATGTCGTTGATCCTCTTCTTGATTAAGTATAGACCTTCCCATGATTTTTGTAGTTTTGGAGAAAATCCTTTTCTCCTTGTTGGGTTGTGTAACCATACTTTGTCGCCTTCTTTGAAACTGCCTTCTGTGGCCTGCGTATCGTACCATTTTTTCATTCTGTTACTGGCAACTTGAAGATTCGTTCGAACCAATTCGTGCACAACGTCCATCCTTCTTCTCAATTAGATCACGTAATCTTCTCCTGCTAGATCTTCGCCAGGCCGACAGCCAAACTCCAGGTCACAAAGAAGCCTAATTTCCGTCCAAATAGAATTTTCACCGGTGGACTCATTTATGGCCGATCGATAAGCCAACGCAAATGGGGAAAGGTACTGGTCCCAATTTCTCTGGTGCCTGGAAACTACTTTGGACAGGTATTTTCCAATGGTCTTGTTCATTCTCTTGATCATTCCATCTGATTGTGGATGCAACGTTGTTGTCCTGGATTTCTTCATTCCCCGCTTGTCACAAATTTCCTGGAATACCTGGCACTCGAAATTTCTTCCTTAATCGCTGTGTACTTTCACGTGCACTCTATATCCGCTGATAAATTATTTTGCGACAGTTGTTGCCTCTTGATTCGGAATCGCATAAATTTCCACCCACTTTGTGAAATAATCGATTACTACCAGGATGTATTTACCACCATTTTCTGTCATCGGAAATGGTCCAGCGATTTCTAAAGCAATCCGTTCGAAAGGGCTTCCAACATTATATTGCTTCGTAGGTGCCTTTCTCTTGCGATGAGGTCCATTACTCGTAGCACAAGTCGTACATTTCTTACACCAGTCCTTCACATCGTCGGAGTTCACATCGTCGGAGCTATTCATCTAATAAAACCTTTCACGGACTCGCTGAAAGGTTTTCTTCGCTCCCAAATGACCTCCCGATGGATTGTGGTGTAACTTCTTCAGTATCTCAGCTACTCTCGTTCTCGGAATAACTAGCTGTCTCCTCATCTCGGAACAATCATCGTTTTCAAGGACTCTTTTCAATAGCTCTTCTACCAGGACAAAGGAGTCCCACTGAGCCTAATAAGCCTTGAGTATCGGTGAATTTCTTGACACTTCTTCCCATGTAAGTCGCCGCTTTTCTTCCTTCCATTGCCGAATCTTCTTTAGGAGAGACCATTCTCCTGATCTTCTCTGATCCTGGTGGGTGACCATTCTCCGTTGACCACAGTAGTTCTTGAAACTGCAGCATCCCAAGATTTCGCCTTGTTGCAGTGGGAGCAGTTTGCTAGGCACAGTCGTCTGGACAGGGAGTCGGCATTTCGGTGACTCTCACCAGCTCGATGTTCTATGTTGAAATCTTATTCTTGAAGTCGTTCAATCCATCTTGCGATCTGGCCCTCGGGATTCTTGAACTGCATTAACCACTTGAGTGCTGCGTGATCAGTCCAGATTAAAAATTTCCATCCATAAAGATACTGGTAGAAGTGTTCCACGGACTTTACTACCGCCACAAGTTCTTTTCTTGTGACGCAGTAATTGCGTTCTGGTTTGAAGAGGACTTTACTGAAATATCCCAGCACTCTCTCTTGCCCTCCTTGGATCTGTGAGAGTACTCCTCCAATTCCTACGTTGCTTGCGTCAGTGTCAAGAATAAAGTCTCCCTCTGGTAACGGATATCCTAATATCGGCGCCGTGGTTAAACGCCTCGTCAAGGTTTCAAAAGCCGTTTGACAGTTTTCGTCTCATTGGAAAGCTCTTGTTTCTTCTGTGAGTCGGGTTAGGAGCTTGGCAATATCTCCAAACTTCCTTATAAATCTTCTAAAGTATGTGCAAATTCCAAGGAAACTCCTAATTTGATGTTTGTCGGTTGGTTGCGGCCATTGCTGAATGGAAGCAATTATCTCTGGATCCACCGCCACTCCTTCATTGCTAAATATTTGACATAGATAGTTGACTTGATTGTGGAGTAGCTGACATTTCTTCGGGTTTAACATGAGCTGGGTAGCTTGGAGTCGTTTGAATACGTCTTCCAAATTCTTCAGGCTTCAGTACTACGATGTCGTCTAAATAGACCAGGCATGTCTTCCAAGACAACCCGCTCAAGATATTTTCCATGAGTCAAATTTAGAGGGCCATTACAGAGCCCGATTGTCATGAAGTTTAATTGCCATAATCCAGATCCGGTGGTAAAATTAGTCTTCTCTTTGTCTTCTGGGTCCATTTCTACTTGCCAATAACCAGATTTCAGGTCCAAGGTAGAAAACAGTTTGCTGTCGGTCAAAATATCTAGCGTATCGTCGATTCGAGGCAGAGGATAGCTGTCTTTCTTCATCACGTTGTTTAGCTGACAATAATCCACGCAAAATCTCGTAGTTCCATCATTTTTCTTGACGAGAACTACTGGAGACACCCATGGACTGGTAGATGGTTCTATTACTTTTTCTTCTGCCATCTCTCGAATTATTCTTCCAGCTTCCACTCTCTTCGCTCGTGGTAGTCTTCGAGCTGGTTGCCTAATTGGCTTGGCATTACCAGTATCAATTTTGTGTTTGACGGCTGATGTTCTACCAGTCTTCCCTCCTTTTGGTACAAATAGGTCTCGATACTTCAAGAGAAATCCTCTCATTTTCCTTTTTTCAGCTTGATTTATGGATTGACAAGCTACTGACAACATTTGTTCGAATTAGGCATTGGAATTGTCAGTGGCCGTTGTTTGACGAACTATAGACGTCACTGGTACGCAGGATCCAATCCTGGTTTTCTTCTTGATGGTAATTGGGTAATCGTTCACGTTTATCACTCATACTGAGATCTCCTTTGCCGATGTAACAAATATTTTTCCAATAAGTAGTCATTTGCCAACTTTCTCGTCGTGGTTCCTTGACTCCATCATAACCGGTGTACCTTCCTCCTTGATTTCTTGTAGCCGCGCTACCATCATGGTTTCGCTTCGTCCAGGTAGAACGGCATCTTCCTGTACAGCTGCCAACACCGTGCTGCCTTCATGTGGATGAAGGAATACCTCCTCGGAACCCACTTTAATTGTTCTGTTTCTAAAGTCCAACTGGAAACCATGTAGATTAATCTCGCCCATTGGCAGAATCACGTCTTCTTCGATGCCAGCCACAATTACCGTATGCGTGAACTTTTCTGCGCCAATTCTCATTTGGATTTGTGTCTCCCCGTGAACATTGGCACTCTCACATGTGGCGGTTCGCAGTTGCAGTCTCGCTGGTTAAAGCTTCTTCTTCGAATTTATTATTTCTGGTCGTATAATAGTTCTAATTGCTCCAGTGTCTACCAGCAGAGTATATTTCTTGCCATTCACTTCGCCATCTACATATACACTGTCGTTGCGACATCTGAGAGAGGCTATCAGTATGAGAAGGTCTTTAGAACGATCATGGGTCGGTGCCGCCCCCTCGTAACCGACCCGTTCTAGTTTACCTGTGACTGGGGTTCTTCATTTGCGGGAGTCCTGCACCGCTATTCTTGACCATTCGCAAGTTTCGAGGTTGTTCGCATGTTTAACACTTGCGAACGGTTGTGTGAATGAATTTGGTATTCACGACCAGTCGCATGAGCTGCGTATATTCACAAAAACAGCAAGTGGTCATCACCATTCGTATCTCCGACAAATTGTACGCACACATCACTTTCATCTGTGGCTTATATCTGTCATTTTCGGTTTTATATTTTTTATTTCAAGTATTTATTGCTCTTGATTAGTTTCATCCAGTTTTATCTTATAGTCGTAGTGGTGGATTACGAATAAGAGTATTCAAGTGTCGCAGTTTAATAAGGTATTATTTCAATAAATGATGATTTGCCATATATTGCAAATATCGAATTATCGGCTTGAAATACACGTTACGCTTTCCCTCTCTTTTATAGCCTAAGCATAACATAAAATAACCCTAAAATATTACTACGTTGCCAAATGTTATTTTAGCAGAGAAACCAAACATTCGCATGTCACTATGAAGAGTAGTCAAGAATACCGGTTCTAGCATCCGTTCGCACCTAGACCGTTCACATCGATGCTCATACGTGACTTTGCGAACGATCTCGAGAGTAGCCCTGCTGGGGCGCTTACACGAACTGCGTATATATCTTAGCTCGCCACAATTACAGCATCTGATCGTTCTCGACTTCTTGTCCATCATACTTTTTATCAAATTGACGATCTGCTCCTCGTCACCTTGTTCATGGATGGTCCTGGCTTTGTTGTATCCCGAAGCCTTCGTTACTGGTTCATGTTCAAGAGTAGCTGTTAATGCGTCGACTAATGTTTTGGGCTGACCTAAAAAAAGCGTCCTCTGCATATTTGGGCCACGTAAGGCATCAATACAGTCCTGGATGCTCAGAAGTTCCATTATATTATCTGGTGCTGATGGATAAGCGAATCGAACTAGTCGGGCAATATCCACTTCATACTCTTGAAGGGCATCGTCACGTTTCTGCCTTCGATTCTTCAGCTGGGATTGGTACAAATGTTCCAGATGTTCGGGGCCATATCGCATGTCCAACCTCTTCTTCGACTTCTCAAAGTCATCCGTTTCTTCCAGAGGTATCGTCTGAAGTACATCTAAGGCATCTCCCCTAACCGCGATAGTTAAGTTCACTGTCTTCTCCTTATCGGACCAATTATTCACTCTAACGGCTGCTTCAAACTGTTTTACATAATTGGTTTAGGACATCTTTCCATCGAACGTTGGGTAACTCGGGTAAAACTGCCAATGTCTTCTAACTTAGTGTGTGTTTCTGGCGTGCAAGGTTTTGTTTGCTTGGCCTTCTCTTCTTTAGTTCTTAAATATGTCATTTTTCTTTATAACTCCTTAATTTTGTCGTCGATAGTTGTCATCTTATTATCAATATCAAATTTCAAGACGAAATTTCATTTTCAACGCTAGCGGCAATGTCGTTTTTAATTAATAAGATATCGGCAGATATATCGTTCTTCATAGTAGAAATATCGTTTTTCACATTAGTTGAAACCTTCTCGTCCATGTTAGAAATTGACGAGATTAATAGACTTGTCTTTTAATAAAAATGTTTCTGAATCAAGGCCGTCATTTTCCAGAGCCATTTTAAGTCTTTCTACTAATTCACTTTTCTTTCCAGACGTTTCCAGCTCACGATTTTTCAATTCTGCCTTTAGCTCAGTCACTTTTAGGTCACTTAGTCTCTTGGCCATTTTTACGTAGCTGTTTATTTATATTATCCCACTTCTGACATCAATGTAATGTTTTTCTTATTTATTTAAAAGTTTTAATTACGATGGTTGGGATAAATTTATACACACGGTACTACTCACTTAATTTATTTATGTACTAAACTATTCACTAATTTATATTATACACACAGTATACTCACACTAATTTATATAATCACTTCACTACTGTTATTATTTACTTGTAGACTGTTTATCTCACGAGATCAAATTATAAACTAATTCCTCCCGCTGGTCGGTGCCCTTTTTTCCAGAACCTTTTAGTATTGCGGCTCACAAAAACCATCGCCCCCCCTGGAATTTTCTAGATAAGACTGGTCACAAAAACAAATGTACCTCACTGGAAATTTCTAGATAATAATAGTCACAGAAATAATGGTAAACAGTTCGATGAAAACCCTGCGCATTCGCCAACTTTGTAACTGTCATACACGGCTTAGACAGAGTCGGATTCAGGGACGACACCATTGTGCGATTTCCTAACAAGATATTTTCTAAATTTGATACGAAAGTAGTCGACTTGATTAAAAGAGAAGTATCTAATAAAACCAAAGAAGACCGGCAGAAAAGGATTAAAAAAGTAATCAAAATTGAAGATGAGTATAAGAATATTGGGCAAGTCCATATTAATTTATTATTGATTTACAAGACGATAGCAGATGATATGGGAGAAGGATTAATAGAATTTTTGGAAGAAGAAAATTAATTAAATTTAATATATTTTTCATGTTACTTATATAGTAGTGACAAACATGAGTTAGACATAATATTTTTTTTAAAGAATTGTTTTATTCATTGTTATAGAATTTCTTTTTTTTGTTATTTTTTCATAGAGTTTTGTTCTGTTCATAAAAAATCGAATGGGATACAAAAAGGTCTCTGTTCACGTCTGGTATCCCATTTAAACCGAACGCCGAATACAATATAGGTTATTGGTAAGTAAACAAAATATTAATACTTTTCAGAGTTTAGCTCCGCAAAACAACTTAAAGGGAATATACGATTAGATTGCTACACTATATCTGTTACCCTAACTATACCTGAAGAGGTTTTAGGAACAGATTTTGTAGGTTCTGCTGGAATAATAACGTTCTCTTCCCGATAAAAAGTAGGTTTGTGTCTGTAGTATTGCGCGATTCGTCTGTATTCTGTTTCAGTGTAACCTAGTTTAGCTGCTTCTTCTAATATGAACTGAAAAAATAACAAAAAATTATTAAAAATTAAATTAACCTGCTGTTAAATTTGGTACTCACTTTATTAAAATCTAAATAAAACTTCCATTTCCTATCCCAATCTTTTCTTGCTTTATTCTCGAGAACCTCTAACGATTTTCTTGAAAATAAAGAATTATATCATTCTAAATGATCGAAATAATTTTCTATTTATTTATTTCGGAGTTTATAAATTTTAGAAATATATCAAAATCTGCCTACCAGTTAATAAGATTCTTAGTGAGAAACAAATAGTAAGTACTGTAACTATTTTTTTTATTTAAATATTTAAATTAGTGGGGATTCTATATATAGCAATCAAAATACACTACCAAGCATGAAATGAGTAATTCGAAATTATCTGCAAACAAGAATTGTCCTAAAGTAGGTATTTTTTTTAAATTTGTAGGTCAACAATTTATATTCATAAAATTTATTTTTATTCTGGCCTATTTATTTTCAACATGTGGACAATTTTATTATAACATTATCTACTTACAAAATGTTGTTTTGAATTACATAATCGGTAGAACTTGACGAAGCCATTTTGGGGATTCTAAGTTTGTTTGGTCGATTACGTAAATCGTTTACATGACAACTCAACTGGGTAACACTTTATACGGAGGGCATGTAAAATTATATCAAGCAGAAACAATTTTAGTTCGATATAAAAATTGTTTGTAGTATTAATTTAAATATTTACATTGCAGAAAAAAGTTGTGTTTTATATTGCGAAAATTACATACTAAATTTAAAATAATCTGTATAAATAATTTACTAAATCACCTTGGAATACTTCATTCAAAATAAAAGCAAATCGATTACCGATTATATAACAATTACGAATGATTTGATACTGTTACTGAGAGAAGAGTAAAGAATCTTAAAAAAACATTTGATCCTCGCAAAAGCTAACAATTGCAATACCTGCAAGAAACAGACTTTTTGTGTATGGAAAGTTAGATACAGCAGAAGAGTCAAAAGGAACCAAAACCACTGACAAAAACACTACAAAAGCAAACAGCGAACCTAATATCCCGACCCCCTGTAAACCAAAGGCAGGTAATTACTGAAAAAAAGGACCTAATAACTAAATCTACTCAATCAACTTCAGGAAACGGGCTTTACTAAAGGATACTATTGACAAATCAAATATAAAAACTCGTTCTGGGTCTTTACTCGGCAATAGATAAATCATTCCTTTTTCACATTTTCTCCGCAAATAGTAGGACGATGAAAAAATATATCGACTACAACCCACATAATTTTATACCATTAGATAAACCTTACCACTTACCATTTTTCAACTGTATTATTTTTTTCCTCAAATCGATCAATTCATACTCGAATACGACAATGAACCAATAATTACTAATGAAAGTAATAGCCTTAACTGTTTTAAACAAGTCTTCGGTACTCCTGACTGTTTCTAAATCTTCCATAATAACATACGCAGCTCAAATAAACATTTCGAGGAGTTGCATCTGAATTTCTGAACTCATTTAGCCTCAACATCACCAACAAGGTCAGAGGCCTAATTTTCAGATTCAAACAACTAGTAGAATTTTTGTCTCATGAACAACTGAAAATTATATACTCCGCTTTTGTTGAATCCATATTACAATATGGTATCATTGGTTGGGGAGGAATTAGGAATAATTATCTGAGCTCGATCAATATAATTCAGAAACTCATTCTGAAAATTATTCTAAAACTAGCTAAATTAAAAAAGTATATATTAATTCAAAATTAATGGACATTCGGCAACTCTTTTGCGTCAAAACTCTTGTACTCAAACAGGCATTATACATACAGTGCGGTCGTAAATTGTGCCCCACCCTCCCTCATAACTTCTGAAAGGAATGATATATAATAATGAAACAAAAACTAGATTAAACTAGAAGAAATTATACTATAACTAGTAATAGTGGCAAGCACTGACTTCAATTGTGTGATAGAGGGCGTTACTATTTATATTTATATATTTGTCAATTGTAAATTTCTTAGAATGTTTAACATTTTTTTCAATATATTGAGGAATTATCTAGAAACAGTTAGTTTCATTTAAAACAGTAATATGAGTAGATTCCACGAAGTAAGGGTCGAGACAGTTAATTTCATTTAATGAAGTGATTCCAGGTTCTCATTAATATTATTGCTCATGTCAAATTCTGAAATTCTTTCTTGGATTAAAGTTGAATATAGATTCCAATTAGCTTTTCCAATTTCCACCTGGGCGTTGTCTTAGCATTGACTTGTGTACCGTTGTTGTCTAATATTATTGGAACATGATCGCTGTCATAGAGATCGGGAAGAACTTCAACTGTTATATGACTTGTTAGTTTTGGATCACATATTGACAAATCAATTGCGCTGGACCTACCAGACTCAACGTTAAATTTTGTGTTCTTGCCATTATTTAGAAGAGTTAAGTTATTATCGTCAATTGAATTTTCAACAATACGTCCTCATGGTTGTGTATAATCGCAGCCCCAAATTACATTCTGGGTTGAAATCACCTACTATGAGTCTAGCTTTGGATATTTGATTTATTAGATCGTTTATTTGTTTATAAGTAAGGTTGAAATTTGAAGGAACATATATGTTACAGACATATATTTTCATCGGCAGTTGAATCTCGACAACAACAACTTCCAATTTAGAAACAACATTAAATTCGTTTGCGACAATTGAGTTTGCAATGTATATTACTATTCCCCCACTTGCTATAAGCGCATTAGTTTTATTTTTATGGAAGGCAGCTAAATTGCGTAATTTATATACGTACTGATCTTTAAAATTTGTTTCTTGTAAGCATATGATTTTTGAATGTTGTTCACACAAAAGAAGTAAGCCATTTATGCTAGAATGCTCTTCAATCAAATTCTTGGCAGGTAATAGTTGTTCTTCAAGAGAGATTTCTATTGATAGCGATTTTTTATTGTGGTGTTGATGAATTTTGCTTGGAGCAATTGGTTTTACAAATTGTCCTTGCGGTTCATCTTCTGTTGCGATTACGCTAGTCGAGGGTTCTTTAGTAAATATTTTTGTAGATTCTGGATTTACTTCAGTAATCGTTGAAGATTTGGTCTCGTCATATTCAGGTTTTTGTTTTTTAGATACCTGTTTCTCAATAAAAGGAGTGGAGACAGTCTGCTCTTCTAACGGAGGTGTGACAATCTCAGCTTTTCTCATACCAGTTGCAGTGCAACAGAAGTAGCTTGGCGGTCGAAGGTCATAAAATATAAGCTCTAATTAAAATTAAAATATAACACGTAAAATAATTAAATATCAAAAATCATTAAAATGTATGTCTCGAATTGTACTTTCGAAGTGAACACAAGAGTTGCGATAAAAATGATTTAAAACGTACGTACAACGGGTTTTGCTACTGTGCACACGGCCTTCGCGCGCCAAGTTACTTCTGTACATCTACATCTGGAACTTCAATATCCATATTTCGATTTTGACGAGAGATATCGGGAAAATTGTTTTCGTTTGGAGAAGTTGAAGGATGAGATATATCTTGGACACTTTGTGTTTCACGTTGCCTAATTTTTGCTGTACAGTTGTTTGATATATGCCCAGGCTGGTTACATTTGTAGCAGAAAATATCTCTGGATATATATCCGGTATTGGGTATTTTGATAGGTGATAATCAGGTTGTCAGATGCAGATATGTAGATTTGTCTGCGAAAACTCAAAATATGGGAATATTTGAGATTTGGGATATTGATTCTCAAAAAGGATATAGGGGACAGTAAAGTTAAGTTGTTATCGCTTAAACTCTTTTCCGGAATTGAATTTGGTATTGAAGGGCAAACGATAGACAGGATTAGACGCTCCGAATGAGTAATAAGGCGTCTTGCCCTGATGATTCTATTATTAATAGTAATCGCTCCATGTTGACGAAGAAATTAATCGACTATATTTGTATTGCTCAGATATATACATATTCTGTTGTGTGATATTCGAGAACAAAAGAGAATATTTTTTGGTTTGACTAAAGGTCCTGTGGCTAATATATATTCATGAAGTTTTATGCCATCGATGGAGCTAAATACGATTGCTTGAGATTTTGACGGAAATTTCGGCGTGGCTGGTTGGCTTACGACAGATGAGTAGTTTCTGGTTTGGTTCTGCATGGTAGTCTGTGAATTGGTATAGTTTTCGGTATGGGCTTCAATTATTTCAGTTGTTTGGAAAATATGAATTCGACTCTGTGTCCATTTGAAATAAAGATAAGTGGAACCGTAATTGCTTGATAAACCACAAAATTAATCGCTAGTTTTTGTAGATAGTACAAATATGTCACTTTGTTATAGATCAAGTGCAAATTTGATAATGTGATTCGACTTACAGGAAATAAGCTTCTTTCAATCGTAGTTTGCACTAACTTCAATTAAAATATTTTTGATTTTTTTCCACAAAAATAGGTACTTAATTAGATCTGGAGCTGAAATTTTCAACTAGTAGCTGAATATCGGTCAGAACCGGACTCTTTGATGAAATTAGTCGAGTACCTCTTGTTTATTTAGTGAATATCGCATATGCTCATTGTGGCATTACGCAAAATAAATTTATCAAAAATGATAATAAAAGGCGCAATTACGAAATTATTTTTTTTTATTTAATAATACGCATCAACCGCGTGGGTCATTAGCGTCATTAAGGTTTACAAAAGGAAGCAAGTTATACATAAAATAATGTCTATATGAGTCTTTGAACATCTATCGATTTGAGAAATTTTTTTAAATTGTGCACATTACATGATGATCCTAGTAAGTCTGCAAGTTCACCAGAAGGAAGCTGGGCCTGTTGTCGTTTCGCTGCTAATTGCGGACACCGAGTAAGTAGATGTTTCACGGAAAGTAGTTCATTGCAATAGTTGCATTTAGGTTTAGGTTCTTTACTGAAAAGATGACTGTGTGTTAGCCTAGTGTGGCCTAGGCGTAGTCGAGTCAGTAGGACTTGGTCTCGACGATTAATAGGTAACGCAGACCAGGGCTTTATTGACTTTTTTACTTCATTTAACTTGGATGTAGCACTTTTCCACCGATTTTCCCACACACTATTTAATTTAGATTTGATTGTACATTTTATATCCGCACTTACTGATAGTGTAATAGTTTCGGTTGTGTCACTGTTCGCGGCTTCTTTGGCGTATTTATCTGCTTCTTCATTACCATGAATTCCTATATGGGATGGTATCCATATGAATATAACATTCTTATGGCTTTGTTCGGCAGAGTAGAGTTCTTGTTTTATTTTTGTCACAATGGGATGATCTGGATAAGTGCATTGTAAGGCCTTAATTGCGCTGAGGGAATCAGAGAGAATGAGATGGTTATGTGCGTCAGACGCATTTATGAGGGTTGATGCTTCATATAGTGCATACAGCTCTGCTGAGTAGATGGAGCAGATTGGTGGGAGCTTGAACATGTGGGTCGAAGTTGTGATCACTACCGCAGCTCCGACTTTATTGGAAGACTTTGAGGCATCAGTATAAACGTGGAAGTAATCAGGGAACTTTTCTAGTATGCTGTTTAGCATAGATCTAATAATTTAGGGGTTTTCATGATATTTATTATAGGAAGAAAGGCTGGTGATGCAAATTGGAGTTTTGATTTGCCAGGGTGGAATTGAACTAAGTTCATTGGGATCGCATTCTGGAAGTGAGTAGCTAAGTTTTGATAGGTAGTTTTTAATTCGGACATAGTAAGGTTTGGAGGTTCTTGGTTTTTGGAACAGGTTGGGGAAGTTTTCTGTGGTGCAATTTTGGCTGGTAGGATTGGAGAGATTTTGCCTTATTCTAGCTGCGTACACTAGACTTAGGTACATTCTTTTGTCTTCTAGAGATGGTTCTCCAACTTCACAATATAGGCTCTCGACTGGTGTAGTGCGGAATGCCCTGTTATTATGCGTAGGGCCGTGTTATGAATGCTGTTTATCCGGTTTAAGAGTGATTTAGTCGCTGTCGTATAGGTAATTGAACCGTAATCTAACTTGGACCTGATTAATGTACGATAAAGCGTGAGCAGAGTTTCTCGATCAGCACCCCAATTTTTATTAGCCAGCATTTTGAAGAGGTTCAGTCGTTTTTGACATGTCAAGAGGAGATTGCTTATGTGGCATTTCCAGTTAAGAGATTCATCAAAAGTCATTCCTAAGAATGTAACAGATGTTTCAGTTTGTAAAAGTTTTCCATACAAGCGTAGATTAACGCGCTCTGGAGTTTTCTTTTTCGAAAAAATAATGAGTTTTGATTTCTCGGTTGAAAAGATGAAGCCTATTCGTTCTGTCCAATATTCTAAATGGGAGAGGAACTCTTGTGCGATTTTCTGACTATTTTTAAGGTTCTTACTTTTGCAGTAAACGACCAGGTCATCGGCATATAAGCGGGCTTTGAGTGGTGTTTTTAATCCTTGTAGAACATCGTTCATTGCTATTATGAATAAGGTCGGGCCAAGTACGGAACCTTGTGGAATGCCGTTTTTTTTGAAATTCTAAGTCAGACATTGTGTTGTTTACTTTAACTTTAAACGATCTGTCTTGTAGGAAGTTTGTGATGAAGAATAGGCAATGTCCCTGTATATCCCAACTATGTAACTGTTTAATAATATAGTTATGCCAGAAAGTGTCGAATGCTTTAGTAATATCGAAGAATATCGTTAAGCATTTACTTTTTAGTGCAAACGCTTCATTGATTTCGCTTTCAAGTTCAATGATATTATCTAACGTTGATCTTCCTGATCTATAGCCACTCTGTTCCGGTATTATTAGTTTGCGTTTTTCCAGTGTCCATAGTAATCTTTTGTTAATCATCTTTTCTATTAATTTGCTCATGATACATGTGAGCGAAATAGGGCGGTAAGAGTGGGGATTTGATTTCAGAGTTCGAGATTTTTGTATGGGGATTATTAGCGACTCTCGCCAAGTTTTTGGGAATTTATGTTGTAACCAGATGATATTGAATAATTGGAGTAGATGTTGATGAGCTCTTTCGGGAAAATGCTTAAGGAAAATTATAGGAATGTGATCAGGTCCAGGAGAGGAATCTTTGAAGCTTGATAATGCTAATCACGAAATTAGAAACGTTTGTATTGTCAAATATTATTGACCCAAATATAGATGTAAGTGAATATGTTACTAGGGAAATCTTTTTACCGAATAAATATGAAGATTATTGTAATGTTCAAACTAAAATAGAAGCACTTGGCGAGGACGAAAGTGGGGACAGGGATGAGGTCGAGTTAAAGTACGTCTCTGTTTGGTCTAAAATAAAAAAAAACAAATTAATCAACTTAGTAATATAGCAAATAGTTCGGAACAATCAGTAGGACAACATAATACGGGTTCAATCAGGAAGCGGCTAGATTACTCAATATCAATACTCCTACGTTTTCAGAAAAAATTGAAGATTGGCGCACATTCATAGATCTTTTTTATGCAATAATTAATAACAATCCAACATTAGATAATGTTTAGAAATTTTTATATTTAAAGGGGGCTTTAAGGGGTGAAGCGTTAGATCTTATGATTTACCGTTGACTAACGAAAATTATGTTAATGCTTTCGGTACCATAATAAGTTAATAGTAATAAATGAAATTACATTATCAAACGCATAAGGCTTACGAATTAGAAAAGGTGGTAGGATCGTCAGGGCTTGAGTTGCCAACATTTGATGAATTTTTAGATTTTTTAGAAAAGCGTTGCGGGCCGCTCGAAAATGTGGAGTTAGAATCGTATAAGTTTCTTCATTCGGGAACAAAGGATAAACAGGTAAAATCTTCTTTGTTAGTTAGCAATAATCAAACGGTTATTGAGGTAAAACCAAAATGTGACTACTGTAATGGCGAGGGTCATGCTGTAGTTAAGTGTTATAAATTTGGGAATTTAGTAATTGGTGAGAAACGTCGGTTTTTAAAAAGTAATAATATTTATTTCAATTGTTTAGGAAAATCGCATAATGCAAATCAATGTAAGTTAAGAGGTCGTAGCACTTGCGGTAAACACTTGCGGTAAACGGCATCATGTTTTATTGCCTGATGAAAGGGTTAACCATAACCAAACCTTGGGGGTTATTTATATCCAAAGGTCGGGCAATGGTCAAGGTCCAGTTAGTGGCCATGGTGGTCACCAAAATTATAGTAGCCAGGGTGGGCCTCCACGAGGTGAGGCTCAATCAAATTCATTATTTAGATGCAGGAGGCACGTGTGGATTTAGTTTATAATAATGGTTCAAGTCAGCATCAGATGCGAGAACAACAAGATGTTGTTGCATGCTCGCATATACCTAGGTCTCAGGTGTTGATGGCAACTGCGCAGGTAAATATAGTTACCTGCGAAGGTTAAATGGTTCAGGCAAGGGCTTTGTTAGATTCGGGCTCTCAGTCTAATTTCATATCTTTAAGTTTTTTGAAAAAACCTAGGGGTATTAGGATTAATAGTACAAACTTGGCGATTGGTGGTATTGGTAAAAATATTAGTGTGGTCGACAAGTTTGTTGATTTGGTTTTGGAGTCAAAGGTTGACAACAAATTTAGGGTTTCGGTAAACTGCGGAGTTTTAGATGAACTCATGTGTAAGTTACCACAGGTGGTGGTGGATACCAGCAGAATTAATATTCCACATGAAGTAACGCTGGCGGATCCAACATTCTTTCAGCCCTTGGAGATTGATTTGTTTTTATGCGACCCACTTTTTGTTTAGAAAAATGATGTAGAACCATAACAGCTTTGAAACAAATAAAACATTTTACTAGGTCAAAATTAAATAATTGTTTTGTATACAACTAGTTAATAACGGAAAATTGAGGCCGCTTCAAAACAAAAAATGGATTTTCGCAATTCAACAAAAAGACCCAAACCTAATTCGGGGGGATAGTAAAAACCAAGTACAGAGCAGTCAGAGCGACAGACAGTGTCGGGCGAAAAACGCGAAGGGTGAAAATCCTTTCCCTGCCACGGTAACGGGTATCAGTTTTCTTGGTGTTAGCGGCTTCAGAGGAAGAAGTTTTTCTCCGTTGTGTCAGGGTGTAAAAGGGATACTTAGATATCCTTGACGGTGAACACTGTTCCCCGTCGGCGACACAAAACGGGAAAACTCGCCCTCTACTCGAAATTCAACATAGCTCGATACCGGTTACTAGCGTTACCCGCGGTTTCTAGAAAGATAGTGAACGCAGGCAGTAATCGAAGACCGGAGAAAGGGAGTTTCCAACGCGGTAAGTTTTTAAACAAGTTGAGACTTAAGTTTTTTTTTCTTGAGGAGAAATGTATTAGTTTTATTATTGTACGCTGGTTTTAAACTTGGTATTTATAACACAACTATATACATAGGTAGAAGCTATAACAGTATATTTATTTTATTATTTATTCTTTCACGGGGATTTGATAAGTTGGCAGTTTTTAATTAGGAACTGCAGGTCCAGGCTCACAATTTGGGCACCGCTCGTTATATAAGATATGAGTTTATCGTGTGTGATGACAGAGTAAGGTCCTTTCCAAAATTGTAGGGACATTTCGCTTTCTTTAGGGTGCATATAACCGACAGGAGTTAGGCACTATTTATTTGATTATTGTTTACGCCACATAATTCGCTTCCACCTCGTAGATGGAAAATAAACAAGGGTTAAACCGAGATTTATTTGTATCTAGTAACACGGGCCCGGAGCGTATGATTTTGTCTCTTTGAAGTCCCATTTCCAGTGAAATTTCGCTACGATAAATAAAAGCCAATTATTTCAGACGTGGTTAGGTAATTCCGTTCATATTAAGTGAAATAAATAAACATTATAGGTTATTCAGAGGCCTAAAAATTTGTAACTCGACACTTACGCACTGAACGAGATTGTCGATAAACATTCATTACTCATAGATCAGCAGCATTCCTTTTAACGACTCTGATTTCACTTTCTGTTTATACAAGGTGCAATGACTCGAAACCACAGTCTTTTTGTATAGTATTGTTTTAAGAGCAAAATAAGTATTTCTCGCAACGAGGCAGGGGAACTTCGAAATAAGGGTTAAATCATACGCCCCTCGCACATGTTAAACATATTACATGATAAGTGGGTAATAATTTTGTTCTATTTCATGGTGAGGGATATTATATTTGTTTTGTGGTTAGTCAAATGTTATACAGCGAAATATTTAGTATGTACAATTTATAGATAAGTGTATAGTTACTTTTATAGTGGGGAAATTTAATAATTAATTTGTTTTGATATTGGGATTTTATTTATATATATATATATATATATATATATATATATATATATTTATATATATATATATATATATATATATATATATATATATATATATATATATACAGAGAAAGTTTTATTATATTTTTTTATAGAACTTTGTAGTTTCCCCACACTTTATTTTTAATCCTACCCAGAATTTTCCCTAGAGTGTGTATACATAGTGGATACGAGGACGAACTGAGCGAACAATCCTGTCCAGGCGTTCACAGCCTAAATTGGACTGGATTTGCCTTACACGCTCGGCTGCATATTTAAGAAAAGAGTTGATGACAGCACTTGTTAGACTGGTGACTACGAACCCGGTATAGAAGGGGTCAAAATTTATCATGTTTGAGGGCCAAAGTATTACAATAGGGTCCCCATAAGTGTGTATAACAAAGTCTAGCATTTATTACACTATCCTTCAAAATACACGTCTAGGATGGATTTTGGCTGGAGCGGCTCCAATAGCTTACAATATTGGAAAACGAGGAAATTTTGGCAATGTGGAAAATTTAAGGGCTAACAATCACTTGAGTTTTAAAAAATTTTGTCAGTTGGAGGTAACAGATGTAAATGATGTTATTCCAAGGTTCTGGCAACTGGAAGAAGTGACAAATCAAAGGTTTTTGTCACTTGATGATAAAATGTGTGAAAAAATATTTCGGGAAACGCATAAGCGACTTAGGGATGGTAGAATTCAAGTTAAATTACCGTTAAAAAATAAGGATGATATTTTTGAACTAGGAAATACGTTTAACTCGGCATTTAAAAGGTTAAGGTCTATGGAAAATAGGTTTTTTAGGAATCCAGAATTGTTTTTGATGTATAAGGAGTTTTTTGATGAATATGTTGAATTAGGACACGGAAAATATGTTGAGGATGAGAATAATATTGGGAATAGGGTATTTTTACCGCACCATTGTGTGCTTAGGGAAGATGCATTGTCCACCTGATTGATATTATTTTGATGTTTCGGATATATATTTATGTTCTTGTTACGGGCATAAAAAAGATGTATCGAATGGTGCAAATTAATCCATCTCAGCAGTTGTTGCAAAATATATTGTGGCGGGAAAATCCTAAATATCCTGTTAAAATAATAGAATTAAACACAGTGACTTATGGGACAAATTCAGCACCGTACTTGGCAACTCTGTGTCTGAATCAGTTAGCGTCTGAAGATGAATTAAATTATCCAAAGGCTTGCAAGGCGATTGTTAAGCAGTATTATATAGATGATATTCTTTGCGGTTCTAATTCAAGGAATGAGGCTATTGAGCTTAGGGATCAATTAATAAACTTATTAAAGTCAGGTGGGTTGGAGTTACACAAATGGTGCTCAAATGATTGTACGCTTTTAAAGTCGGTTGAGACTAGTATTAATGTAGAGGAGGTTGAAATAGGTGCAGAATTCTATTGTAAGTAAGATTCTTGGGTTAGTTTGGCTGCCAGTTGAGGACATTCTTAAGGTGTCGACCGTAGTAATTAAAAATAATAAAGTAGACAAAATCACAAAAATATTAGTGTTCTTAAAAATTGCTCAAATATTTGACCCTATGGGATATATTGGACCTGTGGTTGTGGTTGCAGAAATAATTATGCAACAAATTTGGGCTAGTAAAATAGGTTGGAATGATGAATTATCGTCAGAGGTTTTCGACAAATGGATCGATTTTTCTAAAAATCCTTGTTAATTTGGTGAACTTAAAATTCCAAGGTGTACATTTGTTTCAAGTGATATTGTTTAGATACAAGTTCATGGGTTTTCGGATGCTTCATTGGCGACGTATGGACGTTGTGTTCACATTACGGCAGTATATTCTGATAATTGGGTCTCGTGTAATCTTATATGTTCTAAATCTCGTATAGTGCCGTTAAAAACAGTTAGTTTGTCTAAGCTAGCATTCTGTAGGGTTTTGTTGTTATCTCGGTTAGTTCGTAAAGTTCTTTCTGCTATAGATTTAAAAATTAATGGGGTGTTTTGTTATACAGATTCAAGTATTGTGTTTCTGAGGTGTAAGGGTTGACTTCGGGTTATAAATGGTATCATGGTATCGGATTTAATATCTCATGGTATATATTATCAGAAAAAAGATGGTCGGTAGAATATCTTTCACGGTTACAAAATAGACCTAAATGGTTTAAGGAATATAAAAATTTGGAAAAAGTATGATTGTGTTAGTTAAGGAAGATAATGTGCCTCCATTTAAGTAGCTCATTGAGGTTTTTCCGGGATCGGATACTAAGATTCGAATGGTAAAGATAAAAACTAATAATACACTCGTATGCTTACGAAGATGGTTCCGTTGCTGTTCGAAGTATAATTGAAGCATGTGCTTCAAGTGGGGGAGTATGTTGCATTACGCAAAAAAATTGATCAAAAATGATATGACACACCCTACCTTGTATTGAGTCAGTAATATGTGTGTCAAGAGGGTAACTAAACGATCGAACCACTTTCCTACTTTTGAAATTGTCCAGACACACCACTTATAATAGTTTGGACATGAGAATATTTTATTTCTTCACAAACATATTGGGTCTGGTCAGATAAATATATCACTGCATCATATATTATATAGGGGGAAGAAATGTACAAATGCAGAAGTTTTAGAAACAATTGTGAGATAGACAGTTAGTTGTAAACATGTAGCCCTAGGAAACAGATTAACGCTCTGGCATCTGGGGTGTAACATGAAATCGGATTAATAAAGTTCAAGATGTACTTTTATTTAGTGAAGTTAGTGTGTAATTAAGATATGAAGAGGCCTGATTTCTGGTCCTTCGTTATTCATGAAATCGCACCAAAACAGCCATGAACACTATATTGATTGCTTATTAACTATGGATCTAACTAATTTTATTTTTCAGATTATTTTATAGTTATTATGTTAAGTCATGTTATTGATTGATTTTCAACAGTCAAAGAGGTACATTTACTTATCTATACCTCAGAAATAATTTCCATAAGTCGTAAAATGAAATCCAATGTAATTTCTAAAGACAACTGTATTCTAAAATATTTTTCGAAGGACCAGTGGGTTTTTAATCCAAAAATAACAAATTATTACAATAATTGGAATGATAATTTTCTTAATAGACATACAAAATACACAATGGACAATGGCATTTCTTTCCACAAACTCAGATAAACAAACTTCACTTTTTTCTTTACTGCTTGATTAATAAAATTAAAAGGAATAATTGTCAAAAATATTAAAGAATGTTTGAACGAATTTCAAACATACACCCCCAATTAATTTATTAGCCTTTAATTCTGAAATTTCTTTAAAAAAGTACTGCATTTGCAAAAAATTAATTATAAAATATTGTGCATTTTATAATTCATCTACAGTTAAAGGACCTAAATTCTTCTGAGAGTTGATTTTGATATTATTCAAGAATCTTAAAAAAAAGGCAAGAACTCTTTTTAATTTAACAATCGAGGAATATTTTGAAAATAGGGCATTCCAAAAATCTAACAAAGTATCCTGTTTAATATTAAGTACCGAAACGTTAATATTTCTTTCTTCAGGAATGTTATATTTCATTTCATTTGATGAAAATTCATTTCAATCTACATGTGGATTTTCTAGAAATTGTGGCCCATGCCACCACAACGACCTTTTGATCATGTCCTTTGGAGGAATGCCTCTAGTAATCAAATCTGCAGAATTAATTTTTGAATCTATGTGCCGCCACTGACAGTTGGAAGTTAAATTTTGAATTTCAGAAACTCTATTTGACACAAAAATAGTCCAACTAGAAGGATATGATTTTAACCAACACAAGACTATTTGAGAATCTGTCCTCAAATTCGTAGTAAATGTAGGAATTTTATTTTTAAAAATTGAAATTATTTTTGTAATCAAATTTGCTAATAAGACTGCAGCACATAACTCAAGACGTGCTAGTGTAATAGTTTTTAATGTAGTTACTATACTTTTTGAAGCTATAAAATTACAAGAAATCAAACCATTGTCATAGAATGCACGAATATACACAACAGCACCATATGCCTTTAAGCTACTATCGGAAAATCCATGAAATTCAATTTTCACAATTTCATTTTTGAAGAAAATATGTGTAGGAATTATTAACTGAGAAAGTTCATGAATATGTGAAATGAAATTTATCCACTGATGTAGAAGTTCAGAGTTTAATTCATCATCCCAACCTAATTTTGACAACCAAATATTTTGCATTAGAATTTTTGCTACTACAAGGACAGGAGATATAAACCCTAAGGGATCAAACATCTGTGCAATTTGGGATAGGACAACACGTTTAGAAATCAAATTTTTACTAAGATTTTTAGGAAGTTTTACTGAAAATTGATCCAAATTTGGATCCCACGAAACGCCTAACAGTTTATTTGAAGAACTTTCCATTTTCAAATCAACACTTTTCTGAGAATTATTTTTTATAACATTTTTCAGAAATTGTGGATCATTACAAGCCCAATTATGCAATGAAAAATTTGCTGACTGTAACAACTTTACTAGCTGATTATAAGTTTTTGTCAAATTATCTATAGAATCACTACCTGATAAAATATCATCTACATAACACTGAGAAAGAATGGTATTAGAAGCTAAGGGGAATTTTTCTTTATTTAATAATAATAATAAATTTTATTGTTCCTTTGTATACATATAATACATGAACAAGAGAGCCAGCTGGTACTACATAAGATATTCTACAATAAGCAACTCAGAGTTTGAGCTTATAGGTACTGAACGATTGCTCTGTAATTTTGTATAAACATACCCACGTAGTCCTATATATGTACAACACATACGTATACAAATCATTTTTGAATTTATTCTTCTCAGTGTTGCTCCTTGGGAGAGTCTCGCTTTTTGTTCTCGTTGCTTTAGGTTGTTTAGAAATATTCCGTTAAATGTGAAAATTGTTCCTAAATATTCATAGGTATTCGTGAGCTCAATAGTAACATCTTTATAATCAAATTGTGGCTGTTGTCCCATATTAGCACTTCTGCGGAAAACCACTATTTTAGTTTTACTTGTGTTTACTTCCAGTTTAAATGTTTCACAAATAGAGCTGCAAAGAAACCTTAAGATTTTAGAATCTTAAGGTTTCTTTGCAGCTCTATTTGGGATTCTGCAAGTAGGACCATATCATCTGCGTACAGCAGCATATTGATATTTTCATTGTTATCAAGAGTTACTCCTTTAGCACCATGATTTTGGAAATAAATTTCCAAATCCGAGATAAAGAGAGAGAATAGCAAGGGGCTTAAGATATCTCCTTGTAGGACACCTTTAGTTATTTTAATTTTATCGGAGATTTGACCACCTTGTTCGATGAACAGTGAGGCTGAACTGTAGATATTTCTTAGTATCCTAATAATTTTAGTGCTCACTCCAATATCAAATAGCTTTTCCCACAGTAATCCATGGTCCACAGAGTCGAATGCTTTCCTAAAATCTACAAATAGTGCAAATAGTTTCCTAGACGGGAGGCGTAAATAATTATTTATAATTGTGTAAAGGACAAAAATGTTATCATCACAGGATCGCGTTTTCCGAAACCCTGTTTGACACTCAGGTAGTAGCTGATATTTTTCAGCATAATCTCTGAGTCTAGTGCTAATGAGCTGCGTAAACAGTTTGGTTATGTGATTGATTAATGCAATACTACGGTAATTGTCAGGATCATCTACTGGGCCTTTTTTATGAATATGAATCATTTTAATATTTGGCCAGGTGGATAGGATTTCTTCATCTTGTAGGATATTGAAAAGCAATTTTAAGTGCATTATCCAGTTTAAAGGCATGTTTTTGTAAAACTCGTTACTTATATTGTCTTCCCCTGGCGCTTTATTATTCTTAGCTAAGCTTAGAGCATTGTAAATTTCACAAGTAGAGAAAGCTATATCAAGATACGGGTGTAAAGCATCTAGGCCACAAAAAGTTGAATTTGGTGTGTATTTGTAAAAATCTTTATAATAAGTAATCATTTGATTCATGTTAACACCGCCAATTTTTGTTTTAGTTTTGTGTGAATTAATATATTTCCAGAATTCATTGGGGTTGCTTATATTTGTTAATTAATATCTCATATTTTTTTCATATGCATGTTTCTTACTTTTAATAATTTGGATATATTCTTTTTTAGTTTGCTTGTACGTTATTACAATGTTTTTACTAAAATTTGATGCTACTAAGTTTCTTTTTGCTACGTTTAATAATTTTTTAGAATTCCTACACTGTTCATCAAACCAAGGTTTAGCTTTAGAACTATTATTGGGGTTGAATGTTTGTATTTTTTCCATGTCTAGAAATCTTGTTGTCAGTCTGATTGCCTCATGTATTTGTCTATCCAAACTTTCTACAGTATTTAAGTTTAGATCAAAGTCATAGTTGTCTATAATATTTCTGTAGGACTGAAGTTTTGTAGGGTCCCATCTAATCAGGTGTTTATTATAGCTGTGTGTAGTCGAGTTGATTTGATAGAAATTATTCTCTAAGGTTACTAAGCAGCCCAAATGATCAGAAATGAGTGTTTCACTAATAGAGAAGTTTAAAATAGAATTTTTGTTATTAAAATTAGCCCAAACCAAGTCAATCACACTACAGCCCGTGTGTCCAATGTAAGTGTATTTACCTTGGTAATCATCATACCTGCCGTTTAGAACGAAAAAACCTAAACTTTCAAGTGCTTCTACAAGTAGTGTCCCCCGTACATTAATCACGTTGTCCATTGTTTCGCGGCCTTCTATGGGAAGATCAAAGTTCAGGGGATTGCTTTCCCCAGAGCCATTGAGATGACCTATCCTTGCATTAAAATCGCCATATATGATAAACTGATCATTAGGGTATGTAAAGGTTAAATTTCTAGTCGTTTCTTCCAGCATTTCTATACAAGTGCAATCGTCCAGCCCCGGTTTGAGATACACAATACCTAAAATAATAAAAACATTACATAAATATTAATCTTACAAATATCCACATATTACTTAAATCCACTATATTATTTACAGTTTCAAGACCCGGAAAGTCTTTTGCTATAAGGAGTAAGATACCTCCGCTTCCTCTTCCTCGTAGTTTGTCTTTCATCGCTTGACTATGGAAAAAGTTGTATTTCGTTAAATATGAAGGCAGCCTAGGTACTGATTGTGTAATCCAGGTCTCCACAAGACCAATGATAGGAAAACTATTCAAATGTTCAATGTCCTGTGTTTCAGCACCATTTAAGGTGTTTATTCCTTGGCAGTTCCAGAATAGCAACTGAAGGTTATTTAATTTACCACTACATTTTTTGTTATTTCCTTTTTTTGGTTCATTACTTGTTTTGTTTACCGTTTTCGTTGGTCCGTCGAAGTCGTTGCAATTTAATTCGTAGAGTTTTTTGAGTCATTGTTTTGGATGTTCTGAGTTGTTGATTCCTCTAACATATTTGTGTTTCTGTTCCATTTCCACTGAATACCCTCAATCGTTAGTTTTTGATATCCAATTCTAACTGATTTTCCATTGTTCCTTTCTTCTTTTGCTTTGGCTCTTATGTTTTTTTCAATTTCCATTTCTCCTTTTGTTCTGTCATTATTTATATAAATCTTATTTTCTTCCATATTTCTCAACTTATATTTATTTTTCATTACTTTTAATTTTTCGGCACTATTTCCAAATTTAACTAGGCAAGTTTTAAATCCCAATTTACGGGCAGATTCTATACTAACGTCTGTTTCTAAATTTTGTTTTATAAACCTTGTAATACCTTCTTTAAGTGCATCTGGATCGTTTTCTTTATTTCTATAAGCTAACTCATTCAGTGTACGAGTAGCTAAATATGGAGCACTATTTGTGCCATATGTAACAGTTAGTAGTTCTAAGCATCTTAGAGGATCTGTAGGATTTTCTTGCCTTAATATATTTTGTAGGAATGTCTGATTTGGATTTACTCTAATCATTCAATACATTTTCTGTATATCACAAGGAAGCACAAAATTGAACATACGAAAACGGCAAAGAATATCGAATAGTTCTGGTTGAACTGTGAAACCCTTTAACATGATATTATTTAACGAAACATTGGACGAACTTTTCATGCTAGCATCAAACACTACTCTCAACTTAGTCTAGCTACTATCTTCTCGAATCACATAATGGTGAGGAAGGAGATATTTATTTTCTTGGAAGTCATTCATCAATTCCAAAGGAACATATCTAGCATGATTTAATAAAACATATTCGTCTATAAAGGATTTATAATATTTGAATAAACTAGGATTTTTCTCAACACGCCTTTCTAAATTGTGAAATCTATTTTTTGCCAGGAGTTACCTTACTTTAAATGTTCATTTGAACTTTTTAAAGGCAAATCGACCTGAAAGGAACCATTTTCTAGAATTTGTATACTATTTGTGCATATATTCTCAGCTAACTCTTCATCAGGACTAAGAATTTTATTTTTTGGGGAAATTTCTTCTATTTCCCAGAATTTTCACAACAACTCATCAGTATCAGAACTGTGAAGAAAGAAACAACAACTATTATTTGAACTATCACCTTGTGAAACATATGAAATAGCTTCTCTAGGAATAGGACCACCTACTATATAACCTAACTTGGTATCTACTAGTGTTAAGAAATTTTTTTGAATTTTTATTATACCACAATTTATCAGATTATAATAAATATCAGCTCCTAAAAGTATGTCAATTTGAGAAGGAATGTGGAAATTGGCACCTAACCTAACCTAATCAAATGTGAAATCCCAATTTCCACATTCGAAGGAATTACAATTTTTTCTCTACGCAATGAAAATTGTGGCAATTTTTTTGTAATTTTCTTAATAACCAAACAATTTATGTTAAAGCTAACATTTCTTTCAATATTGGAAAGAACATTAATATTTACAATTTTATTAGAATTTGTAACTATGCCTTCACCACCATGTATTTGAATAACCTTTGATTGTTAAGTAAGTTGGAGACTATCTGTTAAGGTTTCTGTAATAAATGAAACTGTACTACAAGGATCTAAAACAGCTTTTACTTGAATAGGCTTGTTTTTTGAATTATATACTGTAACAAGTGCAGTTGCTAGGAGTGCTTCTTCACTAGAAGATAAAGTGAAGAGAGCAATACCATTATCGTTACTTGAAGAATGATTTTATAAATGTAGATTTAAAGGATTTCCTTCAAGGTTTCTACTAGAATTGGGGATGTGTGAGTTATCATTACTATTTTGAAGTGATCTATGAACATTTGAAGTATTCTGTAAATTTCTAGGAGAATTTACCAAACTATTTAACTGATTATTATTATCAAAGGTAGAACAATATCGATTAAAATTGTTTGAATTTTGGGAATTAAACTTTATCTGTCTATTTTGACTATTATTATTAGTATTTTGCAAATTTCTATAAAGCCTTTCAGAGTTGGGTGAATACCTGGAATTGAAATTTGTATTATTAGAAGAAGTTTGTTTACATAACAAAGTATGATGATAGTTTTGACATTTTAAACACCCAGTAGAGGTACAATCACTTACATAATTATTGTAGGCCAGTCAATTTATACATAACTTGTTATTTTTTATGAATTGCAGTTTGTCATTATGAGAAATGGCACTAAATTTTAAACAACTATAAATTCTTTGATTATTTAGATTGCAAAATAGACTTTTACCGCTTACAATTTGTGAATTGACTCTGTTTTCATTAGCAACTTGAATATCTGGTCTAATTTTTTGAGAAATATGAACAAAAAGAGAGGTTCTCTGTCCTTGACCTCTTTTCGGAGTAAAATATAAATAAGAAGTTACTTGTCTTTTGAGAATTGAACACCTGTATTCTAAAAATTGAAGAAATTGAGGTAACGTTAGTCTAGCATTTGGAGAAATTTCAAAATCAAAGGTCTTTTTTGTATAATTATCTAATTTTTGGGAGAAAATGAATACTAGTAACAAATCTCAATCATCAACATTTACTTGCAAATTTCTGAGACCATCTATATTTTGTTTTATGGAGGTGACAAATTCTCTGAGGGTTGTGGAATTTGTTTTGCTCAAGGAAGGAGTATCTAATAAATTTTTAATATAATCATAAATTATATTCAGTTGATTATCATATCTACTTTTTAAGGAATCTAGAGCTACCTTGAAATTATCACTAGATAATTGAAGATTCGAAATTAAGTGCAAAGGTTCACCCTTTACATAGGACTTTAAGTATATTAACTTTTCAATATCTGTCAACGATGAATCGTTTACTATCAAAATTTCAAATAATTGTATGAATGCATTCCAATTAGTAATATCTCCTGAAAATTCTGGAATGTTTAATCGAGGTTTGTTTAAATGTGATATCTGAAATTCTGATTTTATACTACTCGAATCCTTTTTGGGAGAAAGTGAATTAATCTTGTTTTGCAATAAGGATAAAATTAAACAATATTTATCTTCGACTACCTCTCTATCTGAACTTTGATTTTCATCTAAACATTCTATAAGTCTGTTCCAACCCACACCAAAAACCGTACAATTACGATACAAACCCAGTTGACCTGCTGATTAGTGAATATAATAAGTCAGTGTAATTTACATCTAATTTGCTGCGTTACTGAGATTGTACGGCACTAGAACAGTATTTACCTCGGTTGGAACAGACCTTATTTGATCTTATATTGAATTGTAACTATCGAATGCTTTAGTTAAAAGATCTAATCTGGTTTCAAAAAATTTTAACTCACTTTCTGTCATAGAATTTTTATTAAACCAATTCTCGGTTTTAGTAATTTTACCTTTTTTAATGGCTCTTTGTTTATTTAAGGCATCCATAGTTGTAGGGGAAGTGTGCCTGAGATGGCATACTTTTATTTTGGGTACTATAATTTTTTAATTTATGACCAAAAACATATTTTTATGTAGGAAATATATAAAAATGGAATAAATAAAGTAAGTTTTCACAAAACCTAAACGGTTTTTCTATTAACAAACGAAAAAGTAAATTTGGAAAAAGAAGCATGGTATACCATCTCATGAAAGTAACTATTGATGAGATGGCATAGTATTAAAAAAAATATAAAACTAGGTACAAATTTCATATTTGAACATTTTTGTCTTTCTGTCTACTCCAGCACATTCTGCATGGGCCCATTTCTCACAGATGTGACACTGAAACCATAATTCTCTTGATAGAGACCAGGAGAAAAGTTCATTGCAATAATTACAAGGCGAGTCCTTCTCATCTAGATCATCTCCTACGTCAAAACCCTCGGCTTGCTCATCTTCATTCTCATCCTCCATAACACATTTCTTATTCATAGTTCTCTCCGACTTTCTTATCATCCCTTCTTTTTTTTTGTGCATCCTCGTCCTGCTCAATCTCTCTACCAATTTTCTTCTTAACAGTTCTCGCCGCCTTTCTTAACATCACTTCTTTCTTTTGTGCTTCCTCATTTTTCAATTTTTCAATTTCAGGGGTTGTTGTTAGATTACCATATGACCCTTTTCTTCTTTTTCGTCGCACTATCTCTGCGACTTTTGGCATTGGTGAAATTTCCTCATTTGATAGGTCAAGATTTGTTCCTGGAAATATATTTTGAGAACATGATGAAGTACCTGGCAAAACTAAAGTTTAATTGCTCTTTTCGTTAGAGACCTTGGTACATTGGAAACTTAGCACCGAGTTTGTCATGACGTTGACTTTATTTAACTGACCATCTTGCATTTGATTTTCGTCCCGATTGTCATCCTCTTCAGCGTTAGTTACCTCTGCGGCAGCAAACATCCAATCGGGGAAGATGTTGTCGTTGAAAGGTACTGCCAGTTGCCGAAAATCCGCTTAGAGCATTGAGAATGGTTGCTGCCTTGATATATGCTGCGTTGAATAAAGAAGCTACTTGGAAATGAGTTACTACACGCCCTTTGTTATTTTTCAGCCAATTAGTTAGTTCTTGATTGTAGTAAGCATTAAGAGGACCCAAAAAGCTAACATCCAACGGTTGTACCCTTCGGGTACAATGTGGGGGGAATCAAAAAAGAATTATGCCAGTTTCTTTAGCATAAACAAGTGCATCTAAGCTTCTATGGCTAGTGTGTCCATCCAATAACAGCAAGACTTTATTTTGCTTTGATAGTTTGGCATATTTTGCAAAGTGCTTCAACCATTTAGGAAATATGTCACTATTCATGTACCCATTTTCTTGGGTAAATGCCACAGATCCAACTGGTGCTCCATCCATTAATTCAGCTTTCATGTTTTTTCTTGGAAATATGAGAGCAGGAGAGAGATATGTCCCTAAAAACATACATAACGATTTTTTATAGGTACCTAGGTACTTTAAAATCATAAACTTACCCGCTGCGTTCATACAACAAACGGTCGTTAGTCGCCGACCTCGTTCAGCACTACTTAAAACGCCTACTTGTTTTCTGCCTTTGGTGGCCAAAACTTTTGTAGAAATGCCTGTGGATATGGTGTACACACTATATGCAAATTGAGTGAATGAAAACGACGAATACTCAGTGTGTATTAATTTATTACTTTTAGGCTAAGCGCTTTCGGCTGTTAAGCCATTATCAAAGCCGTCGTCATTTAAAAAGTAATTGTCAAAGACATCAAGCTGATCAAAAACAATACTCAATACTCAAGATCCATCCAACCATCGTTATGATTGAGTCATTTGATGAGTGAAAGGTTTTAATAGAAATTTTATTGCTTTCCTTTGTCTGGTTTCTTCTCATATCCGGCTCGAATTAGGATCAATTGATTGATTTTCAACAGTCAGAGAGGTATATTTGCTTATTTATACCTCAGAAATAATTTCCATAGGTCGTAAAATACAATTCAATGTGATTTCTAAAGACAACTGTATTCTAAAATTTTTTTCGAAGGACCAGTGGGTTTTTAATCCACAAATAACAAATTATTACAGTAATTGCAATAGTAATCTTCTTAATTGGCGCACATAATACGCAATGGACAACGACATCTCTTTCAATAAACTCAGATAAACAAACTTCACTTTTTCCTTTACTGCTTCATTAATAAAAATAAAATTGAATGGAATAATTCTCAAAAATATTAAAGAATGTTTGAACTAATTTCAAACAGTTATGTTAAATTATGATACGAAGATTACGTATTTTTATGTAAACATGTATCAAAGTATGTATTGATAAATAAATATTTATTCATTTATAATTCCTTACTTTTTCTTGCTTCACTGAACCCTTTCAGTTGCTTAAAGCATGGAATAATAAGACTACATTGAAGAAGATCCATACTTTTTTTATTTACTAAATACGGTCCTGGCGGTAATTTCCCAACAAAAGAACGTAATTGTTGAAATACTAAATCAACCGCATGTAAATGATCCTATTGTTGTTAAAATTGAGGTTCAACTAATATTGTTTTAATAATCGCATTAAAAAGTGTTTCAAAAACGCTGTCTGCATAAAAAATGAAGCAACTATTCGAATATATTATACTATCTGTAATAATTGTATACACTCGTGAGGAATGTGACTTTATAGAAAAATCATTTATTTGTATACAATCGGAATCCTTGATGTTTGATTTTAATTCGAGAAATAATTCTGAAATCGAAGAAATGAAATTTACGAAATTGAACAACTCGATGATTCAAGATTTCCTCTCTAATATTGAAGAAAACTTTAAAGAACGAGTGAAGATAATCAGAATTATAGAATGTGAAGTTAAAGATGTTTCTCAAGTAATCGCAGTTGATTATCCTAAATTGAAAATTTTGGATTTAAGTGGAAACCAGATAGATAACTTGGATTTCGTACCTAAACTTCCCGAACAGTTAGAAGAACTTTATTTAAGAGACAACAAAATATCTGCAATTCCAGAGGTATTTACAAACCTAAGGATGTTAAAAATCATAGATTTAAGCAGATGTAGCATTGAAACTATGGATTTTATGGTGTTTAAAAATAATTTACATCTAACTTTAGTTAACGTATCACATAATAATATAGAAACGTCGGAATCAGAAGAATATTTAAAAAATGTTAAGTGCGTGGATTTGAGTTACAATAAATTGAAAAAATATAGCAATGTGCCGTCTTTGTGCTTGGATTTTAGTTACACCGAAATGACAGGTTTTCGTTGGTATAATATACCTGAAAATAACAAAACTGTAACTGTGGAAAAATTCTATTTTTCCGGAAATCAACAGTTGAAACTATTAGCCACCAACGTTAAAAACGAAACTTTACCAATAGTAATTAAACATTTGAAGTTATCTTATTTTAAGGGCGATTTGAGTGAGATACATTTAGAAAAAGTAAAAGTTAGGAAATTTTTAACTTTGGAAAATTCTAAAATAGAAAATTTAGATAAATCTGTTTACGATTTTTTACCTCTTTTTATTTCCGGAGGTACAAACGCAACTTTGGATTTATCTTCTTGTTCAATAAAAGATATCGCAGGAGATTATTTTCAAAATTATAATTTAGGTAGGTTGAATTTGTGTTACAATAATTTTACCGTTTTAAAAAACGGGGTGTTTCAAAATTCTTATATTATACAACTGGATTTGTGCTATTCTAAATTTCAACTAATCGAAAATGGAGCGTTTTTAGGTTTACACGTTTCTTCGTTAAACATATCGAATAATCAATTAGAGAATTTACAATTTTTACAACAAATTACAGCCGTACGTTACATAGATTTATCCAATAATAATATAAAATTTATTTACCCCGAACAATTGCGAAATTTAAAAGAACTAACAGCAATTTATTTGAGTTATAATAAGATAATTTCTATCCCCCTAAACAGTTTCTCTTTAAATAATATAAAAATAATTGATTTGAGTAACAATAATCTTAAACAAATTGAGAACGGTACTTTTATGAATATTCAAAATTTGAGGGAGGTATATTTACAAAGTAACAATATAGAAAATATTTACGATAACGCCTTTCGATCTTTACCAGTGTTGCAGATAGTTGATTTAGGGGAAACTAGTATCTACGGTATTAAAGAAAATGCTTTTACGAATGTACAAAGTGTGGATTTTAACAAAATATATTTAAAAGATAACGAGATTTCGAACCTACATTTAGTTTGTAAGCTTTTTAAATGAAATGTATCTTGTGTTAACTTTGGACAAATAAATTTGTATTAAAGTTTCCGAATTTGAATTTTCTTCAAATCCTTATTTTTTATTTTTATTTATTTAGACGAGTCGTATCCACACGAAGGTTATTAGCGACGGTAAAATCAAAAACTTTTATTTTATGTTACAATTAAATACTCGTTAGGAATGTCTGCAATTGTCGAAGCACTTTTGCCACTCTGATTGTGGTATCTCCAAAACATGCATTCTGAACGCAGCAACCGCTTCTTCAGGTGTCAGAAAAATGTTGACCTCTGTGTTTGTTTTTTACGTACGGGAATAAAAAGAAGTCATTCGGTGCCAAGTCAGGACTATACGGCAGATGACTCATCAAATCGATGTTTTGGGTGCTCAAAAATGCAGTTGATTGAGCTGATGTGTGAGAGCTCACATTGTCGTGGTGAAGAGTGATCCGCCTTCGGCGGTTGGTATTCATGATTACTTGGAAGACAACTGGCAAACAAAATGGTTGTGTACCACACAGAATTGATTGTTCTGCGTTGTTCTAGTGGTACGGTTGCGACATGTCCAGTTTTTCCGTAAAAACAGGCGACCATTTGCTTGGAAGTGCTTCGTACGCGAACAACTTTTGTTGGATTTGGCTGGTTATTTTAATCTGTATGCGTAAGTGTTCACTGTATCGGATTTCAAAATTCCTAAGGGTCTGACCTAAATAGACAGCATTACATTCTGGACATTTGAGTTTATATATACCTGATTTCTTAAATTTTGGTATTTTTGTTTTTACATTTAACAATTTAGTACTAACGTTACTTTCTCTTTTAAAAGAAATTGTTGTATTCGTTGCTAATTATATTATCTTTGAAATATTATTAGAAATATTTCCTACATATGTGATGGTTTTTATAAGTTTTTATTTCATCAGTTTGTTTAGGAAATATTAGTTGCAATGCCACTTTTTCCTCTTTTTTATTATTTAGCTTATTTATCATATGTAATGGATAACCGTTGAATGTTGCTATTTGTCTAACTGTATTAATCTCTCTATCAAAATTACATTTGTTCATATATATATATATATATATATATATATGCTGTTAGTGTTGTGTCAAGAAACTTAGAAAATACATCCATTCAAGACATTTCGAAGGTCAAAAGAATTTTCCAGTATTTAAAAGGCACAACAAACATTGGATTGCTTTATAAGTTTGGACTACAAAGAATGTTGGAGACGTTTAGTGATTCAGATTATGGCGGAGATGAAACAACAGGTCGTTCCACATATGGAGTTGTTTGCATATATGCAGGTGCTGCAATATCCTGGATGAGCCAACGACAAACATCAGTAGCACTTTCTACGGCAGAAACGGAGATAATAGCTGCAAGTGAAGCTGCCAAAGGGATAGTTTGGATGAATAGGCTTTACAAAGAAATTGATCCCCTCAAGTCAGTTCCAATTTTGAGTGTAGACAATGAAGCTGCTATTCTCGTTTGTCACAAAATCCAGAGTTTCATCGTAGAATGAAACATATACATCTCAGGCATTTCTTTGTGAGAGAGTTAGCTCAAGAAAATTCAGTAGTCGTTGTAAGAATTTCTAATGATAAAATTCTTACAAAAGTATTTAAACCAACCCTGTACACTAAAAATATTTGAGTCCGGTCACAAGTAGTAAGTCAAGCATACTTTTTCCGGCGATTAGTTTCAATAATTTCAATTTAAAAGTAAAGTGTATAGTTTGTTAGTGCTTGTCAACTTGTATTGTAAGTACTTTAATTTAATTTTTACTATCCAAAATATTGGAAGACTGCCGGCAAACCTTACTGGCGCCAATATAAATTGCAGCGGAGTTGCCGTTATAATTTCGTTTTTAGAAATTGTTGCCACCTATCATCCTTTTATCGCAAGTGACTTTGCAAAATGACTCAATAATTACTATCTACATAACATTAACATTAATTTGTTGGGTAAAGGGGGAAAGAACTTTAGGGAAATATTATACATAACTTTAATAATATCCTCTAGTGTGACCTACTTTCCATCTGTTCTGGTGTATGGTTTTTATAGTGCCTTTCCAATTCCACACTAGATGTAATACTTGAATTAAATAAGGTACTACTCGAATTTCTGAGTTTTATTTAATGTATCCGACTTCCTGTTGATTTTTTTCCTCACAGGTTATAGTATATCTCATATAATTCTTAAGCTGGGTTATCCCTCTGAAAGCGTAGCTGACATGGGTAACTAGGTCTTGAACTTCAATTCAAGTGGTCCTTCGTGTCACTCGAAGATTCTAAGATGTTGAAGATAGCAGATGATCTTTTGCAGCATCAAGCTCCATCATACAAATGCTCATCCCAATCATTCATTCTTTAACAGTCGTTAAAAAGGTTGCATCTGAATTCCAACTAGCTGATCTCATGACAAATCCGCTTTTTAAACAACGTTGGAAACGTTGCGAGAGGCTATTGGTATGGCCAAACAGTTCAATGAGGGAAGGTGTTGAAGTACTCTGTACAAAGAATATTTTCTATGTTTGTTCATCCCTTTATTTTATTGGAGTTTATATTTTGTTTTAATAAGATGAAGTTGACATTAAGTAAATATATCTTGTAACGTCAAAAGTTTCTGTTATAATCTTTCCTCTAAAATACTATAAAAAGACCTCATCAACATCATTGCACAGTTATACTGATCTTAATTGGAACAATGATATCTAGGATATCACCATAGGGCTAATCATATCTAAGCTTCAATATTTGTAATATCACATATTCTTCTTTTTTCTATTAACATATATTAAGTCAATCACAAGTTAGGATACTTCTTGGTCTAGCCAAAAATAACTACTGAACATCAGGTAGGCAACAAATGAAATGTAACTTCTGTCATTCTGACGATGATATTGATTTATCGAAACAATTGTCAATTTTTTAGAATTTTTAACAATTTTTATTATATTGTGGAATTAGCTAGAAACAGTGAGTTTCAGTTAAAACACTAATATGAGTACATTTCACGAAGTAAGGGTCGAGACAGTTAATTACAATAATATGAATTTGGATTTAAAAATAATAAATTGTGGCACATGTATAATGCTATATAAAATCGAGTTTACAAAACAAAATAACATTAATGTTTTATTATCAATTAAATGAATAAAAAAATAAAAACCATTAGATTTTTATACGAAAATTGGGTTTTTTGTGTACATATATAATTAGTTATTGCTTCAAAAACCATACGGGGAATTCTATAATTACCCTTTATTATTTTATGTGATGTAAATAATAAATATTAAATAGATTCCAAGGAACATAAACTTTCACCATTACTTCAAATAAAATTAATGTCTTTTAATTGGTCCCTTCATAATATTCGTCATTGAGGTTTATTTGTATCTAAATTGGAAGTCGGGTAGATTTTGTAGATAAAGCGTACAATATGATAAGGATTGATAAACGAATTTCTAAATTTAACAATGGCCAACAACTTTTCCTATCTGTTCGTAGTAATAGTTAATGACATACCTACCTGTTAAGCTTTCTAGAATTGTTATTATTAATAATATGTAGTAGATAATAATGTAAAAATTCGGATTTAAACATAAGATTTGAAAAACAAATTTGGGAAACCGCCTTTAGAGATAGTCTAATAAGTATACTAATAATATAAATAAAATATTATAACTTTTCTATGTCAGATATTTCTACTTTCATATGTAAATTTTTGGATTTTTTGCCAATATCTACTATGAAATTAGAACATCCCTTCACACGTCTTACATAGTTAGAACTGACAAAACAAAAAAATCTTGGTTCTGGGTGCCGTCAATTATTGTTTATTTAGAACTATGTACTAATGTATACTAATAATATAAATAAAATATTATAGCTTTTTTGTGTCAGATATTTCTACTTTCATATGTAAATTTTTGGGTTTTTTGCAAATATTTACTATGGAATTAGAACTGGCAAAACAAAAAAATCTTGGTTCTGGGTGCCGTCAATTATTGTTTATTTAGAACTATGTACAGATAGATGTGCTACAAATATTATATTACTCTAGTGGAATTCATCTCTAATATCTACAATTTTATAACACCTATTTACATTTTTACATTTGTTGCGTTTAATGTATTTACTACAAACCTACAAACAAACACTATAATGAAAAACATATTTTAGATGCACAGGGATCATCCACAGTAAAATAATGATGTGCATCTACAAATGATTCTTCAAAATCACTTTCTATATCAACTTCATCATCCTCGCTATCTCCGTCTTCGGCCAAATTAATAATAATATTATCTACAACAGTATTCATAAGTGGTACAGTGTTCATAAATTCATCTTCAATCTCTTTAACATCTAACACATCTAACTTTCCAATCATTTGCAGAAAATGTGTCGAAAAATTCTTTACAGAATTTTTTGACCTTTGTAAAATTGAAGGTAACATTTCGTTTGGCCACATATTATCTAAGTGCCGCCCAAACATTTTCGATCGGATTTAAGTCCGAGTGATAAGGGGGTAGCCTTAAAACTTGTAATCCATATCGAATAAACAATTCATCAATTTTGTAAGTTTTATATTGCGGTTTGTACATTCTTGCAACGTTATAAAGATCCGGTTTTAACATTTGTTCACTGTAATATATGTTTCTTTCATAAAGCCAGTTTTTAAATTGCTGTTTAGTCCAAGCAGTCGTAGGTAATTTTTCATTTAGAAGATTGTGATATGGGGCGTTATCAATTACTACAACAGCGTTTGGTAGGTTTGTTAGTTTTTCTTGTACCCACTTCTCATAATTTTCGTACGCCATTTCGTAATGATAATCTCCTGTTTTTGACTGGGAGTTCCACATAATACCAGGATTAGGTACAAAACCATTTTCACTTCCTGCATGCACAATAATGAGCCTATTACCTTTTGAAACGGGTTTTCTTAATCCTTCGTTACTCTCGTCGCTCCATCATTTAAGGTGCGTGTGACATTAATGAATGTATGTTTCATCCATATAAATGATGGGTTTGTTCTGTTCCCTGCATATTTTTATGTTTCTTAAATATAGTAGGCGGAAATGTCTGATTTCGTGACGTACCATTAACAAACTTCTGTTGTTTTTCATGTTGGTCCAACGAAAACCCAAAGAATGTATTTGTATCCGCAGAGATTCGCGACTTCCTGCGAAGCCATAACTATCTGCAAAGGTTTGGTGTACATTTCTTAAGGTGGGTACTTTTTTCTCGGATATGTGATAATTTATTATGCACCTTCTAATTCATTCATACGGATACTGGACGTTCTTCGTTTTTTAGTAGACACATCAGTGTCAGTAATACTTCTTGCCAGAGCTTCTTTTTTAATACGGGAAAAAGTTCTTTGGCTAACTTTCGTAGCAGCAGAAACTCGTTCAATGACCTGACCATAAATTTAGTCGATATAAATGTTGTATTAAAAGTTTTACTCATGTGTATTTTTATACAAATAAAATGAGGAAGTAGTTAAATTCGTTTTCAGTGACCGTTCTTTGAAATAAAAATTTCTGTCGTGGTTTTCCACCATTTAAAAGAAGATTGAATTCGAAAATACTATATTACGTTTCAGTTCATTAGTTGTTTTAAACGATCTTTAGATTTTAGTTCAAACATATTTTAATATGACCAACCGCAATTGTAACTGAAATCGGAAGATGGTTCAAAACAAATAATAAAACCGAAACGTAATAGAGGTATGATATGAGTATAATAATTATAATTATAGGCTAAAAACCTATTACATTTAAATAGGTATCTTCTACAAAATAAACATGTGCCCTTTTATGTACTCCTGTAGACAGAAACAGAATAGATATTCAAGCAACAAGTGCATAAAATGGTGCTTTTTTCACGAATGGAAAAATTGACGCATGAGCCGCAGGCATGCAAAAACCAAAAAATGTCTCATTTAGGTTGCTCTAAATGGACTAAAAATGGCGTCGATTTGTTTGTAATGATGACATAACGGTCCATAAAATTGACACATGAGTGCATAAAATACTTTGTCTCACCCTAATGACACTTTTTTAAATCGTTGAACAAATAAATATTTTATGTTAAAGAGTTAAATAATTACTTTGGTTTAAAAATTTAATTGCAATAATTAAAACTTACCTTTGTTAATGGAATTGTCGACTTGTCGCCTCGGTCAAGAAATTTAAAACGTTCATAATTATTTCACGACACTGCTCACTCAGCTTTTTATGAACAACTATAGTTTCTGGAGTCGCCATAATAAGTTAGTATTGCACAACCCCGGTAATCACACTTTTCTCTGAACTGTACAGTCCAAACGAAGCTTACTAATTCTGCCAGCGAAGTGAGCTCTTGCAATCCGCATATGTCTTTGCTACAGCGCATCGGAAGTTGCCAATCTTCCGACTGCCAAAATTAATTTGCCAGCCTGTATATTACATTGCACGCAGTGCATGTTGTTGAATCGTCGTTTGAAAAAAGGTAGGACTGGGCTCATAACACTGTAGAAAAAGTACCTAGCTTACTGACGAATGTCCAAGTTTAGAATTAATTAGAAATGTCGAAAAAAATAAGGTTTGTCAGTTTTGAAACGAAAAAGAACGTGTATATAGGTTTCTGTTATAATTAAGATTGTTATTAGTAGTTGTTCGATTTATAGAATTTATGTAAGTTTTTAACTTTTTTTGGTCGAGCTCTTGGCAATACTGCAATCATCCCTTTCCTCAAAAATAAAAGTTCCCTCCGCCTATGTCCTATTTTTTTACCTAGCAAAAATAACTTGAACATTCGATACTCCAAATGAAGCATATACTTCAATAAAGAGACTCGTCGATGATAGTTCTTGATTTAACTTTTCGGTAACCGGAACAGTGAATTGTTATGTGCATTAAGCGAGGGTTCAGATCAGCTTTCATCCCATCTCCCATATCCTAAGGTACGTGATATTGTTTTGAGCTCGACTATTTGTTTTTACTTTTCCGCCCAACCTAACTATATGCGAGAAAAGTATTGGTTTACCCCAAAAAAAAAGTTTTTAAAAAAAAAATCCTGTGTGTATGTCGTCTTCGTTGTCGTTGGTCACTTTTCTTTACATATCTTGTTAGCACGATACAGCCTCCGGCGTGCAGCAAGTCACCAATGTTATGATTGAATATTGTGAAGGACATATCAGAGATGAGCCCTATGATTTTCAGCTCGCCAGAGCAAGTGTAACGGGTGCTACGGTACTTGAAGTACGAAATATTTGTCATTTAATGAGAAATTTCAGTTTGTTAGCACGATACAGCCTCCGGAGTTCAACAAGTCACCAATTTTATGATAGAATATTATTCAGAACATCTCACAGATGAAGCCTATTGATTTTCAGCGCAGCACAGGCGGTACAACAGGTGCTATAGTACTTTATGTACGACATTTTGGTCATTTTCAGAAAAATTTCAGTTTGTTAACACGATACAGCTTCCGGAGTATATACAAGTGATCAATTTTATGATTGGATATTATTCAGAGCGTCTCAAAGATGAAGCCTATCAATGTTCAGCTCACTAAAGCCAGTACAACGGGTGCTATGGTACTTGAAGTACCAAATTTTCGTAATTTTTGGAGAATTTTCAGTTTGTTAGCACGATACATCCTCCAGAGTGTATACAAGTGACAAATTTTATTATTGAATGTTGCTCAAGGTGTCTCACAGATATACCCTATTGATTTTCAATTGACGAGAGCGAGTACAGCGGGGCCTATAAATCCAGATATACTACATTTTTAGTTATTACTTTTCCGCCCAAGAAAAGTATTGGTTTACCCCAAAAAAAGTTGGAATTTTGAAATTTTTTTTTGAGTTATTTCCACGTTTTCTATCAACAACAGCACGAAAAAACGGTTTTTGGAAAAAAAATTCTGTGTATATGTCGTCGTCGTCGTCGTTGTCGTCGGCCACTTTTCCTTACATGTCTTGTTAGCACGATACAGCCTCCGGAGTGCAATAGGTCAGCAATTTTATGATTGAATATTGTTAAGGACATGTCACAGATGAGCCCTATTGATTTCCAGTTCACCAGAGCCAGTACAACGGGTGCTATAGTACTTGAAGTACGACAGTTTGTCATTTTTTGAGAAATTTCAGTTTGTTAGCACGATATAGCCTCCGGAATTCAATAAGTCACCAATTTTATGATTGAATATTATTCAGGACTTCTCACTGATGAACCCTATTGATTTTCAGTTCACAAGAGCCAATACAACAGGTGCTACAGTGCTTTAGTACGATATTTTTGTCATTTTTGTACAATTTTCAGTTTGTTAGCACGATACAGCCTCCGAAGTATACACAAGTGACCAATTTTATGATTGGATATTATTCAGAGCGTCTCAAAGATGAACCCTATTCATATTCAGCTCACTAAAGCCAGTACAACGGGTGCTATGGTACTTGAAGTACCAAATTTTTGTCATTTTTGGAGAATTTTCAGTTTGTTAGCACGATACAGCCTCCAGAGAGTATACGATTAATCAATTTTATGATTGAATATTGTTCAAGGTGTCTCACAGATGTACCCTATTGATTTTCTGTTAACTAGAGCGAGTACAGCGGGTCCTATAAATCCAGATATACTAAATTTTTGGTTATTTTTGGAAACATTTCGGTTTGTTAGCACGATACATCCCCCGAAGTGTATACAAGTGACAATTTTATGATAGAATATTGTTCAGAGCCACAGATGCGGAAAAGTTAGTTATAATCCTCAAAACTTTTTATTTTTTAATACAATTATTATTATCATTAAACCCCAAACTGCAGTCCAATTTTTCTCTCATAAATTTGTATGAGCAAATCGACCAGTAGTAGTTAATTTCCACTGTAATCTAATAAAACATCTTGCTACGTCCGAGAGTATTATAAATGACTTTATAATATTGGTGCCAAAACCCGGGAAGAAGGTTTCTTTGTTGCAGTCAACGAACGTCAAAAACAGAAGGTTGTGGTGGAATTTCATCGCAATGCTTCTAAATAACGATTTCAAAACCTAAAACGGGAATATAATGGATCTGGCCTTAAGAAAATCTTACAGGACTCAATTAACAGAATTTATAAAATGTACCAACGATTATTTAACGCTATCGAACGAACAGATTGATATTAAAGAAATTCCTGTGTTTATCGCAAGAATTCAGTCAGTGCGGGACTGTTTGAAAAGAGTTAATGAGCCAATTTTACCAACGATCGATGAAGAAAAATTAGAAGAAGAGTGTGAGAGATTTATAGAATACGATGATTCTGCTGTAGCATGTATAGCGAGACTACAACAGGTAAATTCACGTGTTAGTTGCACTCATGCTACAGTTTCAAGTGAATGGCAACAGAAAAACGAGTCGAGCGAGAATAGACGAAATTAGAGACAGGAAAGTGACAACGCTTCTGAGAATAACAGAGAGGTTAGACAGAACAGAAAATTAGAAGATTACCTCAACTTGACTTAATAAAATTTGATGGTAACGTGCATTCTTGGCCAGCATTTTGGGAACAATATAAAATACATATTCACGATAAGAGGTCCTGGACGTAACAATTGGTAATGTTGCTGCTAGGAAAAATGTAAAAGATTGGAGGGTGATGAGCGAGCCATCACTTTCCGACCATAGGATCATCAAATTTAGGATAGAGGGAGATACTACCTCGATTCCAACAATCCGAAATACTAGAAATACTGATTGGTCTCTCTACAAGACCAATCTGAAGGTTAATTTGGAACACGTCGAAGTAAATGAGGCAAATCACCAGTACTACGACCTGGAAAAAAGAATCGAACAGATCAGCGAGGCAATAATGGAAGCTTTTCATTCCAGTTGCCCACTGTCAAAAGCTCGTTCAGAAAAGGATGCTCCTTGGTGGAATGAGAACCTGTCAAACCTCAGAAAAGAGGTCCGTCGGCTCTTGAATAGGGCCAAACGTGAATTAAGTGGCAGGGGTACACTGAGAAGCTTACTCAGTACAGTAAAGAGATTAGGAAGGTCAAAAGGCTAGATTTTCAAGCCTTTTGTGAAAAGATCACTTCCACTCCCACATCGGCCAGACTACAAAAAGTCATGGCAAATGGAGGAACGAACCCCACAATATCGCTGAAAAAGCCAGACGGATCATACAGTGAAGGTGAATAGGAACGATCGATTCTTCTTCTTAGAATCCATTTTTCAGGTAGTGAACCAGCAATAAGCACTGAAATAGCAATGAAAATTGTAATTCGTTTTAGGAGTTACAAAGCTCCGGTGGCTCTTCGTCTGGTGAGCAATAGTCGCAGGATCTTGCGAGTCACAAGAATCGCCACTTATTTTTTGGTAGTTTTTCAAAAATAAGAAATTACTTACACCAACTCCCTTCTTGTCTCAATTCAACTTAACTTTGTAACCATAATGATATCAATAAAAAATGAAAATCAGAACCTCACTATATGTTTTTTTTAATCAAGTAAGTTTACAGGCACATGTAATCAACTATTTATGATGGAAAAAGAAAAATATTCATTAGGTGCATTAAGTGTAAATAAAAACCATAATAACCCTTAAATACAGCTGTATTTAAGCTCACATCTGGTGAACAGTTTATTTAAATTGAGAACTATATATACATAGATATAGCAAATGCCCTGTACCAAAAAAAAATAGATATGACAGGTTACGAAAGATTAAAAAACAAATTAAACCCCCTTAATGAGTTTTATCACTATCCAGTACTGGTAAGTAAACAATACATTAATTTTTAATTATATATTTAATCAAGGTTTTAATTTCTTTTAGGAACTTGTGTAGCTGTTAACTAAATTACTTTTCAAGATGCAATCACTTGTGTTAATTAATAACAATACTTTGTATTCATAATTAAGTGATTGTCTAAGCTGATTATTGATTTTAAATAAAATATATTTCAAGGTAGACACACATTCATTTCTCAATACTTTAGGCAAGTCTGAATGTTACAAACTCACCAAAAAATCCCGCAAGGAAGATTGGGACATTGTTAAGAAACTATTTAACAGACAACGGTTGGAATGGGAAATAAATACCTTTCAACCATATAAATCACCAGTATTGGATGTCATATTTCCAGCACTTTTGCAGCAAGGGATACAGAAGATTCTTCCTCACCTGCTGAAGATTACAAGAAGCAGTCTAGCAGTTGGTCTAATACCTAGAAAATGGAGAAGGGCAAGGGTAATCTTCATACCAAAAATAAGGAAAAAATATGGGGCTGATCCCAGTTCTTTTAGACCCATCTGCCTAACATCGTTTCTACTCAAAACGATGGAGAAAGTAGTGGATAACTACTTAAAAACAGAGAACCTGGAGAATATACCACTTTATAAATGTCAGCAAGCCTACAAAGCGGGTTGATCAACTGAGACGGCCCTGTATCAGCTGGCCGAAATCATCCAGAGAACTCTGAACAACGAAGAAATTGCAATGTACCCATTCCTGGATATATCTAGGGCATTTGACAACACAACTAATGTGTCTGTCAAAGAAGCAATAAAAAGGCGAGGAGTAAATGAAACCATTGTAAAACGGATGTATGAGTTGTTGAGGACGAGGATAGCTGCGACACAGGTGGGAATTCAAACCACCTCAGTTAAAGCCACTCGAGGGACACCTCAAGGGGGAGTGATATATTCCCTTCTATGGAGCCTCGTAGTAGATGAGTTGCGCTACAGGCTAACGGAGCTTGGCTTCGAATGTATGGACTATGCTGATGACATAGTTCTAATAGTCAAAGGCAAGTTCGAGAGCTCCTTGTGTGATTTATTACAAAAGGGCCTCAAAATTATTAAGCAATGGTGCTTGTCAGTGGGGCTTAACATTAACCCAAACAACACCATAGTAATTTCATTTACCCGGAAAAGAACACGTCCAGCCATGAAACCCCTATCTTTAAACGGAGAAATTATTGAATGGAAATCAGAAGTTAAATATCTAGGGATAACCCTAGACAGTAAGCTTCTGTGGAATAAGCATGTTGATATATCTGCTAGTAACGCAATAGGAGCTTTTTTGGCATGCATAAATCTGGCTGTAACCCAAAAATACTGGGATGGATATACTCTATGATTGTGAGACCAGCAATTATGTATGGGGTAATAGTTTGGCATACAAAAGCAAGTCAGTACAGCACGAGGAAGACCCTCGACACAGTTCAAAGGTCAAAGGCTTGCCTGTGTGTGCATCATTGGAGCTATGAGAACCTGTCCAACTAGGGCACTTGAGATCATTAGAGATCTCACACCTCTACATCTGGTGATAGAAAGACCTGCCTAAGAGGCAATTCTTAGAATATCTAAGGAAGGTTCAGGCAATGAGAGTATTAAAAATCAGGGAGCCTGGTCCTCTCTAACAAAATACATCTCATGAGCGAATCTTTCCAGTGACGAAATGATCAAGAAAGTAAGTATCGAAAAGAATTTCAATACGATGCTTAATAAGAGGAGAAACTGGGAAAGGGAATACACCACCCAAACTCTCAAAAAAAACACCATTAGATGGTATACGGATGGTTCAAAAACCATCACTGGAGCAGGCGCTGGAGTATTTGGACCTGGCACCAGATACTCATTATCGTTAGGTTCCTTCCCGAGCGCCTTTCAGGCAGAAATACTTGCCATTGAAAGATGCGTGTAAATGAACCTAGAAAGAAGCTATCAGAAATGTGACATATCGATACAATCTGATAGTCAAGCAGCTATCAAAGCATTGAGCTCCCATGTCATAAACTCAAAGTTTGCATGGAATGCCAGGGTCTCTTTAGTCAGGGGTCCTGGCCACTCGGGAATCATGGGAAATTAAGAGGCCAATACACTTGCCAGGAAATTAGCACAAACGCCCTTTATTGGCCCGGAGTCTTTCTGTGGTGTAGGAAAATGCTCCTATAAGAAAGAGTTTCAGAAGAAAGAGGAAGCCGAAAGAGAAGCACTCTGGCGGTGCCTTCCCGGGCTGGAACATTCCAAAAAGTTCCTGCGGAACTTTGACACTGCTAGATCCAAAAAATATTTGGATCTCAGTAAAAACAAGCTACATCTCCTTACGGGCTTTCTTACAGGACACTGCCGCCTTAGGAAGCACTTAATGAGAATAGATCTAGAAGAAATTGACGGGTGTAGATTCTGTGGGGAGGAGGATGAAACTCCGGATCACGTAGTTCTAGAATGCTTCGCCATTGCAAGCCAACGCAAGAAATGCTTCGGACAAGAACTTGTAAGAGCGAGGACCTAACCTCGTTGAAGCCGTCCCAAATACTAGAGTTCATTAGAACCCTGCAACTAGAAGGCGAGCTGTAGTAGTAGCGAAAACAGTTCTGATAGAGGAGGGGACACAATAAACGTTAGGTTTCAGTGCATTGTAACCCCGTTAAAATCTAATCTAATCTACACATCAAATTTAAAAAAATTGTGCAGCTTCATGTTTAACTTAAAATATCTCGAGAAATATTGACTTTATCGTTATGTGGAAAGAGTAGGTACATTATTTATGTAAAAAGTATAGGACAATCCAAAAATTTCTATTACACCAGTGGCGTAGAATTTGGGAATGCTGTCTATTTGGGTCAGACCCTTAGAAATTTTGAAATCCGATACAGTGAACACTTACGAGCATACAGATTAAAACAACCAGATAAATCCCACTGCGCAAAACATCTACTTGACACCAATCATTCATTGACACCTAACACAGAACTAGAAGTGCTGCATATTTGTGAAAAGAAACAAGAACTGGACTTCCTTGAAGAATTGGAAATAAGATGACATTTAAGAAAACCACAATATGAAGTTGTCAATGAACAGATAAATCTAGGGAGTTCTCCACTAATAAACTGTCTTCTTAAGTGATAATTGTAAAGATCAGCAGATATAGTTTTCCTGGTTTTATATATCATTGCACAGTTATACTGATCTTAATTGGAAAAATGATATCCAGGATATCACCATAGGGCTAATAATATCTAAACTTCAATATTTGTAATATCACATCTTCTTTTTTCTATTAACATATATTAAGTCAATCACAAGTTAGGTCACTTGTTGGTCTAGCCAAAAATAACTACTAAACATCAGGTAGGTATCAAATGAAATGTAACTTCTATCATTCTGACGATGATATTGATTTATCGAAACAATTGTCAATTTTTTAGAATTTTCAACAATTTTTATTATATCGTGGAATTAGCTAGAAACAGTGAGTTTCATTTAAAACACTAATGTAAAAATATACTACATAATCTGATGTATATTACCTTTGTTTATATCGTAACGCTATATATAACAAGGACATTATTTTATATGTATAGTGCCTTTATGCAAGGCACTGTATTTATATGTTTAATATACCAGTGTCATCTTGTACATAACTAATGAAATAAGTTAAAAAGAAATCACTTTACCAAACCGTCTGCATCAACAACTTTCCGATAGGTGACGCACGTATCTAAATAAATAAAAAGCATTCTGGGAACTGTATAAAAATTTAGGATATTAAAAATGAATAAATTTATTATATAATTGTTTATTATTATATTTAGCAATCGAAAAACTATATACGACCGCTACCTGACTTGCCAATAGTTGTGATTATTATTAAATTTGAGAACCAGTTTAAAGAATATTGAGCATGAATTGGAATTCAATGGATATATAGAAAGCGAAAATGGACTCATGGAAAGAATTTGGAAGGGAGATGTCAGAGACACATGCATAAGATAATAGAAAATTTTGGACAGCAATAAAAGGATGAGGAAGTAAAGGAAAAGATATAAGAGCAATAAAAAATAAAAATAACGAATTGGAGACCGAAATAAATCAAATATTAAAGACTTGGAAAGAACACCACGAAGACAACTTTAGTAATAGGTCGAAGAAGAAAACAAAGAATATAGCGGAAGAGGAATGGAATGAATATGAATACCATGCAATCCAAAGAGAAGAAATGGAAGTGGCTATAAATAAACTTAAAATAGGAAAAGCCAGTGGGGAGGATGAAGTAGCGCCAAAGCTAATAAAATGGTTAGGAGAAAAAGAAAAAGACTGGCTGTGTCTCATATGCAGGGAAGCATGGGATACTCAAAAAATCCCCAAAGACTGGGAAAATAACCTTATACTGCCAATACATAAAAAATGGGATCAGACACTGTACAATAATTATAGACCAATGTCTATACGAGAATGATAGAGATCCGATTAAGACGTTATATAGAAGCAAAATTAGAAGAGGAACAAGCAGCTTTTAGACCAGGACGAAAAGTAAATGATAATATATTTATTTTAAGAAGGCTAATTGATAATACAATAGAAGCGGGAGAAGAAAAGTATTTAACATTTATTGACTTGACGGCAGCTTTTGACACAGAGGAAAGAGAAAATATTTGGGAGGTATTGGAAGATTTAGAAGTACCGAAAGCTGTAATTAATGTAATTAAAAGCACATACGAGACAGTCAAATTAAGAGTGTAGATAGGAGGTCAAAGATCGGAAGAGTTTCTAATGAAAAAAGGTATAAAACAAGGTGATAGTTTAAGCCCACTGTTGTTTGTCATTATAATGGACAAAATAGTGAAGGAAATAAAAAGACAAGGAGGAAATCTGGACATGATAATAGGGTACAGAAACATGGTGCTGGTCAGATTAAGTAATTTACTGTATGCAGACGATATTGTACTTATAGCAAAATCAAAAAATAAAATGCAGAAACTAATCAACTTATTGGCAAGAGAAATGGAAAGTAGGAAAATGACAATAAATACAAAAAAAACCAAAGTAATGATAGTAAATGAAAAACAGCGAGAGGGGAGTAACAGCAAGGAATTGAAATGTAATTACAAAACATTAGAAAGAGTAACAACTTATAATTACCTAGGAAGTATCATAACAGAAGAAGGAAAAATAGATGCAGAACTTAATAACAGAGCAAATAAATCAACAAGATTATATTATTCCTTAAATCGAACAATATTAAGCCATAAACACATTGATATGGACACAAAGCTGGAAATCTACAACAAAATTACAGTCCCAACTATAACTGGGTAATGCAGAAAAACGAGGAAACAAAGATAAATGCAATGGAAATGAAATATTTAAGGAAAATAGCAGGTAAAACTAAATGGGATAGAGTAAGGAACGAAGAAATCAGAAGCATAACTAATCAAGAACCAATAATATCACAGGTTAAAAAGAAACAATTAAACTAGTATGGCCACCTAGTAAGAATGAAGCAAGATAGAATTGCGAGAAAAGTTATGGAAATAGGAATATTAAGAAGAAGACAGAGGGAAAGACCCAGGAGGAAATGGATAGATCAGATTGGAAAAATTGGAAAAAACAAGGGAAAAACATTAGGAGAGATGAAGGCATTGGCCAAGGACATAAAAGAATGGAAAAAATGGGTACATGAAAAAATCCAATCCGACGCCTGAGAAGGCATAAGGATAAGAGAAAGAAAGAAAGAAAGATATACCAGTGTCACCTTGTATTTAACTAATGAAATAAGTTAAAAATAAATCATTTCACCAAACCGTCTGCATCAATAACCGATAGATGACGCACGTATCTAAATAAATAAAAAGCATTCTGGGAACTGTAAAAATTTTTAAGATATAAAAAATGAATAAATTTATTATATAAATGTTTATTATTATATTTAGCAATTGAAAAACTATATACGACCGCTGCCTGACTTGCTAATAGTTGTCGTGATAATTATTAAATTTGAGAACCAGTTTGAAGAATATTGAGCATGAATTGGAAGTCAATGGACATAGATAGATAATTTTCAAAAATTGGATCGTAAGATTGAGTTGAAAGTGACAAATGTGAAAAATAATAGGGTTAGGATGTATAAATCAAAATAGCTTTCTGTTTAAGAATTTTGTAAATAATTAAATAAATTTAACAAATAGCCATTGGGGATTCCATGCACAATAAAATAAACGTATCAAAAAGCGTTTTAATAGGTGAAACAGTCCAAGAGAGAGAAGTTTTGGAAATAGTGCTGTTGGAGCACCTGCATCTGAAGCTGCAGCAACAAGTGCCAAAAATCAAAACTACTCTCTTGCCTCTTCTTCGACAGCAGAAATGGATATCAATAATTGTGTTATAAAACAGTTTACCTACGACCACCCCTGTAAGTAGTCAAAAACAGACAGTCGGCAATCAATGTAAGACGTCTATTACGCACGGTAAAACAAAACGCACGGCTGTAAAGTAAATCGCACGGCTGTAAAGTAAATCGCACGGCTTCCATAGCGACCACTTAGCAACTGTCAATAGACGTAGCCATTTTATTCAAAATGTATTACTTAGATATTTGACGTTGAATTTTATTCTATATATAAATGGTAGATAACATTTATTAGATATGAGATTGCATTTAATACTAAGAGTTATTTGGAATTATATGATAATTGGTTCCGTTTCATTCAATCCGCATCTTTTAGCTGTGTGAATGTATCTCATTTTAGTAAACAATAGTATATTATACACCAAGCGACTAAAGTGGCCCATTTAAACCCGCGAGTGGTGTTTGATTCCTGAGGGAAGTAATCCACCTAAGGGATTAATGTCACTTTAGTCGAGAGGTGTATACGCTATTTTATGCAATTCCGGTAATTCTACATACATTTTTAATATAAATAAATACTACTTAGGACGGACTTTTACGAAACTTGGCTGGGCGTCGAGGGTGAACGTCTAAGATGCTTGGCTGGGCATCGAGGAGCGACTTTTATAAGACTTGGCTGGGCATCGAGGATGTACGTTTTTACTTGTACTTTAAATACCTTAATAAGATTATAAACACAAGTACAAGTGGGTCGTAGGTAAAGTATAGTACGTAACTCGTTCTGTAACGCATTTTACGCACTCACGGAATTACGCACTCGCCGCTACGCGGCTTCGTGCGTAACTTTTTTGTTCGTGCGTAAAATGCTTCTTACAACACACGTTACGTAATATACTATTACCTACGACCACCCCTGTAAGTAGTCAAAAACAGACCGTCGGCAATCAATGTAAGACGTATATTACGCACGGTAAAACAAAACGCACGGCTGTAAAGTAAATCGCACGGCTTCCCTAGTAACCACTTAGCAACTGTCAATAGTCGTTGCCATTTTATTAAAAATTTATTATTTAGATATTAGACATTGAATTTTATTCTATATACAGGGTGCGGCATTAGTGCGAGGAAGTCCAATTACTCACTTGTCGTGAGAGATAAGATAAAATTTCATTTAGCTAAAGGTTAAGCCATATATAGGACCATATTTTGAAAATATTTTCAAATATACAGGGCCACCCATATTGGCAGGATGAACCTAGCTTATCTTTTTATAAATGGAACGCCCTGTATATTTCCACATTTTTTCATTCTCCTCGATTTTCTTGTTTGTGCGATATGAGGTATTACAATGTTATACGAGGTAATTTAAAAGATATAAGTACTTTTTTAGTAATTTCCTAGAACATCAACACCCTGTACCATTGTATAGATTTGATATCAAGAAATCCATTTACGATCAAACGATTTTTGATATAGTTTACTATTCTCCAAAATTAATAACATATCGAGATACTCGTTCTTTATATACAGGATTGGTCATAAATCGGAATGATCATTTACTGGGTTTTCTTAAATGGAACACCCTGTATTTTAGTATCGGAATGATATGGTATTGTATGGCACTTCATTATTTCTTAAGCCTTCCCTATACCTAATTACACTAATTTGTAAGTTATTGATGATACTTCCAGCCAAACATTATTTGAAACAAATATTAGGTGCAATTTTATTAGTTTGACGGTGGAAATATTCAACCAAAAATAATTTTCATAAAAAAAACACAAACTAATCTAGTCTGGCGCATAATTGATTAATATTAGGTGAATTACTAAAATACATGAGTACTTAAGACTGTTGGAGTATAAAACATTACTAAAATCACACAATATTCTAGTTGACTATGAAAATAATAGGTTATAGGTTATTGCTTCACAAGCATAAGCATCATTATACAAAATAGAAATTACTAATATTCCCAAACTTGATATCCATTATCAAATAAACAGAAAAATGGAATTAACGTTTGATATAGTTACCTAATAAAAATAACAAGAAAATCGTTGAATTTACAATAGATGTTCAAAATGACCTCCATCGACGTCGATACATAATTGCAAGCGATCATCAAAGGAGCGACATTTGTTAAGATATTTCTGTTTAAGTTCATAAATGCATTTCTAATTCTCACCTTCATATTTTCTTTAGTTGTAGGAGGAGTTTTATACACCACATCTTTTATATATCTTCAGTAAAAAAATTCTAGCTTGTTCAACTCTGGAGATAATGGTGACCACCTTATAGGTCGTACCTTTCCAATCTATCTTCCAGGAAAATTATAACTTAGAGGATCATTCACTAAAAAATGGTGGTATACTGGAGCGCCGTCATTTAATATCCACATTCTCTGACGTATGTGCTATTTCCAATAATTCCACCCCAAACATTTAATGACCATCTTATGGTGCGGATTTGAAGTTGAGTAGTAGTGGAAATTATGTCTGATTACAGTACCATTCCTATGGAAAGTAGCTTCATCTCCAAATAAAACATATTCAAAAAAAGATGCATCATTCTGAATTTGTTCCTTGCACACCGACAAAATTCCACTCTTTTATTATAATCGTCCTCTTAAAGCTCTTAACGCAATTCTCCCTACACTGCGACCACTAATTTCAAAAACATTTGCAATTTCCCTCGTACTAATATGTGGATTCTCAGTGACACTAAGAATGACATTTAATTCATTTACAACAGTTTTGGTTCGTTCAGATCTCTGGTAATTTACGTGTCCAGTCCGTTGAAATCGTTCTAATACAGTTTGAAATGATTCTGTTCTTGGTTGTCGCCTATCAGGGAATTGCTGATGATAAATTCTTCTTGCCAGTAACACATTTTTGTTACATTCTCCTAGCACAAAAACCATATCAGACAGCTCTTCCTGAGAAAAATTCATGTTGATAATGGTAAGCAGGAACTAATAAAAGTAATCTAATGTCAAATTTTTAAACCAGTTTATTGTCAAAGTCATAGCCAACTAGAATAATGTGTGATTTTAGTAATGTTTTGTACACCAACAATCTCAAGTACTCATATATTTTGGTAATTCACCTAATATTAATCAATTATGCGTCAAACTAGATTAATGTGTTTTTTTTTTCAAGAAAATTATTTTTGGTTGAATATTTCCACCGTCAAACTAATCAAATTTCACCTAATATTTGTTTCAAATAATGTTTGGCTGAAAGTATCATCAATAACTCACAAATTAGGGCAATTAGGTATAGGGAATGCTTAAGAAATAATAAAGTGCCATACAATACCATTTCATTCCGATAGTAAAATACAGGGTGTTCCATTTAAGAAAACCCAGTAAATGATCATTCCGATTTATGACCAATCCTGTATATAAAGAAGGAATATCTCGATATGTTAATAATTTTGGAGAATAGTAAACTATATCAAAAATCATTTGTTCGAAATCTATACCAAATCTATACAATGGTACAGGGTGTTGATGTTACTAGGAAATTACTAAAAAAGTGCTTATATCTTTTAAATTACCTCGTATAACATTGCAATACCCCATATCGCAGCACAAACAAGAATCGAGGGGAACAAAAAAATGTAGAAATATACAGGGTGTTCCATTTAAAAAATATAAGTTAGGTTTATCCTGCCAATATGGGTGGCCCAGTATATTTGAAAAAATTTTCAAAATATGGTCCCATATATGGCTTAACTTTTATCTAAATAAAGTTTTTTCGTATCTCTCACCACAAGGGAGTAATTGGACTTCCTCGCACTAATGCCGCACCCTGTATAAATGGTAGATAACATTTATTAGATATGAGATTCCATTTAATACTAAGAGTTATTTGGAATTATATGCTAATTGGTTCCGTTTAATTCATTCCGCATCTTTTAGCTGTCTGAATGTATCTCATATTAGTAAACAATGTATATTATACACCAAGCGACTAAAGTGACCCATTTAATCCCGCGGGTGGAGTTTGATTCCTAAGGGAAGTAATCCACCTAAGGGATTAATTTAACTTTAATCGAGAGGCGTAGGTATACGCTATTTTATGCAATTCCGGTAATTCTAGATACATTTTTAATAAAAATAAATACTAGGTACTTATGATAGACTTTTACGAAACTTGCCTGGGCATCGAGGGTGAACTTCTAAGATGCTTGGCTGGGCATCGAGAACGGACTTCTAAAATGCTTGGCTAGGCATGGAGGATGTACGTTTTTATTTGTACTTTAAATCCTCTAATAAGATTATAAATATAAGTACAAGTAGGTCGTAGGTAAAGTATAGAACGTAACTCGTGTTGTAACGCATTTTACGCATTCACGGAATTACGCACTCGCCGCTACGCGGCTTCGTGCGTAACTTTTACGTTCGTGCGTAAAATGCTTCTTACAACACACGTTACGTAATATACTATTATAACATTTTAGTTCATTAAATTACCAGTACCAGTTCAACGCATTTCATCTCTATCAGTAGTGTCTGTGTTCTTTTGATTTATAC
>OY998179.1:90679093-90856960 GCA_963921935.1 Galeruca laticollis | reverse complement strand
AAACCCAATATGTCGCCAAGACAGTTGGGAGTAGTCCTGCTCGCCGAACGGAATTCTATATTTACTGTAAATCATACATTGTAACGTATTATTATTGGGTTTTAACGCAAATACAGTTTCAAATGATTGCTGGTGCCACCACCACCACCACCTAACTTGTCTAGTATGAACGCTTCAATATCAGCGATTTCGTAACATCCCGTTGGTATATCAAAACTCTGCATCATGTTGTTGTCATCGTAGTAGTGAAATTTGCGATTTTCAATGTTTGGTATACTATGGTATGAGTGGAAGGAACGTAGTGCTAACTCATAGTCTTTCTCAGGATAGAGTACAATAGGCGTAGGAGGTTGGAATGTAAATACGTGATTTGTGCTATTTACTCTCAAACAAACTGCGACATGATGACTGATGCATGTCAAGGGATGAAGGTACTTTAAATAATACACAGAACTATGTTCAAGATTTATTTAATACACTTTGACATAGAAAACAAGATGCCTGAGAACTTGCAGGACCATCCCAATGCGTTGTCCAATCGGGACGGTTGTAGTGAAACGAAGCACGGCAGACGAATTTGTAGCTCAAAATTTGTTTTGTAGTCATTAGGTAGTATAATGCCATATATCCAACAATTCAGACGGGCTGACAAACCCAATCAGATATTGAATGGGGACTTTTTTCAGCGCATCAACAGTAAAACTTCGTGGCTTTTGCATTAATAATGTTTTAATGTCATCCCACTCCTCTCCCATTGTTCCAAGGATGTTGAAGTAGAAATTTCAAACACAAATGTCCACAATTGATTTGATCGTAGTTTTGATACTGATTATTGTTATAAAAAATATTTTTTCCTCCTCCTCCTAGATACTTTACAAGTTCTTTGGGCGGTTTCAAATTACCAAATGAATCGAAATACTCGATGACATTGTTTTTCTTTATATATGCTACCCAATGTGTTCCACTGTTTTTGGATGAGTCCAAGTTAACCACTGCACACTCTTGTTGTCGTCGAGGACCGGATTTAGGTAGAGTGTCACGCATGAAAACACCACGAAAGTGTGAGATTTTATATAATTTTGCATAACGCGCAATATCGGTGTCGTACAGTGGACGATTGGGTAGCTTTATCGCGAGTTTTTTTTTTAAATACAATCCAAATCCTCTGCCACTAGGATACTTTTTCAGATATAAACCATTTCCGACATGTTCCATAACCTTATTATGGCGGTGGTCTTCTTCCAATTTTTTTCGAGCATTATTTGCATCAATGACAGTCTTTGCAATCCCAGCAGCTCCACCCGATAGTGCTCCGAGTGCTGAGAGACCGGCAAACAGAGGTAATAAGTGGTAGAAAACCTCCAGATTTTACTGGTATCACTCGAGGAACAACAATTTTCTTCGATCCACCAAATTGTTTAATAAGTGATTTGGCTGCTCGTAAGGCAAACAAGGCGCTTTCTTTTAGAGATGCTCCTCTCTTCATTGATTTTCCCACCTTTAGCACTACGTCTCGATTAAAGGAACGTCGTTGTTTCTTTGGACGACTTCCCATTCCCAACTTTCGTTTCACTTTCATGGTACCAGTAACAAGTAATGCAGCAGCTTTTTCACCAAAAGATCCCTCTTTTGATTTTACTCGAGCCCAAGCCTTATCTTCCAACTCCTTATCTGCTTTGTGACGTTCTTCAAGAGATTTATTTTGCGAATAAGCTATATCGTGTTGTTTGCAGGCGTCGTCTAAAGGATTAATGCCTGCGTCACCACGTGCAAGTCGCTTTTGTAGTTTTGTTCCAGCTATAAATGTACGTAATATATGTATTAACGAAAAAAAAAAGACAAGTTATATTCACTTACGACCACAATAATTGTAGGTAGGCAAGTGAAGTTCGAATGGCAGTTTATTTATTAGAGAATTCAAAAGACCTTCTCCCTCAAACACCAACATTAAGACTGATGTATGATAATGCTGCGATATCCATATTTATAGAATAACACTCTAATAAAATTCTTCACAAGATGAAGATCGTTCAACAAGAGCAGACGCTACCCATTGAAAACTTGGACTTTACCTCTAATCCATCATCTGTTGGTAAACATGGTAAACTACTACCAAATTCTTTTCGTGCAATCATCTGTGGTCCTAGTGGGTGTGGAAAGACAAATGTTATGTTGTCGCTCCTATTCGATCCAAATGGTGCTAAATTCAAAAATGTTTACGTTTATTCCAAGTCGTTATTTCAACCAAAATATAAATTGTTGCAAGAAGTCTTAGGAGAAGTTAAAGGTGTTGGTTATTTTCCATTTAAAGACAATGAGGAAATTATTAGTCCAGATAAAGCGCAGTCAAACTCGATATTCATATTTGATGATGTTGCCTGCGATGGACAACAGAAAATTCGTGAATATTATTCAATGTGTAGGCACAAGCTCATTGACGCGGCCTACTTATGTCAAACATATTCGAAAATACCAAAACAGCTCATACGTGACAATTGTAATATGATTGTGTTATTCAAGCAGGATGAAATTAATCTAAAACATATATTTGAGGAACATGTGTCACCAGACATGACATTTGAAGAATTTAAAAAGATTTGCTCAGAATGCTGGTCGACTACTAACAACTATGGAACATTGGTGATTGTAAAAGATTTTGCTTTAAATAATGGTAGGTACCGTAAAGGATTCGATAAATTCATAAAGCACTAGACATTATCCTCAGTCATCGTCACCATGTCCAACGATAAGGTTGCTATTGCCATGCGTAAGAAAAAAATCAGTGAATTGGCGAGATCTATTCGCAAGAAATATTTAGCGTTAAAATTAGGAAAATCAGAACATGATACATCTCTAAATAAGCTATTTAAACCGATATCTGTACCGCTAAAAGAAATGGTCAAATCCTCAAAATCATTACAACAAGCCATAGTTTCAAAATTCATCCCTCCAAAAGAGGAAACAACGACAAAAAAAGAAAAAAATGCTGATGTATCATTTCTCGATACAAAACCCATAGCCGAGACGGATGAATCAGGAAATATACGTTATGATGATGAAGAAGGAGAAGACGATTATTATTATGATGATTATGATATAGGCACACATCCCAACGTTTCGCGTGATGTCATAGAAGATTATTTAGATCAATATCCAATAATTAGTCAACCATATCTTGAAGATTACTTTCGCAAAGATGATGAAATTGATAGAAGTTATGGTCCATTATATAATGATGAAATTGGTTGGATGTTGGGCAGACGTAGAATTGCATTCGATAAAAGAAACGGTAATATAAACATATTACGAGAGAAGGATGAGGGGGGTGGAGAAGGAAATATACCGGGGACTTCGGGATTGTATCAGCTTGTGTTTTACAATCATCCCAATGAATACTCTGATGATGATTTGAATAATTACAAAGCTCTGCTAACAATAACAAAAGCTCATCTCAATGCAGCAGATCGTCTGAAAAGTACTGCTACCGAAAAGTATCGCAACATAATTAGACCGTTGTTTAAAACTGACTCATCAAATATTAGTAGTAGTACTATAACCAAACCTCCATCAGCTCGAATATTAAAGAAACAACGACAACAACAACAACCAACAATCCATTCAAACCGCTCCATATACTAATGTAGGAAAAGGTCTTGTTGTCGGCGGCGGCGGTGGTGGTGGCCCTCTTTTGTCATACAACGAAAAACCGATGGAATACATTTATTGGGACGATCCCAATGAGCTGTGTGACCGTTTAAGATTACTGATTGCATCCAAGGAAGCTGGCAACACCTCATTCTCACACAACAACGAGATAATTGCAATAATCAATGAGTTGAAAGAGGCCAATATAATTGAATAACAAACGGAAAACATAATCATTTCAATCATGTCTGTCGATAAGTTTGGACATCGCCGCAATCATGCTAATGAGCGGGTTAAGCCGTATATGCCGAAAGTATCGTATCCACATACTCTAGACGGTAATATTGATGCAGAAAACGTAAAAATTTGTAATGTAAAGATGCCGACTGCAAATAGCGATGTTGCTAACAAACTATATGTTGATGAACAATTACATGTGTACCATAATGAGCTCGAAACACTTCAAAAAACAATAATCCCCTCATTACAAACGCAATTGGTATCTCATCAAAATAAAATCAACGAAATTGCTGCATTTATTTCGAGAAATCCTCCCGTCAGAGCTCGAGATATGGCAACTAAAATATACGTCGACGAGGTAGTTGCTATGGGCAAGGAATTTTTGAGAAATGATTTGGAGAGTTTTAAACAAGAAATACAGGATAAATTGTCGAAAAGTAATACTCTAATCAGTGATAAGATCGATATGTATAATACATACATAGAACGTTCGTTTCAAGTTTTGGACAGGGACTTGAAGAAGAAGCATGAAATTGAACAAAAGAAGAAAATAGATGAGAAGAGTAATGGATCATCAGTTTAGAAAGTGCATGCGCTTACGAAACATGTCATCCAAAGTCCAGCTTGTTAACGAACTCCATAAACCTATACGTAAAAATTATCCACGCAGACGTACAATTGTCAAAGGCATAGATGATTTATGGCAAATGGATTTAGCTGAAATGCGACCTTACGCTAATCAAAATAAAAATCACAAAATGATACTAGTCGTCATCGATTGCTTTTCAAAGTTTTTATGGACACGTCCATTAAAGACAAAAACCGGTGAAGAGTTAACTCGTGCATTCTCAGACATTCTCACCAACACAAAACGAGTTCCTAAAAATCTCCAATCAGACCAAGGAACGGAATTTTACAACAGCAAGTTTCAACAACTAATGAAAAAACATGGGATTAATCATTATAGTGTATTTAGCACGAAAAAAGCTTCTATGGCAGAAAGAGTTATTAGAACATTGAAATTAAAGCTTTACAAACATTTCAGTTTAAATGGTACCTATAGATGGATTGACATTCTCCCTAAAATTACACGAGATTACAATAACACAAAACATTCAACAACCAAATATAAACCTTCCAATGTCAATAAATCCAACGAAAAAGATATTTTAAACAAAACCTATACACATCTAAAGATTGCCGGACTTCGTAAATTTAAAGTTGGTGATATTGTTCGTATAAGCAAGTCGAAACATGTCTTTGAAAAGGGATACACACCCAATTGGACGACTGAACTATTCAAAATCATTAAAGTTAAAATAACCAATCCCACCACATATTTGCTCGAAGACTTGCAAGGTATCCCAATCAGTGGAGGGTTTTACGAAGAAGAGCTACAGAAAACGTCAAATCCACACATTTACTTGGTGGAGAAAGTACTTAAAAGAAAAGGCAACAAGATGTTTGTTACATGGTTAGGTTTAGATAGAAAACACAACACCTGGATACAAAGCACAGATGTAGTCACGTAATTACATCGCTTCACTACTCATGAATATATTGTTTTGTAGTAGTAGGAGATGTGAATGAGTATAAATAGAGGAGAGAGTTGTAGGTTAGATTCTCAGTCGTCAATATGAGTTCTCAAGACAGCGGCTATTTTAGTGCTACACAAAGTCATGTTAATTATGACACACAATTAGATCATATTTTACAAGTGTATGAAATGGCAGCCAAACAGGAAAACCACTACTTATTGTACACAGAGTATTGTACAGATGGAGATTTTCGAATTGGTTGTGGTTTGAGCCCCGCAAGAACGTTCAGTACTGCGATCACTCTATCATACACCGATAAACATAAGAAAATCAACTTCAGCTCATACGAATGGTTCACATTTATCGACATTTTAAATAATAATTCATTTATAAGTGCATCATTTCACGAAGAAGAAAAAAAAGAAGAAGCTGTGTTATCTTGTGGAGACTACTGCACCATTCGACAAATGGTATTTGATCGTGTTAAATGGTTGGAGGTGACCAAACATGATATCAGTGTACCTTTAAGAAAAGAAGATGTTTATCAAATACTACAAGCGGATCGTTGCCTCATCTCCCCACGTCTCACTCATTTAGAATCCATAAATTTTGGTGAATACTATGAAAATTTGGTGGAAAACATTAGAAATTTCAGTCAAACTAATGAAAATTTGACTAAATTTGAACTGATTCAAGTAATGTGTGACATCAACAATAGCGAATTAGCCATTGCACTAAGAGAATATATGTTTTTTTGTAAAGTTAACATTGTCAGTGATTTAGAGAAGTATAAAAACTAATTAATTAAAATTATTGTGTTTTATTTCATGTTCCCATCGTATGTGAGTTGATAAATGAAACGAAAATTGTCAATGATTTTGTTTCATGTTTCCAAGTTGATAGAAGGAGATCACTAATTATTTTTTATGTATTGCTTTTGAAAATTACAATACTTTTTATATTGATGAAATATATTTGAGAATAATATTTCATATATATATGTGTGTGGGTCTTAGAATAAATAAAACATTTACATTTTAAATCAATATTTAACTTTAATGGATAGACATAATTATAACGGTATAGAGAAATTAGATTTTTCGTGGGAACACCGTTTATTAAATTGCTTTTTTCAGTGCGTAGGTTAAGAATAAATAAACCATTTCAAATCAACATTTAGATAGACGTAATTATAATGGTACAGAGTAGTTCGTTTTCTCGTGGGAACATCGTTTATTAAATTGCTTTTTTTTAGTTTGTATGTTTGAGAATAAATAAAACATTTCAAATCAACATTTTAATAGATAGACGTAATTATAATGGTACAGAGTAGTTCGTTTTTTCGTGGGAACACCGTTTATTGCTTTTTTTCAATATTAGGAGAAGCTATTAAATTTTAATTTGTGTGGGTATCGTTGAGAGAACCACCTTGCAAATAGTGGGGGATATCGTTCCATATAAATTTGATATTTCACATCATACAAATCAGTTATCATTGAACAGTGATAGAATATTAAAATTAATCTGTGTGTTGTGTGAAGGCTACTCAGAAAAAAGTAAGTTTTTCATTTATTTCTTCAAATAACAAATCGTTCACTTTTGTTTTTTATGATATAAAGTTCCACTAAAAAGGTAGAGTTTATTAACACATATTTATTCTTTTGTAGATGGATCTACCTTCATTAAATTCAGTGTCGTTAATTACAGAGAAGAAGCCTATTATTAAACTTCAACATTTGACGCTTGGGGAAGCATACCCTATCTTAGGCGCAAAATTAGTTTCAAGCAAATTTGGTGGTGAAGTCATTTTGATAGAATTCGCAGACAATATCACATTCCTGCCCAAGAGAGTGACGGAACAGTACCGATGTCAACTTGATTATTTCAAAGCTCAAAAGCATTCTCTCATATTTAGAGGATTAATTGAAGTGGGCAGACCAAATCGTGCAATATCGTTTGAAATTGTTGAAAATTAGTTTTCGCTTGGTGAGTTTTTATTTATTATATATGTATATTATATATTTAAAGTGAAAAAATGGTGAATTTAATGAACAAAGCTGATCAAACGTTAACTTTCCTAAAAGAACATTATTCTAAACCGCTAGCTAATTCAATAATTAAATTAATAGACCGTCATGTTAGGAGATGTGTCTTGACTTTGGTTAAGTTCAAATTTTCCATTGGTGAGAAGAGAAAAATTCAATCAAAAATTGGGGAACTTAAGCGATTACGTCATCAAATTAATTCAATTACAAAAAAAAATATGGGTTATGGGTTGAGAAAACGAAGTGTAAAATGGTTAGATGTTGGGGTTATTTTTAATTGTAGAATTAGGACAGGGCTTATTGTAAATTTGAAACATAAAGTAATCGATGAATTTTTCAAAGATGCTTTTAATTTATTCAACGTTAAAATTTCACAAATATTGAAGGATCTAAAAATAATAAAAGTTAATACTACTCTCATTGGTGATTATATAAAGCAATCGAATGATCGGGAGGTGGTAAATCAAAAACATTTTAGTACACCCAATGCAATCATTGATGAGGGAACTGATTTAATAGAATGGTTTAAAAATAATGTCGTAGATCGTATTTTGAATAAAATGTCAGAGTTTCAAGAGAAACAGAGCGGTTGGGCATTAAGCAAAATCATTTCACTAGAGATAGCAATTAACAAATACGAAATGGGTAATGGTTCATCTTTCATTCGATTGCCTGAGCAGATACAGAAAAAACATGCATGCATCAACATCCAGAACAATGATGAAGCGTGTTTTTTCTGGAGCGTTGTTGCAGGTTTACACGCTCCCACAGGGCAGGTGAGCCGAACATCATCATATCCACACTATTCCACCGTTTTGAAAACTCGAGGCTTAGATATGCCAATGAAACTGCCTCAAATTAAGAAGTTTGAAACACTAAATGAAATTTCCATAAACGTTTATATGTTAGAGTACAATGAAACAGTGAACAAAACATTTTACACAGTATTGCCGGCAAGATTGACTAGGAAAAAATTAGACCGTCACGTCAACTTATTACTCATTCAAGATAAATACTTTCCGAAATTAAACGAATATGAAACAACGCCATCTCATAATGATTACAGTACTATTGTTGAGGTAAAATATCATTATTGTTGGGTTAAAGATTTATCGCGTTTAATTAGTTCACAGTTAAATAGAAACGATCATAAAAAATATGTTTGTGATAGATGTCTCAATTACTTTTCATTGCGTGAGAGACTGGATGATCATTCCGAACTTTGTGAGAATTTAAACAATGAAAAGATTTCATTTCCCAAATATGATTTTGTTGAGTTTAAGAATTATACATACAAGCAAAAATGTCCTTTTATTATTTATGCTGATTTTGAATCTCAATTGACACAATGTAATGAAATCATTTCTAAAACAACAAACAAATATCAACATCATAAAACTTACAGTGCAGGCTACTATATAAAATGTTCTTTTGACGATTCTCTATCGTTTTACAAAAGTTACAGAGGTGTGGATTGTATGGATTGGTTCGCTAACGAAATGACTGATATAGCTAAATTTGTAGATTCAAAAATTAAAATAATTGTACCAATGGTAGTCAAACCAAGAACTACTAATGATGCAACTGTTTGTCATATATGTGAAAAAAAGTTTAATAAAAAAGATATAGTTGTACGTGATCACAATCATTTTACGGGGGAGTTTCGAGGATTTGCGCACCAATCCTGCAATTTAAATTTTAGAAAACTGTTTGTTGTGCCGATTGTATTTCACAATTTGTCTGGTTATGATAGCCATTTTATCATAAGAGATATTGCCAAACGTGGTAGAGTCAGCCTTTTACCAATCAATAAGGAAAAATACATTTCATTCACACAATACGATTCGGAAACAAACATAAAATTCAGATTTATTGATTCGTTTCGTTTTTTGGGATCTAGTTTGGATGCTGTCGTTAAAACTTTGGACACCAATTATTTGAAAATTTTGAAAAAAGAAAACCATAATTTAACCAATATCCAATTTACATTATTGACACGTAAAGGTATCTTTCCTTATGACTATATTAATAACTTGGAAAAATTGAATGATGATAAATTACCACCGATTGAATGTTTTTATAATAAATTAAATGAAGCGAACGTAACTGATGATGATTATGCTCACGCTAAAAATGTTTGGCGGTCTTTCAATGTAAAAACACTTGGAGAATATAGCGATATATACATGCGCACCGATATTCTTCTTCTAGCAGATGTGTTTGAAAATTTTAGAGAGACAGCTTTAGCAACGTATGGTCTAGATCCTGGATGGTTCTACAGTATACCAGGATATGCGTGGAATGTGATGCTAAAGTTTACAAAATGTAAACTGCAAATTTTAAAAAATATTGATATGATAATGTTTATTGAAAAGGCTATTAGAGGAGGAATATCACAGTGTTGCAATAGGTACAGTGAAGCAAATAATAAATATATGTCTGAATATGATGTTGAGAAACCATCAATGTATATTCTCTATACAGATGTAAATAATTTGTATGGAAAAGCGATGTGTGAACATTTGCCCTTTGATGGCTTCGAGTGGATCGAAAATGATATGGAGAAATTTAACGACATCAATTTCATAAAATCCATCCCAGATGATAACCCCGAAGGCTATATTCTTCAAGTGGATTTGTTATATCCAGACAAGTTGCATAATCTACATAAAGACTTTCCTATGTGTCCCGAACACCACAAACCACCCGATTCAAAATTAACAAAATTAATGACTACCCTACACGATAAAAAAAGTTACACTTTACATTATAGAAATTTAAAGCAAGCCCTAGAACATGGACTAGTATTGGAAAAAGTTCACAAAGTTTTGAAATTCCAACAATCTGCATGGCTTCAACCCTACATCGAATTAAACAATCGATTGAGGACTTTAGCCACCAGCGACTTTGAGAAAGATTTGAGAAAACTAATGAATAATGCTGTGTTTGGGAAATGTATGGAATCCATCCGTAAACATAGAATTTGTAAATTGGTATCTACATATGAGGGTCGTTATGGTGCTAAAAATCTTATTGCTAGTCCGCGTTATCACAATAGAACAGTTTTCGATGATGGTGATCCACCTTTGATGGCAATCGAATTGAAAAAGTCTGAACTAATTTTCAATAAACCGATATACGTGGGTATGGTTATTCTTGACATCTCGAAAACTGTAATGTATGACTTCCATTACAATTTTATGCTTCCCACAATGGGAGTAGACAATTGTAAGTTGATGTACACCGACACTGATAGTTTTGTTTATCAACTTACTTGTGAAGATGCATACGAACAGTTAATTGACGCAAACATTGACAAATTTGATACATCAGATTATCCCATTAACAATATCTACAACATACCCCGAGTTAATAAAAAAATACTAGGTTTGATGAAAGATGAAGCTAATGGACAAATAATCACCCATTTTGTTGGTTTAAGGTCCAAAATGTATAGTTACAAAGTTCAGGGGGGCAAAGTTGTCAAAAAATCAAAGGGGATTAAAAAATGTGTTGTGAAAAATAAAATAATTTTCGATGATTATGTGGATTGTTTGAAAAATTGGAAACAGATGACAATTACTCAAAATACGATACGTTCCTTCGCTCATAATGTGTATAGCATTGAACAAACAAAAATCGCTTTGAGTCCTCACGATGATAAAAGGAAATTACTTCCCGATTCATTTGATACGCTTCCATGGGGACATTACAGTATTTTGGAATAATGTTTTTTGTTTTTAGATAAAAAATGTCTCCTACTCCCGAAACTGAAGATCGTGCCAAACGGCGTGTAAAATTTCTTAAGAAATCACGTAAATTAATCAGAGATTTTCGAAGTGCTGTTGCAATGATTAAAGTACCTCGATCACTATCTAAAAATGATTGTCGAAGAGTACTAAAACTCATATATACTGATTTTCCAATAGAAATTTTAAATGGATTAATTCTTCATTTCAATTTACCTACAGAACCTGAAGATTCTGACTATGATTCAGATGAAACTATTTTTGCTGACTTTTGAATACAACTTTGTAAAACCATTTTTCACTTTTCACATATATTTAAATATATAATAATATGAACTCAAATATAGTTTTATACTTTTATATTAAACTATTACATATTAAGTTATAGCATGTATTACTACTTTGTGAATTATGGCATTTGTTTGTAGTATTATTAATCTTTCATATTAATTTATAACATATATTACTATACTTTCATATTAAAATGTAACATATTGTTTTTTCCAATATAATTTTAGGATATTGCCTAAATATTTTTGTTAAATGAAACAATGTTTTTTTTTATGAGTAAAACATCAGGTTAATTTCCAAATAAAATCTTCTTCAATGTTCAATGATAGCTCAATTATATCAAGAATAAATAATTTTTCAAGTAAATGGATTAAGTTATAGCATATATTACTACTTTGTGAATTATGACATTCGTTTGTAGTATTATTACTCTTTCATATTAATTTATAACATATATTACTATACTTTCATATTAAAATGTAAAATATTGTTTTTTCCAATATAATTTTAGACTATTGCATAAATATTTCTGTTAATTGAAACAATGTTTTTTTTTTATGAGTAAAACATCAGGTTAATTTCCAAATGAAATCTTCTTCAATGTTCAATGATAACTCAATTATATCAAGAATAAATAATTTTTCAAGTAAATGGATTTTTTTTTATTACCTAGTATCTACTCATCAGCTGAAAAATTACAGCATGGCATTCGATACTCTTTTATGTGGCATCAAGTATTACAGAATAAAAATGATTGGAAACTATGCTGCAAACACACAGCAATAAGCTGAATTTCTACTAAAGAAATGCCTCGTGTGTTTCCCTTTAGTCTACTAGTTTGATGACACACACACACACACACACATCATGGGTAACTGGAAACTTTGAACCTACTACACCACTGGAGGACCCTACAGAAATATACAACGTCTCCAACAATGGTTTTTTAAATACTACATTACCTTTGTAATTATTATATCAATAATAAATTATTTTTTTAAAGTGGATTTTTTTTTTATTAAAACACCCAATCTACTCATCAGCGGATATATTACATGAAGATTTAAATTTACGTTTAACAATTTTTGGTAAAATTTTAAATAATAAAACGAATATGAATGCTAATAATATACATAGAGTCATTGAAAATATATTATTAAGTTCATTTTTCATACTATGGAACATGCTGCTAGTGTTGGTTATATTGATCATGGTGAAAGCTTTGTAGGTTGAATTCTGTTTAATGGATATGTTGTTGTTTGCGGACATCTAAAGATATAATCTACAGCACTTGAAATCTCCTGTCGTCGAGCTCCGTTTTGTAATTCGTCTGGCACCCAATTTATTGTAAGCTTCTCCCACTTCTTTTGATCTGAGTCGGTAGTATCAGCAGCAGAAAGGCACAGGTTTGCAATTTGCTTCATAACCCTTCGTTTTTCTTCATAAAATATTACATCCTTATTCAATCGATCTATTTTTATAATAAACTCCTCAAATAGACGTCTATACTCAACTAATGACATACTACAACTGATTCGTTTACAGATATATTAGTGTCCTATATTTTGTGTATCTCCACACACACACACACACACAATAATGTCTCAACCTCCTAGTCGGACGGAACGGTTTTTTCTCATAAAGACCTGTGAAGAAATTTGTTATAAAACCCCTCACACCTCCCCATTAATCCATTAAATACTGTCTTTGTAATTATTATTTTTCTCACCCCCTGCGATAGCGCAACGGTTAGGGACTGTGTTAGGAACGAGAAAGTCGCTGTGTGTGTCGTGAGTTCGAATCTCACGGTCGACCATTTTTTCAATTTTATAAATTGGAAGTGTTGTGGTGGACCACGATTGACGTCACAGAAGATGGATGCCGTAGGGATTTTACTGACGTCACAGAAGATGCCGTCGCGACATTCGAATCACCCGCCAACGACACAACCCACCAAATTGGAAGTGCTACGTCACACATGTGGACCATGATTGACGTCACAGAAGATGGATGCCGTCACAGTCGCGACATTCGAAATACTCGCCAACGACCCGCCATTGACACAAGATGGATACGACACACGTCACACCAACACGTCCGCCATTGACACAAGATGGATGCCACTTCCGGTGCGCGCGCACAGTCAACGAAATCCAACATGGCCGACTTCCGTCCCAGAACCGGCTTAGTATATCTACTGAGATCGAGCACGGGTCCCCCTCTCCCATCCGAGGAACCCCAAGGAGATGTTGCTTCTGCGGAGACTGTCGAACCATCCTCCAAGATGGCGACCGACAGTCTCCTGATAGAACTAACAGCTCTAAGCCAGGATACAGGCGAAGTCAACCCACCTCCAAGTGAGGAAGGGAAGATGGCCTAAAAGAAACCAAACCCATCTCCTCACCACCAAGCAGAGATAGACAATGAAAAGGTGAGATTTATTTAGTGTAACCTTCAGCACAAAAAGGTGGCTTCAGCAACAGTATGCTGCCACCTTGATGTGATGCAGAACACAATAGCACTTATCCAAGAACCCTGGATAAGACAAACCAAAATCATGGGTCTAAATGATCCAAAAGGTTTAATTTTCAGCTTCCCAAGCAGTTAGCAATCTAGAACGGCCATATACGTCCCTAGGAATTTGAAGACCTACCCATTGACGCATTTCTCGTCCTCACACATAACAGTAGTGAATGTTGAATATGCATAGAAAGGTCAACAGAAAGTGTTAATACTGGCATCCGCATATATCGCCTCAGGCGTAGCCCCACCACCATCAATAAGAGAGCTGTAGAACCTTATGGAACACTTTATCACTTAGAAGCGTGAATTTATAATATTCTGCAAACCACGTAAGCTGGGGCAGCAAGGATATTAACACTAGAGGAAGTATTTTTATGATTACATAACTAACAATAATTTCTGTCAAACGCGAATAGATATTACCCTATCTGCTATAAACACTTCGCATATAATCTCCGGATGATATGTATCCGACGATATTTCAATGTCGGACCACTGCTGGATAAAATTCGAAATAAAACTGGCGCTCACAACCTCTACAATAACGCGACCCCAGGAAAACGGACAGGACAAAATATGTCCACTGTTTGAAAGGGGATCTGCGAGGAGTCGAGGATGTGTTGCCTAACAATAAAGGAGATTTGGACATTTATTCTGAAACCATTCAAAACTCCATAATTAATGCCTATAAAATGTCTTGCTCACTCAGGCGGGTCGATCTTGATGGAGCCTCCACTTCGTGGGGGTGCCATGAGATTGATCAGCTCAGGGGGACGACGAGGAAATCTTTTAATAAGGCTAAAAAGCCAGGCTCAAAGAGGATTGAAACTCATACAAGTCTCACCTCAAGGAGTATATGTCATTAGACAAAAACAAAAGCATGGAGTATCTATTGCAAGGAAATAGAAGATATCCTCCAAGCAGCTAAACTCCAAAAAGCCCTCTAAAAAGATCCTCACCGTCATATCGATATACTAACCAGAGAAGATGGCACAAAAACTGCCAACCTAAAGGAAAGCCTTCAACTATTAATTTCAACTCACTTCCCTGACTCCAGAACCACAAACACGGCAGCCTGGGAGGATGAAGAGAATCACTACCCGACGGACGATGACTGGCGTATATCACGACAGATCGTCGACGCGGACAGACTGAGGGGGCCCATATCTGGCTTCTCCCCCTTTAAACCCCCACGAACGGACGGAGTTTATCCAGCCCTACTTTAGTTGGGCCTGGATAACCTAATTCCGCACCTGTGGAACATGGTCTTAGACTCCTTGCTCAGCCGCCTCAACGATAGCAACTTCTACCCAATAGCAGATGCAGATGACCTAGTGATTCTGCTAACAGGAAGATTCGAGGAGACACTCTACGCTTTAATGCAAGAGACCCTCAATCTCATAGAACAAAAAAGATGGAGATGGTTCTTTTCACGAAAAAACGGAAGCTTGTAAAACATCAAGCCCTAAAGCTCTTAGATACCAAACTTAATTTCTCTTCAGAGGTGAAAAAGTTAGGGGTCACCTTCGACAGTGAGTTAACGTGGAACTCTCACTTAGAAAGTAGAGTTAAAGAAGCATATATTTCTTATGAACAGTGACGTAGAACCATCGGCCGCACCTGGGAATGTCACCTAGGGTCGCTGCCTAGATCTACACTGTCATCATCAGACCTATGCTGACGTACGGCGCGATTGCCTGGGGAGCTAAAGTAAACCAGCTGACAGTCTTCCGAAAACTGGATCAAATCCAAAGAACAGCATGCCTCAACACAACAGGAGGCATGAGAACCACATTAACACAAGCTATGGAGATAATCCTCGGTCTCACACCCCTTGACATATACAACAAGGAGGTTGTTTTGATGACCATGACACGTCTACGCTCTACCGGTATACAGCCTGATGTAGGATCCGGTGAACTGAGACGTAACCTGTGGTATGAGGCCCTCAGGGAGTTCCCACTGCTACAGGCCAATACGGACTCGATTCCACCGCGATATGCCTTCCACAGGCCTTGCAAGGTAATCTTTAAAAACAACACACAAGACCCATTGGAAGTAGGCGCAATGCGCATCTTCACGGATGGGTCTAAATCCAATATAAGATCAGGATCTGGATTTTTTTCCAGAGGCCTGAATCTAAACATAATATGGGAAATGGGCTGCAATGCAAGTGTTGCTCAAACAGAGCTCACTGCTATCTGCATCACTGCTAAGGAGATTACCAAAAGGAAGATCACAGGTAATAATATATACATCCTTACGGACAGTAGACACACTATTAGCCCTGAACCGACCATGCATTACATCAGGCCTAGTACTAGAATGTCACAAGGCCTTAATCGAAGTCTGTAATAACAACACGGTCACTTTAGGCTGGATCAAGGGTCATGAGAAATCGAAAGGAAACCTTATTGCATACTCGCTAGCCAGGAAGGCAGCCTTCCATAAACTCTTGGGACCTGGCTCTTTCATTGGTTTATCGGCGTCAGCGACGGCCGACCTATTAAAGTAACGCTCCCTTAATAAGTTTAAGGGCAGATGGGACGACGCAGAAGGCTACAGGCTTGCCAAGGAACTGCTACAGTATCCAGACAGCAAAGTAGCCAAAAAAATACGTGACTATGAATAGGCAGAACCTACGAACCACGGGTATTCGGGGTCAATGCCACCTACAAAACACCTCCACAGACTGGGTCTGTCTAATATTCCACTTTGTGGGAGATGGACTGTCGAACACATTCTTGGCGAATGTCAGACATTCCATTTTAGGTTTCATGTATTTGGCGAGCACAGGCTAACATACGCCAATATGAGGGAACTTAATTGAGGCGTGGTTGTCGCCTACTTCAAAGAAGAAGGCTGGATGATGAACTAGAAGGAAGTTTTGAACCTCAGAAGGATTCACAAATAGGCCAATTGTAGACCAAGTGCTGTGGGGTCACCCACCCTTCAAACTTTTACAGATACAGTTTGTAAGAAGTAGAATCGTTTACGTACCTAGGTGCAGAATTCACAAGGAAACCAAATATAAAAAAAAAGAAATGCAAAAGAGAATCGTGAAGGAAAATAAATGTATGTATAAGCTAAAGAATGTGCTTAATATTAAAATATTATTTAGAAGTACAAATCGGTTCTGAGGCCTCTAGTATTATTTGGTAGTGAAACTTGGCCAATTGATAAAGGAGAACAATGAGTTCTAGCCATCGGGGAGAGAATTTATAAAGGAAAAAAAATACGTGAAATATGGAAAAGACGTACGCATAAAGAACTAAGAGAATTATTCGACGCCCCTCATATAATAGCCACCACAAAAGGAAGCAAAGATGGTTGGGTCATATAGAAAGAATGAATAACGAAAGAATTCCTAAAAACATAACAGAAAGTAAGATTGGATGAAAAAGGAAAAGAGGTAAACCCAAAGTGGGATTGAAGGACGAGGTAATGAAAGACGTAAAGGTAATAAAAATGAAAAACTGGATATGCAAAGCCAAAGATAGGAGGAAATGGAGAAAAGAAATATACCAAGCTATGGGCCTTCTAGTCCTGCTGTGGTGTATATATATATATTATTAAGGAAATTTTAAAAGAATTATATTGTGAGATAGTTGATCTATAGACATATTGAAACAATTCTATTGGTTATTATTATTTAAGCATCTTTCCATCAACTCAGTAAATTTCAAATAAATGCCGAGTAACTGGACTAGACTAAATTTGTATTATTGACGAAGTAGCGTCCAAATTTATCGAATTCTCAAACGCATTTCATAGAAAAATCATTTAAATACCTTTTCGTGTCCATTTAGCTGTCTAAAAAATAGGTAGTGACAGGTTGTACTGTGAACCGATTTTAGTAACGCACACAAAGCAGTTTTACAACAATAGAAATAAAGCCATGGGCGGCCACGTGAAATAACAAAAAGTTTATACAATTTTTATGAACGATTCGTCTTTTCTTGCTCGATTTAAGACTTGATAGACACATTTCAGAACAATCGGTAGCTTATGCTACTTTTTTTTTCCTTTTATTAAGGTACAATTACTATTACAAAAAAGTAAAGTAGAAATCAAAATAAAAGATCAGGTTTTTTGTATCTATTGTATGCGGTTAATATTGAGTAGATTGACATTTTTATGATGTAATTTTATAAACTGTATCGCCGACTCGGTTAAAAGTAATAATAACATATATAAAACTAATACAGTGTGGTTGTGAAGTAACAGATAAATTTATAACTAACTATTTCAAAACAATTCCACAATATAGGGTGTCCCAAGATTTTTTACAAGCTGTAACTCAGGAATTAACGAATAAGTTTATTTGAAAATTGGGTAATGTTTTAGGGACCTACAGTAATTTCATCCGAGGTATGAAGGGTATCTGTGACGTCATCATAGAAGCAGGGACGTCATCGCAATGAAAAAAATTCAATGGAAGGGGCGGATAAAACTTAGCTCAAATGAAAGCGCTTTTTGTTTAAAATTCACCGGTGTAACACAGTGAGGGTACTCAAGTAGATAATTACAAATTTTCTATTTATTGATTATTTGCAACAATAATCAATGATTGTTCAAATGCCGCAATTATCACGTCCGGATTCACTACATATAATCCTATATTCACTTTTTTAAATTCGTTTCAAAGTAGTTGATAGCACAGAGCGCCTATAATATACGAAAAACGGAGGTCAGGTGTCTCAAAAAATGTTATCTCTTATTTATGTTTTACAATATATCTAGACTAAGAAGAAGGATATTGTGACCAGGCCACCCGGTAATCAGTCAAATAACAATAGGTAATAAAATGCAAATGAAAGCATACGCAGATAACCAAACGGTCCATAGCCGTAGAACAGGGTCAATTATGATTTTTGCTTAACGTTTATTATAATTAATATTATAATGAAAATACAAAGTAATTGTGCACTAAGATTTATATACACACATATTCTTGTAAAAAATAAAAAAAATTATAACAAATAATTACAGGTGAACATTACTTTAACTATAATAAATACAGCATTATTAACTAAATTCTTCATTAGAACAATCTGATGAATCGTCTTGTTCCGAGTTAATAATTAACGGCTCGATCTCTGTAGTTTCGTCGATTAAAGTACCTGTTCGAAAACTAGTTCGAACTAAAGAATTCAAATAAATATTTATTATTCTGAGTTTGATTCACCCTGTACACCACATCCATCGGGTTTTGCAATTTCCTCGTAAAAATGTTAGGTTTAGTTTTTGCATTCTGACGTAGAATTTGAAAAGTCATGAAGACCTGGCAAAATAATATACACGACCCACCCCTTCCCCGTGCAGTAGTTGGCGACGGCACTGATATAAATGTCAAGTCGAGTTTTGATGTGTCAAGGTGACAAGTCGGGAACGTTGAAGCTCTTGCCAAAGTGTTTTTTGAGATAAAATTGTATTTTAATTCTCTCTACGCAGACTAACGTTTTGTGTTGACTCAATAGAAATATCTATTGAGGGATTCCAGAGTGACAGCAATACAAGAACAGTGAATGTTTTGTTCAATTTGATTCACGTGAAGGGGCTTAATTTGGATTCAATTGGAATTGTGGGTAAATTCTGCTGATTGCTGCATAGGGTTAATTTACTATAACAGATATCAAAATATTCTAATCTACAGCAATTTACCAGTAACTTGTGTTTAGCCACGTTCGCAGTCGCGAATGTGATCATTGCAATTTTGATAGTTGTCCTTCAAACATTCTCTAATCTTGTAAGTAGCAAAGGTGATTCTACGTATATGTGCTCTGTGCCAGGATGCAGTTTCACAGGAAGAATTAAGCAATGTTGTACGTGAATACTTCATTATATATATATATATATATATATATATATATATATATATATATATATATATATATATATATATATATATATTGAACTAGTCCTCTATTATATTAAAACAATTCACAAATGTGAACAAACATTAAAATGTTATATTAATACGTAGGGTGTACCAGTAGACACAACCAAGTTCAAAACTAAGATTTAATATAAACGAATAGAATGAAATGAGCAAATATATTGTCGGATATTGAGACAAACAGTTACCAAAAGGACTTAAAGGATAATGAATAAAAATTCTAATGATAACATTGTTTAAATAAGTATTAAATTTTACCTCAACAATTAATCCCAGGTCAAGTCAATGTCAATATGTTTCAAAATACTCTGAACACTGCCATGTAAATATCTGCATAAATAGAATGTAGTATCACTTGAAAACTGAAATAACATAAATTAATATTCAACTCAATAATTAGTTATCTATATTTACAGACGATGATAGTAAAGGATTAAATTTGAAAAAGAATTGGAAAGACTTTATAATAGGTGATAAATCATCGATATCTTCTTTAAAACTGACTATACAATTACATATATATATATATACATATACATATATATATATATATATATATATATATATATATATATATATATATATATATATATATACATTTCAGAGATTAATGGATAGGTTTAAAATTAGTCTCAGTCATATAACACTTCTAGTATATTTAGATGACTTGATTATTCGTTCATCAACGTTTGAAGACCACTTGAGGGACTTGGAACAAGTTTTTCGACGTTTACACGATTTCCAACTCCGTATTAATAGAACTAAATGCCGTTTTGCTTGTTCGACCATTGGATTCTTAGGCCACGTGCTGACACCAGATGGGATCACGATGGATCCCAACAAAATTCAAGCAATTGTGGATTTACCTGTGCCTACCCATGTAAAGGATCTCCTAAGATTTATCCAAACTTGTTCATGGTATCGCCGATTTATTGCAAATTTTGCCAGCATTGCAAAACCTCTTACAAATTTGACTCGGAAGAATACTCCGTGGAAATGGGGAACAACTGAGCAAGATGCGTATAACAAATTAAAGAACTGTCTGATAACTGCTCCAATCCTCAAACAAGCAGATGAGAGTGAACCCTTCACTATTAAATCCGACGCCAGTAGCTATGCCATCGGCGCAGTTTTGGTCCAGGGGGGGGGGAGCAACCGAACACCCTATTGAGTATGCGAGTCGCTTATTAACGAATGCAGAGAGGAACTATATGACCACGGAGGAAGTAGCATCACCTGCCAATCCAAACCCCTAAGGAAGAAAGGATTACGAGGTAGACCCAAGAAACAACAACCTTAATCGTCCTGCTTGGTGTGCTAGCCTCTCATCGGGACGATCTCGAAGGTAGAGGGGGAGGTTATAGCAGAACGATCCCTACCAGGCTATACAGCTCTATCTACAGTACCACCTTCATGTAGATAGGCCCCGCACAACGTCTGAGACTCTGTTATAAATGGTAAGATGGCGCCACTCGAATCGCCTTACACCACACCGATAGTGATGTAACCTAGTCCTATACATAGTAGCATGGTGAAGGGTAGAAACGAACACGGATTACGTATTATTATATACTTTAAATAGTTCATGTTATTTTCATTTAGTAATATTTTTGTTTGTTGTTAAATAAAATTATTACTACACTGGCGCCCTGACGTGGAGCTCGAATTAAGGATTCCTGAATGCAAGTGAGAGTTTCGTGAATACTTCGACATTTTTTTGTCTTGTAGAATCGAAACTGTCACATTTGACAGATTGGAATTTCGTCATTCCGGCTTTTTCCTGTTATAACGACAGGAATATTCGCTGTTGACTTTATCCAATCCGATTTCACCAAACATTCCGCGTCGAAGTAAACGCATTGCTGCAAGCCAAACAACCATGGCGATGTCTCCAGAGCAATTCCAACAGCTTCCACAAGCCGTAGCCGGCATAAGGACAGAACCAGATAATCGGAAGAAAGGGAGTTTGAGTAAATGCACGGCTCGATTCGACGAAACACGTTGTCATGAGACAGTCGACAATTTCCTAAACACCATAGCAGTCTATAAGGATATGGAACAAATCACAGACCAAGACGCAATTAAAGGCTTGCCACTACTACTTACTGACACTGCAGCTACTTGGTGGCAAGGCATAAAAGGAGAAGCAACAGACTGGAATAATGCTATTCGATTAATCCGTGCCGCTTTCTCTCCGGCAACTCCTGCATATCAAATTTACCTAGATATCTTCAAGTCCCTCAAGGAATCTCGGCACCTACTGACGAATTTATTTGTCAAAAACGAGCACTCCTTTCCAAATTTCCACAAGGAAGACATTCCGAAGAAACACAGATTGATCTAATCTACGGTCTTATGCACATTAGACTTAGGGAAAAAATCCCAAGAGGAAAAATCACTACGTTTACTGACTTGCTGACAAAAGCTAGACAAGTTGAGCATCTAGAAATGGAACTCAAGGATACGTCTACTTTACGACGCAATGAATCAACCGATACGCTACCGGTAAAGAAAACCAAATTAAGATGCACGTTTTGTAATTTTAAAGGTCACAGCATACAAGAATGTCGTAAACGGCAGAAGCAAGACCAACCTAAAACGACTGCGACACATACGGAGCCTACACAATCAACCGCTACCAAAACCGACAAAGGTCCCCTTCACTGCTACGGATGTGGCAGAGCTGGATACTTCCGCAGCAATTGTCCCAATTGCACTAATGTCGGCAAAGTTGTCGATGCCCAAGTTGTCCACTTCTATTCGATAAATACGCTTTTAAGATCTACACCTGAAGTCCCAACAGTTCCTGCAAGAATATGTGGTATTAAGGGCCAAGCACATATAGATACTGCGGCTAAAACAAGCGTAGCTGGCGTCACCCTCTACAAACTTTTAAAAGACAAGAATTGTGCATTCACCAAAACCACAGCCCGAGTCACACTCGCTGATGGACTTAAAAAGCAAACAGAGTTACTGACAACATTTACTACTATAGAGTTAGGCGGTAGAACTCATAATATCAACTTTGTAGTGCTGCCTAACGCCGTGGACAACAGGACCTTATTAGGTATAGATTTCCTAGAAAAAGTTGGCATCGTGTTAGACTTAGGACAACGGTGCTGGTACTACGCAGACCGGCCTTTCGAGCGTTTTGAGTTTCAACCACAGTACCAAGGACTAATACAAAGACCACGGGATCAATCAGCAGAATCGAAGAAGCCGAAGAAATCTCTAAATATCGAAAGCGAACCAACTAAGGTTCCAGATCCTAGAATACAACTTAACATCACGGACGTTGACGAGAATGATGACGTTGTATCTCCATTCTTAGAGTTTTTCACGTCACCCTTACGGGATGAGTTATGGGAAGCTCCAGACACCAGATTCCCAAATGTTAAAAAAACCAAGCACACGAGTAATGCGTATGCACCGGAAGACATAGATGAAATTTTTCGTGACAGCCTACCTCTCACTTACTCGCCACAAAAGAAAACAGGCACTAAGCGAAAAATCCTTGAGTTATTTAGTTTCGATGTCTCCCTGCAACCAAACGAAGCCGCAACGTTATGCCCGACTAATCGAAACCAGCTGAATGCAATATTGAAGGAATTTCCAAATTTATTTGAGGAGCATGGCCCTCCTACCACGCGGGCGGAGCATCGAATAGACACAGGCACTAGTGGACCAATTTCCAGTGCGTCTTATCGTCTTAATGTCACCAAACAAACCATTTTACGCGACAAACTCGACGAGATGTTAGCTAATGGAATAATCGAGGAAAGTGAAACGGCGTGGGCTTCCCTCGTCGTCATGGTACCAAAGAAAGATAGCGATGTTAGGGTCTGCGTCGACTATCGCCGATTAAATTCGATTACGATACCAGATCGATACCCACTTCCTCGTATCGACGATTTGCTACACACAGCAAAGAGCAAACCTTATATGACTACCTTGGATCTCAAATCTGGTTACTGGCAAATAAGAATGCATGAGGAAGATAAGAATAAAACCGGGTTTATTACACCTTTTGGAGTTTACTGCTTCATGCGCATGCCATTCGGTCTAAGAAATGCTCCGGCAACATTTCAGAGACAATGGATAGGTTTAAAATTAGTCTCAGTCATATAACACTTCTAGTATATTTAGATGACTTGATTATTCGTTCATCAACGTTTGAAGACCACTTGAGGACTTGGAACAAGTTCTTCGACGTTTACACGATTTCCAACTCCGTATTAATAGAACTAAATGCCGTTTTGCTTGTTCGACCATTGGATTCTTAGGCCACGTGCTGACACCAGATGGGATCACGATGGATCCCAACAAAATTCAAGCAATTGTGGATTTACCTGTGCCTACCCATGTAAAGGATCTCCTAAGATTTATCCAAACTTGTTCATGGTATCGCCGATTTATTGCAAATTTTGCCAGCATTGCAAAACCTCTTACAAATTTGACTCGGAAGAATACTCCGTGGAAATGGGGAACAACTGAGCAAGATGCGTATAACAAATTAAAGAACTGTCTGATAACTGCTCCAATCCTCAAACAAGCAGATGAGAGTGAACCCTTCACTATTAAATCCGACGCCAGTAGCTATGCCATCGGCGCAGTTTTGGTCCAGGGGGAGGGAGCAACCGAAAACCCTATTGAGTATGCGAGTCGCTTATTAACGAGTGCAGAGTATTCTCCAACCCTAGCGCGATTGTCTTTTATTTTCAAAATCAACAAACTTCATCCTCATAAAATGCAAAGCCTGCTTTTCACTGTTTTTCACTCAATAATTGTTGATTTGAATGTTTTCAGTTACAAATGTAAAAATATTTATTTCAACAGTCCTGGAGGATAACAACACTTATTTGTATTCATTGTCTTAGAGATTCCATAAAATGCCTTTTTCATGTGTTACAGTATCAAATTTTGTTATATTTCCCTTTTTAAGGTATATTTATTTACATTAAATTATACAAAATCTACAACCTAAATTAATTATTAATATATATGTAACTGTCTAGTTCTAAATTTTTGAATTTTTACTAATTTAATCTTATATAAACTATTAGTTGTTTCCAAATTTGCCTTTTGTACTCCATATTAAATTAATAACCACCAAATTTAAGTTGGCAATAAAATCACTAACTTTTATTACTTCCTGTAATAAAGTTTTTTGAATTGTCATACTTCCTTGACAGACAGCTTGGCTCTGTTCCGTATGTCACCTATTATAAAGTCTTTCCAATTCTTTTTCAAATTTAATCCTTTACTCTCATCGTCTGGAAATATAGATAACTAATTACTAATTATTGAGTTGAATATTAATTTATGTTATTTCAGTTTTCAAGTGATACTATATTCTATTTATGCAGATATTTACATGGCAGTGTTCAGAGTATTTTGAAACATGTTGACATTGACTTGACCTGGGATTAATTGTTAAGCTAAAATTTAATACTTATTTTAACAATGTTTCCATTAGAATTTTTATTCATTATCCTTTAAGTCCTTTTGGTAACTGTTTGTCTCAATATCCGACAATATATTTGCTCATTTCATTCTATTCGTTTATATTAAATCTTAGTTTTGAACTTGGTTGTGTCTACTGGTACACCCAACGTATTAATATAACATTTTAATGTTTGTTCACATTTGTGAATTGTTTTAATATAATAGAGGACTAGTTCAATATATATATATATATATATATATATATATATATACATATATATATATACATATATATATATATATATATATATATATATATATATATAAATGAAGTATTCACGTACAACATTGCTTAATTCTTCCTGTAAAACTGTTTCCTGGCACAGAGCACATATACGTAGAATCACCTTTGCTACTTACAAGGTTAGAAAATGTTTGAAGCACAACTATCAAAATCGCAATGATCACATTCGCGACTGCGAACGTGGCTAAACACAAGTTACTGGTAAATTACTGTAGATTAGAATATTTTGATATCTGTTATAGTAAATTAACCCTATGAAGCAATCAGCAGAATTTACCCACAATTCCAATTGAAACCAAATTAAGCCCCTTCACGTGAATCAAATTGAACAAAACATTCACTGTTCTCGTATTGCTGTCACTCTGGAATTCCTCAATAGATATTTCTATTGAGTCAACACAAAACGTTAGTCTGCGTAGAGAGAATTGAAATACAATTTTATCTCAAAAAACACTTTGGCAAGAGCTTCAACGTTCCCGACTTGTCACCTTGACACATCAAAACTCGACTTGACATTTATATCAGTGCCGTTGCCAACTACTGCACGGGGAAGGGGTGGGTCGTGTATATTATTTTGCCAGGTCTTCATGACTTTTCAAATTCTACGTCAGAATGCAAAAACTAAACCTAACATTTTTACGAGGAAACTGCAAAGCCCGATGGATGTGGTGTACAGGGTGAATCAAACTAGAATAATAAATATTTATTTGAATTCTTTAGTTCGAACTAGTTTTCGAACAGGTACTTTAATCGACTAAACTACAGAGATCGAGCCGTTAATTATTAACTCGGAACAAGACGATTCATTAGATTGTTCTAATGAAGAATTCAGTTAATAATGCTGTATTTATTATAGTTAAAGTAATATTCACCTGTAATTATTTGTTATAATTTTTTTATTTTTTACAAGAATATGTGTGTATATAAATCTTAGTGCACAATTACTTTGTATTTTCATTATAATATTAATTATAATAAACGTTAAGCAAAAATCATAATTGACCCTGTTCTACGGCTATGGACCGTTTGGTTATCTGCGTATGCTTTCATTTGCATTTTATCACCTATTGTTATTTGACTGATTACCGGGTGGCCTGGTCACAATATCCTTCTTCTTAGTCTAGATATATTGTAAAACATAAATAAGAGATAACATTTTTTGAGACACCTGACCTCCGTTTTTCGTTTATTATAGGCGCTCTGTTGTACAGTCAATTGTTGTGAATGTTTTGTTTCAGTACTGAATGTTTTTTAATGAAAATAGTTGTCTTCTTATAAATTGACATGCGCTTGCAGGCTCTTGTTTTGTGCTGTAGAAAATAAAGTTCTGATGAAGGACAGTAACTGTCCGAAACGTCAACAAAAATGGAGAAAAAAAACAAAAATGTTGATTAAAACCCAAAAAACCATTTAATTTCTGACTAAGAACCTTACAATCCCAAGAAAAATATTTCCGAAAAATATAATAAAGTTAGGTTCAAGAAATAAAACAAACTAAATATATATATATATATATATATATATGTAGGAGATAGTCTTTGCCGACTAATTAGGTATAAAACCACGGCAAAGACTATCTCCTACATAGTTGTAGATAATGGGGTTTTACAAGAACATATATGAACAATATGGTAAATATGCAGTTCAATCATTAAAGAATTGGTCAAAAACTAAAATGAAACTAGCGAAAGAATATAATAGAAGATGTTTCTTACTTAAATGTAGAAGAGAAGGTATCACATCAAATCACATTCATGATGCCACTGTTCCATTGACTGACCTTTTACATCGACAAAATATCCATGTGAAGAAGAATACCAGTTTTTTATTAAGGTTAGGACATAAAATCATTAATATTGAAATATCCAATAATCAAAAAACTATTGTAAATCTTGAACATAATTTGAATTTTTTAAAAACTGAAATCATACAATCAACTTCAGAGTATATTTTTAATAATTTTTCATTTCGTCAAACAAAAACCTATAATAAAATTTTTTATTCAATAAAAAGTAAGAACATTAACAAATTAAATAAACTTAGAGAGTAAGAATTTGAAATAAAACTAAATACAAGCCCTAAATGGATAAAAAACCTTACTAACATTGATATTCCAAATGACATTTTATGTTTTTTATCATTAGGTCCTAAATTTAGTATAGAGCCAATTCTAGGAAAAGATATTCAAATAAAACATTTGAAAAAAAACATTAATAGCAAAATCAACAAATATAATTACAAATCAAATAAACCAAAAACCAAATAATTTATTCTTTCGTAATTTATACTATAAAACAAGAGAATTTTTGAAGATGAACTCAAATATAATTGTAACTAACAGTGATAAAGGTAACTGCACTGTTATTATGTTTAAAGAAAACTATATTGAGCTATCCACAGAAATTCTAGATAGTAATTCTTCTTATATCGTACTAAACAAAGATCCTACACTAACAATTCAGAATAAATGTAACACTATAATTAAAAAATTGTTTAATGCAAAACAAATAGATAAAATTACGAAAGATAGACTTACTTGTTATAATGGAATTCCTGCTAAATTCTATGGCCTTCCCAAAATTCATAAACCGATATTATCAATTAGACCAATTGTAGCTTCTATAGGTACACCAACCAATTTATTAGGTTCATATATCACCGATATTTTAACAAAGGCATATAATTTAAATACAGAATTTAACATTAAAGATTCATTTGAAGTTTTTAATCAATTTAACAAATTTCAATTACCTGATAATCATGTAATTTGCAGTTTAGATGTTGTTTCCTTATTCAGTAATGTATATTTAGAATTTGCTTTAAGAGCAATTGATAAAAAATTGAATGAAATCAGTGAATATTGTAAAATATCTAAAAAATATTTCCAAGAAATTATTACATTCCTGTTTGAAAATACCTATTTTACATTTAACGATAAAATATATAAACAAACTTTTGGTACTCCAATGGGAGCTACAATTTCTCCCATTATATCTTCTTATGCAATGGATAATTTATTGGATACAATTATACCATTGTTACCATTTAAAATAATTTTCCCACAAAAATACGTTGATGATATTATTTTAGCATTACCAAAAACTAATTTAGATGAAGTTCTTTCAATATTCAATAACTATGATCCATATATAAAATTTACAATGGAAAAAGAAGACAGTAATCAAAGTGTACCATTTCTAGACACAACATTTATAAGAAATAATGATAACACATTGTCTATTGATTGGTACAGAAAACCAATTAGCTCAGGAAGATTCATGAACTATTGGTCTTACCATAAATATTCAATGAAAATTAACTTAATTAAACAAATGAGAAATAGAATAACTAAAATATCAGATCCTATTTTTCATGAAAAGAACTTAAAAACTTTATATCATCTATTTTTGGATAATGGTTATCCAAATAAATTAGTTAAAAACATACTATGTAATTATTCTCCAACTATAGACATTGCAGACATTAATATTAGAAACGACCAATCAGATAATATAAATTATTATGTATCTTTACCATGTATTAAAGAAATAACACCACAGTTGAGTAGGATTTTTAAATCAATGAACAACATTAGAATTGCCAATAAAACATGCTTAACCATAAAATCTATTTTCAGTAATTTGAAAGACAAAACTTCAATTCTTAATCTTTCAAATGTAATATATTCTATTCCATGCAAAAATTGTGATAAAAAATATGTTGGTCACACTGGTCAGAAATTAAAGAACCGTATAAGTCTCCATAAGAGCGATTGTAAGTTACATCCTGAAAGATGTGCTTTATCTGAACATGTAATTGATAATGATCACTTTATGGATTTTTAATCTGTTAATATTTTGGACATACAACCAAATACCAAAAAAAGACTTTTCTTAGAAATGGCTCATATATTTCATGAATCTAATACTATCAACAAAAAAAGTGACCATAATAATCTGAGTGATATTTATTATTATCTACTAACAATTGATAATAAAAATAACTAAATTTCAAATTCTTATTTGATGATTTTTAGAAATAATTTTATTTTAGGTAAATGATTTTAAAAATGTTTTCAATACTTTTAAATTATTAAGATGACATGATGACATCTATAATAATTTGAGGTTGAATTTTATATAATAAAAGAAGAATATTTGAATAACTAGTAACCTATATTGCAAATATAACCAATTTTCTTCTTTTGTTTTCAAAAACATTTTAACATATAAAGAAAATGTTTACATTCATGAATCTGTCAAAATGTCAAAATGATTTATGATTGAAAAAAAAATATTTTTTTTGAAAATTCAAATATAATTATATTTACCAATTTATAACAATCTCAATTTACTTATCCTTGATAATGGAAATAAACGTTTCCGAAAGCTTGGAAGAAAAACAGTAACAAGAGTTTTCTTTAAATTAACTTGCCGTTACCCCAATATTCGTGGTTTTATATATATATATAAATTTTTTTTTTATATAACGACTGAAAAATGCTATATAGGTGGGGATAACGGGGATTTCAGTCCAAAGAATCAACGCCAAGATCTTTTATTTACAAAATGCCGCCAAGCTTGAAATGGTTGAAATCAACAAGGCAAATAATAGTATGAATAAGAAAAGTGACATTGAAAATCTTAGTAATATTTATAGCTACCTTTTGAATATTGAACAAAATAGATAATTTTTCATTATTTATATGATTATTTCATAAAAATTAAATTCACTTCTATTAAAGTCAAAATATAAGAAATTATTTGTCAAAGTCATTTTCACAGGTTATAATCTAACCTTATTTCCTTTTCTATTAACGTCAAAAACAAATTATCTGTCAAAGTCATTTTATAAGGTTATAATCTAACCTCAAATTCAAACTTCATTAAATAATTATAAAGTAACCTAAAAAAATTAAAATAACTAAGTAACGAACAAACAAATTATGTATCGATTTGTCTTATGTGAAATATGACATCAAGTATATTATAATTATATTTATTTTTACATTTACAAATTTTTTAATGATTATTTATATTGAATTTACTTAAAATATTTTACATGTAAGTACTTACATTTATTTCTCTATTTTTAAATCATATTTATATTTGTATATGTATTATAGTGCCCTGAAGAAGTGTCAAAAGGACACGAAAGCTTGGCGGCATTTTGTAAATAAAAGATCTTGGCGTTGATTCTTTGGACTGAAATCCCCGTTATCCCCACCTATATATATATATATATATATATATATATATATATATATATATATATATATATATATATATATATAACAAGAAAGAGATTCATGGGTAATTCACGCAAAATAAAGGGCTACCGAAATAGAGTGGTAACCGTGGACATGCATGTTTCTGGCTCATTTTGCCTCTTCAGCACGGCATAACCAAATAAGGATGTGAAATTTGGGAGCAAAGATGTTAATCGAAACATGGGAAAACACAAAATAACGGATTTCAGCAGGGAAACCAAACGCTCATTTGTGTCTTCAATTGGAAGATCCCGAGTTTTCAGGACATCAACCAACATCGACACGGAGGCGCATATAGCCCCCCCGCCATGAACTTTCCGACCCATAGTAAATAACAAAGAAGATGTAGGAATATCGCGTGATATGTTAACAACAACAACAAAGAGATTCATGGGTAATTCACGCAAAATAAAGGGCTACCGAAATAGAGTGGTAACCGTGGACATGCATGTTTCTGGCTCATTTTGCCTCTTCAGCACGACATAACCAAATAAGGATGTGAAATTTGGGAGCAAAGATGTTAATCGAAACATGGGAAAACACAAAATAACGGATTTCAGCAGGGAAACCAAACGCTCATTTGGGTCTTCAATTGGTAGCCCTTTATTTTGCGTGAATTACCCATGAATCTCTTTGTTGTTGTTGTTAACATATCACGCGATATTCCTACATCTTCTTTGTTATTTACTATGGGTCGGAAGGTTCATGGCGGGGGGGCTATATGCGCCTCCGTGTCGATGTTGGTTGATGTCCTGAAAACTCGGGATCTTCCAATTGAAGACACAAGTGAGCGTTTGGTTTCCCTGCTGAAATCCGTTATTTTGTGTTTTCCCATGTTTCGATTAACATCTTTGCTCCCAAATTTCACATCCTTATTTGGTTATGACGTGATGAAGAGGCAAAATGAGCCAGAAACATGCATGTCCACGGTTACCACTCTATTTCGGTAGCCCTTTATTTTGCGTGAATTACCCATGAATCTCTTTGTTGTTGTTGTTAACATATTACGCGATATTCCTACATCTTCTTTTATATATATATATATATATATATATATATATATATATATGTTTCGCCGCGCACTACTTTCTTCGGAACGGTCTTAGTGAATATTAGGTAACTTTTGTTTTTATTTCAACAAGAATACGTTGGTTATGTGGCCAAATTTTTGATTTCAACAGAAATTTTCTCTGTGCTAGATTTAAACTCATTTACGCATTAATTATTTACGTTTAAGATTCTTACAATGTACATTTTTCATTAGTTTTAATATACATGAAGAACGGCCGTTCAATTTAGTAGTGCATATTTTTTTGTTGAATTTTCTCTGTATTTCACAGGAGATCAAACCTTTATAATCCCCTTTATTAATTAAATTTGTTAGTTATTTATTTCTAGTTGTCTTTAACCAATCCTCGCTTTAGTCCCGAAACTCATTAATTTAAAATACTAATCGAATACCAGCGCCTTTGGCTAATACAATTGCTAAATAAAGATCTTGAGTCTAACTGTTTTATTTGTTTTGAGCTTCCTCAAACAGTACCATTCACAACTACCAGCACGTGGCGTATCCAGCACGTACAAGCAAAGACTAAAAAAATATTGTTACATATAGAATATATATGAGTATTCACATTTACAGACATTAAGCGCAACGTGTACGTTCAGGCACGTACCAGCAACGGCAAGTATTGTTGTAAAGAATATTTTGTCTGTGCTGGCGCGTGTCTGTGCATGTCTGTAGCTCTAGCACGCTTAGTATGAATTAATTTGTCTTTGCTGGTGCGTGTCTGTGGTGTCAGGAATTGTTTTTCATATCGAATCAGGGATGAATAACGAAAAACTACTAGAATTGGTGCGAGGGTCCTATATGATTTAAGTGATCCCAGATACAGCGCACTCAAAGAAAAGATGGCGCGTGGAAGGAGATTGCAAGAAAATTAAAACCTAACCTTATTTACCTTTTTTTCTCTACTTCCATACAATTCAATTCCCTTCCTTCTTCTTCTTCTTCAGGTAAAATTGCTACCACAGCTAATTCTTTAACCGAAAAGTTTTCAAACATGCTTGTAGTAGGAACGTTCGCATAATCTATAATTAGTCTGTCGGCATCTGTAAGTGAATTGTCTGTATAGTGTGAAAACGTGTGTCTGTGCGGTATCTGCCACGTTACGTGCTGCACATGCCACGTGTTGGTAGATGTGAATGGTACTTAAGTCGTCAATATCCCACATTTTCACCTCCTCAGCTATAACATGTTTTATGGCGCTTTCCCAGTTTTCAGAAGTCACATTCACCAATGAATCCATCAAAAGTTGCCGTACTTCTTGAAGTTTAAAAGTTTTGTTGTTCCTGGCAACGCAACCTTTGACTTGTGCCCATATAAGCTCTATTGGGTTCAGCTCTCAATGGTGAGGGGATAAGCGATGTACAATAATACCTCTACTTTTTGCCATCTCATCGATTACAAATTTATTAAACTCTGCCTTACGCTGTCTAACAATTTCCACCATTGTATCATCGAAATTTAAGGCTTTACACTGCAACCACTCAATTATCGCCGCTTCTTCCCATGAACTTGTGGGAAGCTTCTCTACTAATCGAGAATGATAGCTGGCGTTATCCATTACAATAACTGAATTCTGGGGAATGTATTCGATCATTTGTTAGAAATATTCCTCAAAAACGTCAGCCTTCATTTCTTCGTGGTAGTCTTTGTTGAATTAGATTGAAATTTCAATAATCCTTGATCCAAAAATCCGTTTTTCACTGCCTATATGGGTTATAATAAGCCTGCGTTCCTTTCCAGAGGGAAGTCTTAATCCTGTTGACCAACCCTCCATGACAGCTTGTCGGGAATTCAGTATATTTTTATTTTGCCAGACTTTCGATACGATGTGTCCTTCATTTAGCCAGGTTTCATGCAAATAGAAAATATTCTTATATTCGTTGCGATATTTTCGGATTGACCTTAAGTATTCTCATCTCCAGCAGACAATATCCGATCTTTCAATAAGAAAAGATTTTCTGTTCAGTTTTTCCTACCGAAAGTTCCATGAAGAATTCTCCATAATCTAGTTCTTGATAGTTGTGACAGGTTTTCGTCATTCTGGGCGGCTTGCACAATCTTGTCCAATGTTGGTATTTCTTTTGCGAAATAAATACCATGAACTATTCTACGTACACTGTTTTTTACATGGTCGTCAATTTCTAATGGTTTCTTCCCAGGGAGAGGAATAGGTTCACCAAGGTTCCGGCATTTTCTCTCACTTAAAAATTTATAAATCGTTGATTCTCCTACCCCTAAGATATTGGCACAGTTCGTAATTATGTCGCGAACAGAAATTGTGGGGTTTTGATGCACAAGAGCATCATGAACGATCAGGATTAATGTTTTTTCCCACTAACAATATGCTCCTTCGCTAACTCGAAGGACTCTTAATCGTTACATGAACAAAAACACCACCTTAAAACAATGACTTGGCAGAAAAAGTGTTCTGAATGAAGACCAAGAAACAGAATCAGCGTCCCGAATTATTAGACTGGCCCAGGTGGGTTACCCTCTTACGAAACGAATGCTTCGCAGATCTGTTTTTAATTATTGTCAGTTAAATGATATGTTTTCTCAAGAAAGACGCCTAGCTGGCCGTCATTGGTTAAGAGCGTTTTTAAAGAGACACCCAGAGATTACTACTAGAAAGGCACAGAATATGAACCCGGCGAGAGCAAAAAAACTTAACAAACATATTGTATCTGATTATTTGGAAAAGCTTCAAACAGGTTTTAGAACTTGACCTAATGAATAAATCTGAAAGAATTTTTAATATGTATGAAAAGGGGTGCAGGTTAACGTTGCATCACCAGCAAACTATCCTTGCTAAAAAGGGAGCCAAAAGGGTCCACCTAGTGGCACCAGAATATGCGGAGAATGTTACTGTTGTTGCTTGTGGTAACGCCAGCGGAGGAAGGATTCCTCCAGCAGGAAATTGTCTTTTGATTTTTGATGGAGCATCTTGCCATTTGTATCCTTCTAATGTTGAAACTGCCAATTCTTATGGTGTTATGGTTTAAATTCTCTGGGAAGTTAATCTTGTTAAAAATTAAATATTTCATTAATACAGCATTATAGACTTTCAATTTTCTTTTAATGAAAGTGTAATAAATAACTATTCTTAAATCTATTAACATTGAACTGTATTTCACTTATAAATATAAATAGCAGAACTAAAAGCCGAAAACATTATCAGTATAATATCTTTTAGAACTATAGAATGACCATAATACGAAACACTCTGCGGAAACATTTATAGTCGATCTTACTGAACAATTTGTGATATTCTATGACTTAAAACCATACTCAGGTTGTTTCCATATAAAAAGTAGTAGAGTTACCTTCTTCTAGTAATTTATTTTCCCATTCTGCTTTAGTATTTTCCATGAAAATTGGTTTCTCGGTAACCTTCCTTTGTTTTACTTGTCTTTAGTTTGTCATCATACAGTAACTAAAATAAAATAAAATACTTAGCAGCCACTATTGAACATAATTATATCTCTGAATATAAATGGCCTTTGTTTCAATTTCAATCGGAAAAACTGGTGCAAATGCATAGTCTGTACACTGTTTTAATTGCTGGATTTATATTAAAGAAATAAACTAGTCAGTGTACATACATTGATGAAATATAGTTGTCTTACCTGGATGCTTATTAGTTCTCGCTATTTTTCTAAGGAAGTCTTGATTTCTTTCTCTAATAATCTTGATATTTTTGTTATGCATTTGTTTTGGTTAAGGGTTAAGTCATATAACTGTCAATTGAGATATAAAACATCGACTTGAGCGTTCACACGATGCGTTCGATCGAAGTGTTCTCGATCTCTTTTATTTTGGATGAGTAAGACAAGACTGAGAATAGTTAGAAAATACGAAACATTATGATGAAAAGAGCGAGGCTAGAGATGAAACCCACATAGAGAAATAAATATAGTATTATTTGTCTATGGAATCCCATTACCCAGAACAATTTTGGAATTATTAAACATTTGATTTTCGTTTATCCCAAATATATATCCATGTTATTTACCATAACTAAAGGAGTGTTTTTCATTTACCATAGTAATTGTCACGGATACTTTGCTAATTAGTAATCTTGAATGGTACTTTCTATTCGACACTTCACCTGTTGGTCAACCTACCTCTAGTAGTCGATGCCCACCTGTATATTGATTTAATTTTATTCATTACTGCCAACAGGAACAATAAAATTTGAGTTTTTTTATAAATAATTTTTGATTCTGATTTTTCCATTGTATGCTGGATAAACTGATTTAGTCATTTTGAGGATAGTTTGCACGGCAAGCGACCGCTTCGATTTTGGGGGAACTGACTTTTGCGGTTCTCATATTTGTGCATGTTGCTTATAAATTGTTTGAATAATTTTTGGATTTATCCGTATTGGAACGGGATTTGATTTGCGCATATTATAAGAATATAATCGGCTTTAGTTTTGGAGAATTTGGGAAGCCACTATATATACCGAAAGGGATTTATTTTATCAGAATTCGCCAGAGGTTCATTTGAACATCGAACTCAAACGACTGCCTATTCCAGTGTGGTCATTTAGTTGAACCCTCATCGTGTTGAGGAAAGCCGATATGTCTGTTATTTTCTAATAAAGGAAGAGTTGATAGCTGTTGCCAATTTTTCATACAATTTTTTATAATGAAGGTTAATACTTTTAGGGTTTTCCTTTCCCTTCCTTTTCCTCGTGGATGGAATAATTATTTGACAGTTCGAACTCATTGCATTGGTTCATATGCTTCAATTGTCAGACCAAAAATAGTCTCCGTTCAGTCACCTGCTTCAAGCAAGATTAAGGGAGAGACAATTAGGACTAGATACTGGAATTTGGTTGTGGACTAATACTCATACCAATACCATAGCAGCTAAGTACCTTAGTTAAGACTACCTGTGATTTTACGACTCCATATTATTTTGTATTTAGTACCTTAATATTTGACATTTTGCAATGGAGAACTGGGTTGGCTAGAACCCAACTTCAGTTCATATAGTGATTGCGCCCGATTTTGAGAATTAGATAATAAATCCCGGATTCGACTATTGAGTTTGGCTGAAACCCAAACTAAACATTTATATTTTGTAATTTCAGTGAAACAAAATCGATAATTTTCTTTATGTTACATTATTAGGGGGTATTAGGTACAAAAAAGGGTGTAGTGTACAACGGGTTGTAAAGTGTAAAGCTTGTATGATCATGCAGTGCTAAAGGAGATAATTGTGGACTGTTATATCATATATAATTTAATTATTTATAACCGTGATTAGAGTTTTAAAACTTTTACCTTGTGATTTTTACTTCAGAAATTATTAGTAATATACACTACCCTTGACACCAGACTAGGTTATCTAATTCGTTTGCCAGGTACCTGCCCATTTGTTTTCCGCATTTTCCAAAAGTAGTAACATTCGGTGGCGCCTAGAATTAAATAGTAACTAAGGAAACCGAGGGAATTTACACTCACTCCTGAGAGTAGTACCTATCGCTTTGAATCTTTACATTATTAAGTTGGGCATTCCAGCGACTTCGGTCTTTTACAAAAGCACACTTAAAGGTAGGTTAATTGTTGCATCAAGGTCGAGTAACAATGGTATTACCCTATTATGCTTACCGAGTAATACAAAACACGAACTCCATCCAATGGACAAGGCTGTATTCAAATTAGTGTTGCCCAAAATCAGTCTTGGTCTTGCAGTCTTGGTCTTGTTCTTGCATTTTGCAAGACCAAGACCAAGACCAAGACCGCGTAATTTTAGGCAAGACCAAGACCGACCATGCAAGATTTGAGCAAGAACAAGACTAAGCCTGCGAGACTCTTGCGTCTTGCAGTTAGTACTGAGTGTCGTTTTAGGGAGCGGACAGGCTTAGTTTATAATACAAGAAATTGACACGTAGAAAACAAACGAAACAAAATAGAAGAAAGTACTAGTACATAAAATTTTGAAGAATAAAATAGGCACAAAATAGGAACACACAGTCCGAATAAGTAAATAAAAAATAATATATTAAATATAGTATGACAATAAATAAAATGAAAATAATAAAAACGAAAAATAAACTATATAGAATAAAGTGTAATAAAATTATATGTAGTATGTTACCGAGAAAATGTTTATTTTCTTAATATTTCAAAAGTTACAGGCCGAAAAACACAAACTAATTTAAAATCTAACTTATAATAATAAGGTAGGTATAAGAGCGAAAAGCAGGACGCTACAATGACATGCGGCATCCTTTGATTTGCGGCTATCTAAGATAATGGACTATAAAAAATAGTATTTATTTCAATTGGAGTTGGAGGAGTACCTAAGTAAACCCAGAGCCGCCAGCTCCGAAGACATTTTAGAGTGGTGGAGGACGCATGAGACAGAGTATCTGGCTTTATCGAAGATGGCCCGTGATTTTCTCTCAATACCTGCAACTTCAGTACCTGCAGAGAGATTATTTTCTAAAGCATCATTTGTAATTATAAAACATAGAAATAGGTTAAGTGATGAGTCAGCCAGATGGTTACTTTGTATTAATTCTTGGTCAAAAGAATGAATATAAAGTAACAGTAATGTCAAAGCTATTCTGTAGTGTTCTTTAATATAACTTGTGTTGTATTTTCATTTAAATAAATGGTAAATTCAGTAAATTGTATTGATTCTTGGTAAAATGAATTAATATGAGGTGAGGGTCTATCAATTTCTTTCTATACAGATAATGTTCTTTAAAATACAGGCAAGTTAATGTCTTTAATTTGTGTTTTATATGTTTTAACCATGTTTAATAAATAGCAATAGGCTAATAGCTAATTGCGAGACTTGCGAGACTCTTGCTGCAAGACCAAGACCAAGACCAAGACTGGGACCGCAATACCAAGACCAAGACCAAGACCAGGTGTATTGGCGCAAGACCAAGACCAAGACTGGCTAAGTCTCGTCTTGTTCTTGCATTTGGGCAACACTAATTCAAATTATTCGAGCACCATGAGGATGAACAGGTACTGTTATACTGGACTCAACACAGAGACCGAGCCATAACTAAGCAGAGGTTTGGAGAGTTGTTAACTATCGTTTGGGACAAAGCAGTAACCCCACAAAATATAATTTCAGGTTTCTCTGCTATGGGTATATATCCGTACAATCCACTTGCTATTCCCTAAGTGACCTTTGCTCCTAGCATATTAACAGAACGAGAATTTGTGGAAGACAATAATATGGAAGGAAGCAGCAGACTATAAGAAAACCAAGATTTTAGAAGGGAAACCGCACCCCAACCTGGACCTTCTGGACTTCAACAGAGAACTAATCAAAGGTTCATAGAAAATACTCACTTGTTAAAGATCTCCAAGTACCCAATCAAACCAAAACACCAAAGTAAGAGAAAATGGTCGTCATCAAATAGCTCCTCATCAACAGATGATAAACATATACAGCGAGACTTTCACAGAAAAATTTTCTTCTGAAGACGAGGCACCATCGGATGGCGAAGAGGCTACAAGATCAAACGTGAAAGAACAAGAGACATTAAAAAGTTCAGACAGGCTTATTCTGCATACATTATTTAGTAAAGATAACGGGCATGAGAAATCAGAAGAACAACCTGAAGCCAAAGAAAATAACACAAACACAAAAAACGTTGAAGAAGATTATCTTTAACACGAGTTTTACTGAAATGTTGGAGACACCATATAAAGATTTTCCAAAAACAATTAGCAATCAACAGCAAAGCACTTATCGTGAAAAAGAAGTTTTTCCCACCAAAACAACAAAATCTACCAAAGCAAAAGAAATCATTGCCAAAGATCAAGGAGGAAGAGCAAGACACAAAGAATCGTGGTACTGTAAAGCTTGTCAAGAAGACGAAAAAAAAGATATGCGGTTGTGTTCAGTTTGTTTATTTTATTATCATGAAGAGTGCGTTGGACTCACCAAAGCTGATAAGACAGTTTTTATTTGTTCAGACTGTTGTTGGTAGAAATTCTCAGAGATATTAAGTTTTTTTTGTTTTATTTTTTAAAAAGTTTCCTTAGTTTAAAAATAATATAAATTTTTAAAATAGTATATGTTATTATTTTGATACTTACTTTTTGTACTCTCAGTACCAAATAAATAAAGGTAGTTAAAATCGGCGAAGTTGTTTTGCACTTGATACAGTTCATTGGACACAAATCAGGAACATGAGATGAGCATATTAACGACAGGGTTGGTAATATGCCCAGTAAAACTAACTTTTAAAAAAACGGTATAAAAAAAATATCGAAGATTAAATCATCATCCTTTACTGTCCAAAAATTACTTCTTTGGTTTTAAAGTACGCTTTCAATAAAAAACCGAATTGAATATTTTGCATTTTTAATTTTTATCAAGGATTTTGCTTAGCATTGTCATATTTACTGCGCTTACCTCAATGTCTCTATCAATATTATATTTGTTCATACGAACTGATAATGCTCTATGTATCATTGAATTATATGCTGCTAATTTATGCGACATTAGATGATGTCATCTACATATCTATACAAATGAACAGATAAATATAGGGAGATCTCCACTTTTCAATTGTCTTATTAAGTAATGATTGTAAATATCAGCAAATATAGTTTTCCTGGTTTTCTATATCATTGCACAGTTATACTGATCTTAATTGGAAAAAGTTATCCAGGATATCCCCATAGTGTTAATAATATCTAAGCTTTCGTATTTGTATTATCATATCTTCTGCTTTTTTCTAAGTCAATCACAAGGTATGTCACTTCTTGGGATAGCCAAAAATAATTATTAACATCAGGTAAGCATCGTATGAAATGTAACTTCTATCATTTTGACGATGATAGCCGAAACAATTGTCAAAATTTTTAGAATTTTTAACATTTTTTCAATATATTGTGGAATTATCTCGAAATAGTTAGTTTCATTAAAAAATGTTATATGAATAGATTCCACAGAGTAAGGGTTGAAACAGAGTATTTCAAACAAATTCATTTTCAAAAACTAACAAGTGTCCGACTTCAAAATTACTTCTAAGAATACAAAAACAACAAGAAAATCAAGATACAAATAGACGCACGAAAATAGAACTAGGAAGCAATTTACAAGGGCATAGGGCAACAAAACACCCATTCGTTATTTTCATCTGAAGGAAAGTCATCATTAACACACAAGAATTTACACTGGAATTCCAGCAAATTGAAACATTTAGGAAGACTGATTATTATGTTTTTGTTGAAAAAAAGGAAAAATTTGTTATTTATAGCGATGCGATATTCAAAGAGTATTTCCGATGAAAATTAAATTTGATTTCGGTGGATAAATATTTGATTTTAAAAATAACTTTAAATTGTAAAAAATTTCTGTTGATAAGTTAGACTAAGGGTCGAATTCTTAGTAAGATACTGACCCTCTCTGGGCACTGATTCATTCCGGAAGTACCAGGCAAACGATCAGGAAGAACAAATCTCTCAACTGGACGTCCCATTGACAACCGAAAGAATACCAAACTATCATTTGTTAAGTATTTACTATACAACCAGATGACGTTAATCTATTCAGAAAAAGTTGTTGATTCCTATTCTTTGTATCTACCACCCACAGAAACAGTACCTACCTATGGTATGGTATTTTACAAAATGTGTGAAACGTTAAGACCCTTTGCTTAAACAATTTTATATTTATTAGTTATTGAGATAAATTTTTTTTGTATAATGCCTGTTCTTTATACAGGGTGTTTCGAGAATAGGGTGCAAATGAGTTCAATAAAACATTCACAAACATGGGAAAAAAATCGGCTCAAAATATAAAAATTGACGAAACTGTAAAGTTTATAGAATATCGAAACTTGAACTCATTTGTTATGCTTGATACAGACCACCGGGAAATTGAAAAATAATTTGGGATTTGAAAAATAATAAATAACCTGGTTTGAAATCAGAAACCCTCGGATATCTTGTCGGCCTTCTGCTGTTAAGGATACAATCATTATTCCAATATACATGAAGGGTGAAAGTGCCTTGGCCAGTAACTATAGACCAATATCATTTATAACAAACTTCACTAAAATATTTGAAAAAGTAATAAAAAATAGACTAACATCATTCCTCAACCACTACAAAGTTTTATCTGATAAGCAATTTGGTTTTTTTAAAGAAAAAGTATCTACACAAGATGCCATCGCATACTTGACGAATAAAGAATTTTCTGCTCTTGATAAAAGTATGCCACGCCTGTACTTGTTCATAGTTCTGGCCAAGGCATTTGTCATTCTCTACTTCTAGAATCCTTAGACGATATTGGAGTAAGAGGAAAGCCCATGCAGTTGTTTGAAAGCTACATTTCAAACAGAACTCAAAGTGTGAGACTTCGGAATATATACGGCAATAAAATATGGAGTTCCCCAGGGACGATCCTGGGACCAATTCTGTTTTCTATAATATCAATAACATAGGTTTTGCAGATGATATGACTATTTTCTACAAAGCGGCTAGTTGGAACAAAATACACATCAAAGTTTAAAACGATATTTCTCATATCAAAGAGTGGTTTGATCAAAAGTTATTAACCATGAACTCGGAAAAAACTCAGTACTTGCCGTTCACCTACTATGAATTGAATATTTCTTTCTACTATATGTAATATACGTGAGAAAGTATACTACCGGCAGAAAGTGTGAATTACTTAGAAGTCTTCATTGATGACCATTTAAGATGGGATGCCCATATTCAATATAAAATAAAGAAATTGCTGTTCATACTCTATACATTCAGATTTCTATGTAGTATATTACCTAAAAAAGAGCTGAAAGTTGTTTATTTTGCACTTGTTGACAGTCATTTGAAATATGGGATACTGGCTTGGGAAGCAGTACTTAAAACTGAACAAAAAAAAATGAAAATGAATCTCATTATTTGTTTAAAAAATAGAATTGAAAAACTAGTTCACCCTTCTTTAAAACAAAAACATTCAAGAATTTTACGTGATATCTTATTAGAAAATTCTTATCCTAAAACACTTCTAAACAGAATTCTTTTCAACACTAATTCTAATAGAACTTTTCATAATAATATCTCTAGCAATGAAACAGATAGGAATACAAATGTCGAAAATATTAATTACTTATCAATTCCAAATATTGAAAATTTATCAACAAATATTATAAAACTTTTAAAAGATACTTTCTTGAAATTGTTGAAATCAACAAGGCAAACCATAGTATGAATAAGAAAAGTGACATTGAAAATCTTAGTAATATTTATAGCTACCTTTTGAACATGGAACAAAATAGATAATTTTTCAATATTCATATGATTATTTCATAAAAATAAATTCATTTATATTAAGGTCAAAATATAAGAAATTATTTGTCAAAGTCATTTTCACAGGTTATAATCTAACCTTATTTCCTTTTCGATTAACGTCAAAATATAAAACGAATTATATGTCAAAGTCATTTTATAAGGTTATAATCTAACCTAAAATTCAAACTCTATTCAATAATTATAAAGTAACCTAAAAAAATAAAAATAACTACGGAACAAACAAACAAATTATGTATTGATTTGTCTATATGTGAAATATGTCATCATGTATATTATAATTATATTTAAAACATTTTTTACATTTACAACTTTTTATTGATTATTTATCTTGAATTTACTTAAAATATTTTACATGTAAGTACTTATATTTATTTCTTTATTTTTAAATCATATTTATATTTGTATATATATTATAGTGCCCTGAAAAAGTGTCAAAAGGACACGAAAGCTTGGCGGCATTTTGTGACTAAAAGATCTTGCGTTGATTTTTTGGACTGAAATCCCCGTTATCCCCACCTATATAACAGTTTTCAGTCGTTATTTAAAAAAATTTATATATATATATATATATATATATATATATATACATGTATATATATATATATATATATTGTAATACTTGTGTGTATAAGAGGACTTTTAATATTATTGTATTAGTATTTTGATTTATTAAATTTTAGTGTGGCTAGCTCATTAAAAGAGAGAGAAGAATTTTATGTATTTATTTATGCGGTGAGAATGAGATACTCTATCACTTTTTTGGGTTCCAGTTATTTTTACACTTTATCTCTAATATTTTATCTATTATTCATTCAAACATTTTTTAATATATTTTTTTAAATATTATTTGGGGCGCCTATGATTAAAAATTTCTCAGTAGAATAGTCGATTCCAGATCTCACAGTAATAACAGATGTCAATTCGTATCCGTTGAAATGATATTTAAAAAAATAATGATTTCAAGAATATTTAAAATTAATTAGTTTGTATTGGTCAGAAAATATGTATTATAAATTCGAACAAAGAAACAAAGTGATGAAATGTCATGCTAATATAAAGATTGAGAAATCGAAATTTATAAACGTTAAATATAAATGCGTAAGTACTAAATTGGAACAAAGAAACAGAGTGATGAATTATAAACGTTAAATACAAATGCGTAAGTACTAATGTTTTTGTAATTACTTTTATCAGATCTGTTTTATATTTTAAACATAAATGTTGGTTCCAACAAAGACAAAAAAAACTAACCTGGTCCTCAAAACCCCACTAATACTCCTTCTTGAAGTGCTGTCTTTCAAAACCACACCACACAGAACTGCCGGCTACTCCAATAATTGTTATTTTATATAATATATATTCTTATATGTAGCTTCTTTATCGTATTCCGTCTTATATATTTTTATTTGCCGCTTCTACTGTTCATTCAGGACTCTTTTATACAATTTTTATGGTTTTTTCATCTAAATTTTTTTATCATTTCTACCATATGTCATCCCTCGTTCATTTTCTTCATCAACAAACTCTCATTGTTTTTTGTTGCTATACCCTCATCATATGTGTGCTGATTCTAATTCTTAAGTGTTAATTTTTTTTAAATTGTGTTTGTGTCCTTTTGAAATGTTCTTTATACCAAATTATTATTATTCTTTTACACAAACTATCCTCTATTCCTATTTTCTAACACCTAAATAATAGCTTTATTTACTCAACAACAAAATTCATATCTTTCCTGACACAATAAATATAAAGTTCTGTGATTTCTGCTTCTCTTTCGATTTGTTGCATTATTCATTTCCATAGACTTTTTTGACATCTATGTCACTGTGATATGTAACCAAACAATTCTCTCCTATGTGACAGTTCCTAAACTTTTGACATTACATATTATAGAATTCTCAACTTAATGTCACATCAAAACACTAGTAAGATCATCTTGTAAATTTACCAAGTATTTGTATATTTCACAGTACTTCACGTTGATAATCATTTTAGATAAAAATTGTTAGAAATTGAAGCAAGTATTTTTTATAATTCTATTAAGTTTGTAATGGCTGAACTACACATAACCCAAAAATGAAAAGACACTATCATTCGAATAGAAAATTAAGTAATTAAATGGTATCAAATCAATTTCTCCATCCAACATTATGATTGAAGTTGATCTGAAATATATCGATAAGCCAAATAATATTACGGACAGTATAAAGTTTATTCCAAACGTAAATCCGAATATCAGCAGCCTTATTAGTTCTGTCACAGTTACTCTAGATTTGGAATAGCGTAATACGTAATTTGGAAAATTCTTTAAAAATTTATAAATTTGAATTATTATTTGAAATCTCTGATCCCTCCCTGAGATAAGAGTGAGTAAGTCGATTGTGTATTGATTTATCTTTCACAATATAAAATTAAATATTCATCTGAGCCGGGCATATTAATTTGACAACTGCTGTCAAAAATTTCAATAGGTTATATTCAGTGGTAAAGGCATATTCACAAGAGTGTAGTTACAATCATAAATTGTAAAATCAACAAATAAAATGCATATCGTATAAATTCATAAATTAAACTATTAAATAATTAATAAAACATTGAAATATAATAATTTGTCACCCAAACGTGGGGCAATTATTATTAAATTACATAGAATATATTATAATTGGCGCCGCAAAGTGGGGCAAAAATATATTTATCATTATTATCATAACCAGTATAGAAAAATATTATAATTTGACGCAGCAAATTCATTGACTATATAAAAAATTAAGTATCGACCATGGAAAGAAGAATGACATTAAGAGATGGTAAACAGGTAGGAGTTGAAAGTGGATCTGAGGAACAAAGAGAAGAAAGAAGACATAGTAGAGGAGATTTTCAGGTGCAATACTTGGAGCAGGGACAGCAATCAGAAGAAGGTGCACCATTGTCAGAAGAAACAGGACAAGAGGACAAACAAGAATCAAAAGAAAAAAAGGAAATGGACATAATGAGTATGTTTCAAATGATGATAAAAAAATTGATAATATGCGTGGAGATTTAAATGGAAAAATGGATAAACAAGAGGAGAATATGAATAATTTGAGGGGAGATTTGAATGGAAAAATGGACAAACAAAATGAGAATATGAATAATATGAGGGAAGATTTGAATGGAAAAATGGACAACATGTGGAAAAAAATGAATGAGAACATGAATGATAGAAAAGGGAACATGAATAAATTGGAAAAGAAAATTGAAAAGGTGAAAGAAGATATGAAGGGCCAGAATGAGAATTTGCGAATGGAAATTCAAGAAATTAGCATTAAAATCAGAGAAGATACAAACAAGCAGGTGGTAGAAGAAGTTGAAGAACTAGGAAGATGCCTAGAAGAAAATTTATCTGGAGTAATTCAAGTAGAAGTCAAGAAACAAAATGAGAATATAATTGAAGAGATACAGGTTATTAAAATACAAGGACAAACAAATGAAGAAGTAATGCAAATGTATGAACAGAATTTGAATAAGAAATTTAAAGACTTAAATGGAAGGATAGAAGAACAAACAGGAACATGTATTAAAAGGACTGAAAATATAGATGAATTATTTAACAAGGAATTGGAGGAAATGAATAGAAAATTACAAGAAACTGTAAATAAAATAGAAGATAATCTTAAACGGAATGGAGGTGTAATGATGCAGACTAGAAATATCGACTTTGTGGTGAAATTTGATGGAAATATAAATGTAATTCACCCAAAAGTATTTATTAAAATAATCAAAAGCAGGATGAGAGGAATAAGGGACATTGTAGAGAAAAAAATCATTATTAGACGAATGTTATCTTGACATGCTTTATTGTGGTTTTGCAATAAAGAGGAACAAATACTTGATGTCGAAGAATTTGAAAAACAATTTTTAAAATATTTTTGGGGGGAAATTCAACAGGCGAGTTTCAGAGAAAAACTATATTTTGGGAAATTTGATTATAATCAGAGCAAAAATTTCAATGCTTATGCAATGAAAATGTATAACAACGCACAGTATTTGGAGCCAAGTATGCGAGAAGAAGAAATGGTTTTATATATTTCCAGACATTTCGACCAACAAGTATCTGAAACTATATACAAAATATCAAGACGATGGAAAGTTTATCAAATTATTTACTCAGACTTGAAAGAAGTCACATTGAAAAATGAAATAAAATTAAAAATTCTAATGGAATAAGGGGGAATGAAGATAGACATTACAGAAGAGATATGAGTAATACATATGAAAATAGAAACTATAGAAACAGGGATTTTGATAATCGAAGAAATGATAGATATGCAGACAGGAATTTTAGAAATGAAAATAGAAATTACAGAAATGAAGACCGAAGATATGGGAATGGTAATAGAAACAATGACAATAAGTACTTTGAAAATAAAAGAGATCCTAAAAATTTGGACAGAAGAAATGGTAATGAAGACAGGGTTGAAAATTGGAGACAGGATAGATGGATAGGAACAAATAATTACCATGATCGAAGAAATGATGATAGACGAAATGGTATCCAAGAAAACCATAAAAGAAACTATGATAGAAGACATCAAGAAATAAAAGACAGAAGACAAGTAAACATAATACAAGAGCAAGAAAGAGATGATGAGCACAGTCAAACTGTAAACAAAATTTTTACATAAACCGCTTTCACGTACATAATATTATTTTTTCCAAGTACGAACATCCAAGAGAATTTGTTGATATTGGGGAAATTGGGGAAATGCATGACAATTTAGGTTTAATATTCATTAAAGGTAAAATACAAAATATAGGATGTAAAATTCTGATAGATACAGGATCAGAAGGAACGTTGATAAGTGAAAGGATTATAGACAAGTGCAAGAAAAATAATATTATGGTGGTAAATACAAACAAATTATCACTAGTGGGAGCGGATAATAAAAAACTATATGATACAAGTGAAATGATAATTGAAGAATTACAATTAGGAAACAATTCGGTTAAAGTACAAATGTTGGTCGTAAAGAATTTAATTTATGATATAGTATTAGGATCCGATGAATTAGACAATCACAAAATGATTATCAATTATAAAGAAAAGTTGGTGAATTGTAAAGGAGAAGATATTGATTTCCTCAAACAAGAAACAAACAAATTAGAAGAAGATATATTTTATATAACGAATCAAATCAATGAAGAACATAAAATAGATTCAAATTTGTGTAAACAAAAATATGTGAAAACAGTAATGGAATTGATAAGACAATACAACAGATTATTCAATGAAGAAGTACAAGTAGCAAGGAAATATATACATAAACTTGAAATGAACAAAGATATACTGAATTTCAAAGTAAGGACATCCAATTCCATATAAATTGAAGGATGAAGTATACCATGAATTAGAAAATATATTAAAAGGATGAACCGAAAAAATAAAAAAAGACTGTTTTTGAAAAAGGTGAAATGGTGATTTTAAAATCATTGCAAGTTGCAAAAAGATCAGAGAATAGTTGCGCAAAATTATTGCTACCATTTGAGGGACCTTATGTGGTAGGTAACGAAGGAGCACAAAATAGTTACCAATTATTAGACCCCACTACCGGGAATGAAATAGGAGTTTTTAACATAGAACAGGTATATAAATATTATACATAACTTGGAACAAATGATATTATGTTACGTGAAATTTTAATAGATATAGTAGATTTAATCAGTTTTTATGGGAATTAGGAATAATATTTTAATACGTTTGAAGATAATTTTTTTAGCGATATGTTAATAATTATTTGAAAGACATGACTATGTTACTAAGATATTAGTATGATATTTGACAATTTGAAAGAAATTATAATTATATACAAGAATCGATTTATCATTCTTTTAATAGGGGGATTTAATACATATCTTCTATCTAAATTCTAAAGAAAATATTGAAATAAGGGAAAATATGCATATTTGGATGTAATACTAGTGATACACACTGTATTATCAATAATTTTAAAGTTTCAATATACAAATAAATTTTGACATTTCAATTTCGGATGACATTAATGCAGAATATACTTTATAACGACTTGAAAACAAGAATACAGATGTCTCTGTTAGCAAAATTGCAATTATATTAAAAGAATGAAAATCTCTCTTTGTTATAGCAAAACGTAAATTTATATTTAAAAAAAAAAGAATTTTTGGGTAAACAAAGGAGGAGAATTATTGATATAGAAAGTTGAGTGAGTTCATTTTGATATTCCCACGAGGCAACATCGAAATAAGAGTTGCCTCAAATTTATTTAAAAATATCATAGTAATTTATATGAATATTATCAGATCATCAAATCCTGCATTGTAAAACCAGTGCGTGTATAATTCGCAACGAATTGCATCGATAAAGTGCGTGTGATTTTCCGATTTCTAAATTATTAATTTAGAAAGTTGTTCCTGAATTCTAAACACAGTTTAGAATACGAACGAGTTAACCAGTACCTAGTTGGTGAGTCCTGTCCAGTTTATTTACATTATTTCTCGAGAATTAATAGGCCTTTATTAAAAATATTTCAAAATTAGATTCATCTTATGGTAATAAATTCGATTGAAATTACAGTAACGTTAGTCAAAAGAAATTCAACGTCAAGCGAAGATAATTTTGGAATAGACAATTTAAACGGAAATTTGCGTATTTTGACATTGATATACATCAAGTATATAATCAAACATTTTGAACTTTGATAAATTATTTAGCGAGTAGATTTATAATTATAGGTTGTCTTAATTTTAAGGTTGATAGAAAATCCTATCTTTGTTTCTGCGTTTATAATATTTTTGAAAAGTTCTAATTTCTTGTAATTTGTTATTTGATAATATATTATATAAATTTGAATTCCAATCACTCTTTGGTACTCATTTCATATTCATTTCTCATTGTGATTGATAATTTTCAGACTATAAAAATTTTGATATAATAAGTGACATTTGGTTAATTTCCTGTCAGTAAAATCATATATGTCATAAGATAATTTAATTGTCTTATAGTATATTGAACAAACAGTTACTCTAGATTTGGAATAGCGTAATACGTAATTTGGAAAATTCTTTAAAAATTTATAAATTTGAATTATTATTTGAAAGCTTTGATCCCTCCCTGAGATTAGAGTGAGTAAGTCGATTGTGTATTGATTTATCTTTCACAATATAAAATTTAATATTCACCTGAGCCGGGCATATTAATTTGACAACTGCTGTCAAAAATTTCAATAGGTTATATTCAGTGGTAAAGGCATATTAAAAAGAGTGTAGTTACAATCATAAATTGTGACATCAACAAATTAAAAATCCATATAGATAAAATCATAATATAATTATAAAAATATCGAAATATAATAATTGTCACCCAAACGTGGGCAAATATTATTAATAAAACATAGAGAATATATGATAATATATATATATATATATATATATATATATATATATATATATATATATATATATATTGAACCAGATATCATGGATATTAAGAGAATTAGTTCTATAGGAATATGTTGCTAATATGAAAACATATGAAAAAATATAATTTAAGAAAACACAATTAAAAAGGAAACACTTTTCTTAATTAAAAAGCATATCAAGTAAAGATATATTAAATAATTAGTCAATAACAATTTAATAAATAAAGAAATTACCTCAATAATAACATAAAGTTTAGAAATTGCCTAACAAATGTAATGGAGTAAATAAAGTTGCCTAACACGATGAATATCTCCTATAACGTACTCAGCTGTTCATCTAAAAAGAAACAATTATTAGAATAGTCAAGTCATGATAATTATAAATATAAGCATTATAAAATAAATACAAATATTTAGTAGAATAGGGAGTATAGTTTCTCATAGATAAACTATTAAAAACATAAATAGAAATGATATAGAGTCAGTAAAATGAACATAGAAACAATAAATGATAATTTATTAAAGGAGGTAGTATAGATATATTGATACAAAGATTAGATAGAGATTACATAAAAAGATTTACGATTTAAGTAATATAATTGTAACAGTAATAGACTGTTAATAACAATATTAGATATTGAAATATTTAAAAAGTATCTATCTATGTATATAACCAATTGTTAATTTATTTGTATGATAAAAACTCAAAAGACTCTCTACAAGTGAATTAATAATGTGAAATAGTAAATGTATGAACTTTTCGACTAAGTAAACAAAATTAAATAATTCAATTGCATAGGACAATATTTGATTGGTTATGAACAAAATGACAGATCAAATTTTCAATCAACAAGTAAAGAAACAAACTTTTGTAAATAATGACCTGGAAAAAACAATATACTTGTCTGTTGAAAAAAATTGAGAATCGGAAGGAAGCGTAAGAAAGGTTGGAAGCTGGCGTCGAGATATGTGGACTGTGTGTTATAGTGTTCCCGAAAATTTCATGAAATTCCCGAAATAAATTGATAAAACTTATCAAATACTATTAAAAACAATCCTAATAATACTCACAGATAATCAGATCCAGTTTTTCTGCAAAAATCAGTCAAATTTCTCCAAATTTGGTGTTGGAACTTCAGAGGAGTCTTCCTGGGGTCCAGAAGCGTTATCCCAATTCCAGAGCATCAGGTCAGTGTTCTTTTAAAATATTATTGGCCAATAATAAGAGAAAAAACTCAAATAAGTGCTTAATTTCGTTAAATTGATAAACATTCACAGCAATGATCGATCTAAAATGAAAAAGAAAACGGACTTTATTTAGTTAATTAATAAAATAAATCATTAACATTCCAATAAATGAAAAATATGTACTTACGCCATTTTATCATCATAAGAATGATGCTTAAATTTATTTCCATGTAATATGTCCATCTGTATATAAATCTTATAATATTTCCATGTATATATAAATCTTCTAATTATATTTCTTCCACAGCTTATTTGTAATATTTTTATGTATATTCTCCACATAAATTCTTTTATGTGTTGAACCATTTAAGTATTTCTTATTTGATAATATGATGTGCATCTAAAGATCACTGATGCTCTATCTCGCATTGTAAAAACTATGTTCATTTTACGTTTGAAGTCCGCATGACTGGATTTTGAACATGCGCACAGTAGAAAATATAAAATTGATAATTTCTTTAGAGGTAACCATTGGCGTCTCAACGTATAATTATTAAATTGGAAATTTTTATTTTGAAATTAAATGTTGTTTAAAGTAAGGTGTTTCTTTTAATTTAAATAAAGGTAATACATTTTTTTTAATGCCAGGACTCAAAGAGTAGAAAGAGTTTCATGCTCCCGCATAAAATAACAATACATCACAAATATAATATAAAAATGATTAACTGAGCTAGCCACACAAAACAGAATTTTTTACATATAAAAATAATACTTATCTAAACTTAAAAATAATAAGTAAGTAAAAATAAATCAAAGCCAAGTTTAATATATATATATATATATATATATATATATATATATATATATTATAATTATTCAATTTTTACTTTTACTGATGAGAATTTTATATATACTTATTTGTTTTTATTGTATTGTATAATTTACCTTTTTTACTTTACCTTCGGCTAGCTCCTGATGATAATCTGTGAAATTCAATTTTATTTATAATTCATATGATAGTCGGCAGCATGGGACTCCTCCCTTTGAGTTCTGGACGCATATGTATAACTTTGATATACATTTAAATATTGATTTTTGAAATTTTTCTAATATGTTTTATTCCTGAATAAAATATATACCTTTGTTTTTATCGACTCCAAATATTATTATAGAGCCATTTTCTAAATGTATTATGAATATTAAATAGAATGAAAAAAGAATACCAACACTTTAATGAAAGGATTTAATAAATTGTTGAGATTATATTGAAATTATTTTTACATAAATTTTCTTTACACCGCTCCTGCATTCTTGACTGGTCATGCGCACTATTTTCTTCAAATTTCTTGTCTATTTTCCCATTTAACTCTGTTTTCATATTATTTATGCTGATCAATATTTGCGTCAATGGGTCATTTGTACTTGTTCCTGCTTGTGTTTCCCTGCTCTCTTGTCTTCTATCTTCTTGTTCCACATCTTCTTCATCTCCTGTCGTACTTTCTTCAGGTGCATCTCCTTCTAATTGTCCCTGGATCAAATATTGGACCTGGAAATCTCCCATACCATGGCTCCTCTCTTCTCTTTCCTCTTCCGATCCGCTATCGTTTCCGACCTGCTTTCCATCTCTCAACACCATTTTCCTGTCCATGATTTATTTGTTTAATTTTATTTTTAATAATGTGTTAATATTGAATCCAGCCCCACGTTGCAGGCGTCAATTCATAATTATTTAATTTTCACTTTTACTGATGAGAATTTTATATATTCTTATTTGTTTTTATTGTATTGTATAATTTACCTTTTTTTACTTTACCTTCGGCTAGCTCCTGATGATAATCTGTGAAATTTGATTTTATTTATAATTTATATGATACTCGGCAGCATGAGACTCCTCCCTTTGAGTTCTGGACGCATATGTATAACTTTGATATACATTTAAATATTGAATTTTGAAATTTTTCTGATATGTTTTATTCCTGAATAAAATATATACCTTTGTTTTTATCGACTCCAAATATTATTATAGAATGAATGAATTAAGCACAATTTTCTAAATGTATTATGAATATTAAATATAATGAAAAAAAATACCAACACTTTAATGAAATGATTTAATAAATTGTTAAGATTATATTAAAATTCTTTTTACATAAATTTTCTTTACACCGCTCCTGCATTCTTGACTGGTCATGCGCACTGAAGGCTTAGATTGACTGCGTCGGCGCATAGGAGAAACACATCCTCGTATATCGTTTCACAACGACACAAAACGTATGGTTCACAGTCGACGTTGTTTATATGAATGTTTTTATAAACTTTACGTTTTTAAATTCATTGCAATCATCGATATATTATTGGAAATTACACTATACAGTTACATACATATATCAAAATGCGAGTAAAGTGAATGATGAATAGTTATAGAAATAGTTAAGCATGCATAAGAAGAAATAGAAGTAAAATGGTACTTTACGTGCAATATAAACAATGATGATGTGAAATAAAACTTTTTACAAGTAAGTACAAATTATAACTATTATTGAAGTTACATGCTAATCAAAATTACATGGATATCCATGGATATGAAAAGATATTCATCATTTTATTGTTTTTGGCCTTTTTTTAGAAATTTTAATTTAAACGTTCAAATAATATTTTTATTGTTCACTATTTCTTTCTCTTCGGAATTCCAAATTGAAAAAACTTAAAAAACCACCGACCTTATTTCCAATTCTCGGCACTGTGGAACTGCTGCAAAGCGTCTCTTTTTTTTGAGAATTTCTTATCAAAGAAATACTCTTTCTGCACACTGCACTTTATCACACGGTTTAAACAAAAATTGATACTATGATTTTATAATGGTTTTTAACTTAAAATTATTTACTTTACTAAAATTTTGTAGAGGAGAGCTACATAGATGCTCACTATTCTTCTACCAACGCCCGACTCTGAATTTTTTTTAAATCAACAAACTTTTTCCCATATCAAAAACACAGCCTCCTTATATTGTTTTTTTATTCGACAATTGTCAATTTGAGTGTTTTTCATGAAAATACAAAATTCTTTAATTAAAATTGTCCTGGAGGATAATAACACTTATATAAATGGGTTTATAATGTCTTAGGGAATATATAAAATGTCCTTTACATGTATTACAATCCCAAAATTTATTGTAATTCCCTTTTCATGGTATTTTTATTTACAATTAAATATACAATTTCTACAACCTAAAATGATTATTTATATATATGGAAGTGTTTAGTTTTCAATTTATGAATTTTTACTAATTTTATTTTATATAAACTTTTATTTATCTCCAAATTTACCTTTTATGTTTTATATTCAATTCCAAAGCAATGATTTTAGGTTGGCAAGAAAATCACTAGATTTTATTACTTCCTGTTCATTAAATTTTATTTACTTAACAGATTCCCATGACATATAATATGACTCTGTTCCGTATGTCATCTTTCATAAAGTTTTTTTTTTTTTATAAATTCTTTTTCAAATTGTAAACTTTTACTACCATCGTCTGTGAATATCGTTAATCAAGTTGAGTATTAATTCTTGTAATTTTAGGTTTCAAACAAACAACATTCTACTTCATCCAGATATTGACAGTTCAGATGATTTTGAAAATTGTTGACATTGACTTGACCTTAGGATTTAATTGTGAAGGCAAAATTTTATTCCTTATCCTTTAATCCTTTCTTTATAATTTGTTGTCTCAATATTTGATAATACATTTGCTCACTTCATTCATTCGTTTATGTTAAATTTAGTTTTTAACTAGGTAGTGTCTAACGGTACACCCTACGTATTAATAAAAAATTCTTTTTAATATTCAATCTCATACGTGAATTGTTTATATATATTAGAGGACTGGTTCAACTCCCCTCAAATTTAAATTTTAAAAGGTATCTTTCTAGATGACTCCTTAAAATTTCAATTTTCAATCTTTAATCCATGCTAAAAATTTTTTTTAATCTATAAATTTCTGATCAGTAAATACATTTCTAAGGAACATTTTTTTTTATTATTAAAATTTTTAAAGATATTCTTATAGTTTAACTCTATCGAAACTTATTCAAAATATTTACAAATTAGGGACATAATAATAATGATTCATACATTTTAATTCTCGTTTAATATTACTATACCATTTGTTTAATATTACTATACCATTTTATGTTATTGTTTCTTTTTGTTCTAACTCCTATTCCTATTGAACTATTTATAACTTATATTCCTCATTCTTTCATTCATTTCTTGTTTAAAATAAATATTTATACTTTTTCCCTTTACTTATCTACTCTTCTACTTTCCCTACCTTATCTTCTATACTAAGAAAAAGATTTATAATTGTTTCAATTATTTCATATATTTTCATATCATTTTTCAACCCATATTCCTATTTCATAATTCTTAATTACAATTCATCAACTTTACTTCATAACTATATTTATATTTTATTTATCATATCTCCCTATCTCATAATAATTAATCATATCATATTCTATATAAATATTCATTTCCTTATTTTCACTATACTTTTCTCCATAATTCCTATAAAAATTTCTTTGACATGAACATAACCTTTTCCTATATTTCAATTTATAAATTTCATTTATTTTCCATCATTTTTTAAGTTCCTGTTAACTTGTTATATAACTTGTCATTCTTAAATTCAGCATGATCTGGTTTAAAAAATGTAAAATTCTATTTTATCCTCCCCTCTATCGAATAATTTCCCAATTTATATCATATTATATTAAATATCTTCTGCTATTTTACTTTGGTATAACTTTGTTCATCTATTATTAATCATGTCTCCATTTGTTTTCCTTATATATTTACACTAAATTTCCTTATTATACAAATTCTAAACCTATTTACCTCTACTTAATATCACTTATATACATGTGAGTGACATAATATTATCTATTCCTCCTTTCGTTATTAATCCCTTTATTGAGAGTTAAACTTATAAATTGATTCAATATTGAAAACTCCCGTGACTATATTTTTACCTGGATATACTAATTTGTAACTATTCTGAGCGTTATCAGTTAATACCTCATAAGGTCCCTTAAATGGCAATTGCAATTTTATACATTGTTCTTCTCCTTTCTTGGATGTTTTCAAGGCCTTAATTACGACTAATTCTCCGTTGTTAAATTTTGTTCTCTTCTTAATCTTTTTATTTTGATCCCGTATATATTTCTCAGCATTTCTCTTTATTCTGATATTAACTTTTTCTAACGTATCCTCTAGAGTAGTATCTCTATTGACAATCCAATTTCGTCTGGGTTGGATACCTTTCATTAAATAAATAGGACTTTCACCAGTCACCCCATGTGGTAAGTTATTAATAAATTCTTCAACTTTATCCAGCTGTTCATCCCAATTGATATGTGACTCTTGGCAAAGTATTCTTAAATATTTCAAAATTTCCTTTATATATCTCTCTGCCGGATTAGAGCTAGGTTTTCTAATGCTAATAAATTGTAAATCTATATGTTCTTTTTCACAATATTGTCCTAATTTTTGACTTTCGAAATATGTAGCATGGTCGAGTATAATTCTTTCTGGTCTTCCAACTTCTTCAATATAACTCCTCAAACATTCTATAACTACTTTCGCTGTTGATCGTTTACTCGGAAAAGTTTTAACAAATTTGCTATATACATCTACAATAACTAATAAATTCTTATTTCCTTTTTCACTTCTTATTAAGTTTCCTATAAAATCCATTGCGACAATTTGTAATGGCTTATTTGTTATGATTGATTTCGCTGTCATACTATTATGGTAATTTTTTTCTTTAGCCAATTGACATACCTTACAATATTTACATACTTCTTTTACAATGCTTAAATCCTTCTTCGACACATAATTTTCTCTAAACAAAGTCCATAATTTTCTCGTTCCTATATGTCCATTCTCTTCATGTAAATAATCAATAATTTCTCTAGCAAAATCCTTACTTATCAAAAATACTTCTCTATCCTCCAATTTTTTATACCATACTTCATCAATTTTATAGGCACCTTTGATTTTCTTAACTTCTAAATGTCTTTGATCTTCTTTAACCTTTTCCAATGTAAATCTCCCCTCTGTTTGGTATAATTGATTTATTCCAATTTGAAATTTAGTTTGTTCATTCCCTACTTCATTTGCTCGACTTAAAGCATCTGCTACAACATTCAATTTTCCTGGAATATATTTAATTTCGAATTCATACTCTTGTAGCAATAATATCCACCTGTGCACACGATTATTAGCATAACGGTTCTTCAACATCGCTGTTAGTGCTGAATGGTCAGTTTCTAAAAGAAACTTAGCTCCTAGTAGATAAAATCCTAATTTATTAATGCAGAATACAACACTAGCCATCTCCAATTCTGTTATGGAATATTTCCTTTCGGCTAGTTTAGTCACTCTAGATATAAAACTAATGGGAACCTCTCCTCCTTCTTGCATTTGAACTAACACACCTGCTAATCTTTCAACTGAAGCATCCGTTCTTAATATGAAAGGTTTATCATATTGTGGATGAAAAACTTTTAAACTATCTAGAAATATTTCTTTTAATTCCTGAAATGCCTTTTCTCTTCTCTCATCCCATTTCCATCTAGTGTCCTTTTTAATAATTCTATGAGAGGACTTTCTCTTCTACTGAGATCTGGTATTAACCTCTTGAAATAGTTAATGATCCCTAAAAACCACCTCAAAGTCCTTAAATTATTCGGTGTTTTATACTCCAGATTTGATTTTATTCTTTCAGGATTCATTGTAATACCAGTGTCGCTTAAAACATATCCTAAATAATCTACTTCCCTTTTATAAAACTGACATTTTTCCAAATTTAATTTAAGTCCAGCATTTTCTAATTCATTTAATATTATTTCTAAGTGTTTTTGATGTTTCTCTTCTGTTTCAGAAAAAATCAAGATGTCATCTATGTAATGGAGAGTGAAATCTTCATAAGGATTCAATATGGTATGCAGAGTTCGTACCAAAGCAGCACAAGAACTTTGCAGTCCAAATGGCACCACACAAAATTGATACACCACTCCATCTACCATGAATGCAGTGTATGGTCTACTACGATGATCCAATGGAATTAACCAAAAACTATGCTTTAAATCTAATTTAGAAAATATATTAGCCTTTGTAATTCTTCCAAATATACCTTCAATATTTAAAGGTCTTTCAAATTGTTTTTTAGTAAATGTATTTATATTCCTAGCATCCAAACATAGTCTAATATCTCCAGATTTCTTCTTCACACAGGTTATAGCACTTATGTACTGTGAATTAGATCGTTCTATTATACCATCTTGTAACATTTTACTTATTTCTTGATATACTTCTTGTTTTAATTTATATGGTATGGGATAAGTTTTGACCTTATTTTTTTTTATTTCTGGTATAACTTTTGTGTACATATCTAGTTGCAGCACAGACTTCTTCATTAAACAGCTCCTCATGTGAGTCCAGCAATTCATAAACTCTTTGTTTATATTCCTCCAAACATAGTTCATCCCTCCTATTTAAGTTTTCTTCTACAATGTGATTTAATTGTCCAATTGCACATTCATCCTTCCTTATATACGTTTGATATTTAGTCATTCAAGGTATAGTTTGATTGTTATATATAATATTTTGCACTTTATAATCAATAATAATTTTATGTTTATTAAGTTCATCAGTACCCATGATTATATCATATTTTAAATTTTTAACAATTAACAGTTTTACAGATAAAATCTGTCCATTTAACTCTAAATCAGTCATAATTGTTTTTGTCGCTTCATATAGTTTTCTTTCATTTGCCCCTACTAATGATATTTTATGCGTGTTTATCACCATAATATTGCCCTGATTTAAATTATCAACTATATTTCGATTTATAATAGAAACTTCAGACCCCGTATCCAATAAAATTCTACATTTTATGTTTTGTAAATTCCCCTCTATAAATATTAATTTAGTTAATTCTTGTACTTTTGTATCTTCTTCCATAATAAATTCTCTAGGGTGCTGAATAGACAATATTATGCACGTAAGAGCAACTTACTCGAAATTTGTATCAGAACTTGGGCCCTGATCACTATCTATTCTTACCTCTTCCTGGTTCTGTATTAAATTTACTTGTCTTCTTTCTTCTTCTCGACCACCTCTCTGATCATAGTTTCTTTCCCTGATCTCAATTCTGCGATCATCCTCATTATTTCTTACATCTCTTCTATATTGTTGCCAATTCTTGTTTTCATTCCCATTATCATTTCTTCTGCCAAAATTTCTATAATTTCCTCCATTTTCATATGGCCTATTTCCATTATTTCTGTTCCCATTGTTATAATTCTGATATCCATTTCTGTAGTTTCAATTTCCATTTCGATAATTTTCATTCCTATGATTTCTATCATCACGTCCTTGTCCTCTTCTATCATAGTTTCTATTTCCATTGTTTCCGTTTTCATTTCTTCTTTCATTATCTCTTCGATACTGTCCTTTTCCCTCTTCTCTTGTTCTATAATCTCTCTGGTCATTATTGTTTGTGTAGCTCCTTTCTACCCGTTGTAAATAGCTCGATAAACTATCCATTGTCTTAATATTGTGTAACGCTATGGTTTCCGCTACTTCAGAGTTAAAATGTCTTCCGACATACAGTACCAACTCTTCCTCCTTCATTCCTGGCTCTAAATATTGGGCTATGTTGTACAATTGCATGGCATAATTATTTAAATTTTTATTTTTCTTATAATCAAACTTTCCAAAATATAATCGTTCCCTGAAAGTTGCTTGTTGTATTTCCCCCCAAAAATACACTAAAAATTGTTCTTCAAAATCACCTAAATTTTTGATTTGTTCTTCTTTGTTACGGAACCATAACAAAGCATGACCCTGTAACATACTCCTTATAATGAGTTTAATCTTCATAATGTCCCTTAATCCTTTTATTTTGCTTCTGATGATTTTAAGGAATACTTTGGGGTGAATATTGTTTATATTCCCATCAAATTTGACCCCAATTTCAAAATTGTTGTGGAAATTCCCCGGACATACATTAACTCCTCCACTTCTTCTCATATTCTCTTCAATTTCTTCGACCGTATTCCTTAGCTTCCGATTCACTTCTTCAATTTCTTGATTCAGTTGTCTGTTAATACCTTCACTAATTGCAATACTCATTCCTAACCTTTCTTCTATATAACCATCTAAATCCTTGAATTGTTTATTTCCATTCTCTTTTATAGTTTCAACTTCCTTTGTTATATGATAATTTTGTTTTCTAGCTTCCACTTTAATAGTTTCTGGTAGATTTTCTTCAATATCTCTTCTAAATTCCGGTACCTCTTCTACTATCTGCTTTTCTATTTCCTTTCGAATTTTGACTCCATTTTCTTGTATTTCTATTCTCAGAATTTTATTGTTTTCCTCTATATCTTCTTTTACATTGTCAATTTTATTTTTAAATTCCTCATTGGTCTTTTTATGTTCCTTATTCTCTTTACAATTTTCAAATTTAACTTCATCTATTTTCTTTTCTAATCGGTGCATATTTCCATGAATGTTATGAATGTCTCCCCGAATTTCTTCTTTCATCGCATCCATCTTTCCATTCATTTTGTTCATATCTGTTTTCCTATTCTCCTCCATTTTGTTCATATCAACCCTATTTTCTTCAAATTTCTTGTCTATTTTCCCATTTAACTCTGTTTTCATATTATTTATGCTGATCAATATTTGCGTCCATGGGTCATTTGTACTTGTTCCTGCTTGTGTTTCCCTGCTCTCTTGTCTTCTATCTTCTTGTTCCACATCTTCTTCATCTCCCGTCGTACTTTCTTCAGGTGCATCTCCTTCTAATTGTCCCTGGATCAAATATTGGACCTGGAAATCTCCCATACCATGGCTCCTCTCTTCTCTTTCCTCTTCCGATCCGCTATCGTTTCCGACCTGCTTTCCATCTCTCAACACCATTTTCCTGTCCATGATTTATTTGTTTAATTTTATTTTTAATAATGTGTTAATATTGAATCCAGCCCCACGTCTCAGGCGTCAATTTATAATTATTTAATTTTTACTTTTACTGATGAGAATTTTATATATTCTTATTTGTTTTTATTGTATTGTATAATTTACCTTTTTTTACTTTACCTTCGGCTAGCTCCTGTTGATAATCTGTGAAATTTGATTTTATTTATAATTTATATGATAGTCGGCAGCATGAGACTCCTCCCTTTGATTTCTGGACGCATGTGTATAACTTTGATATACATTTAAATATTGAATTTTGAAATTTTTCTAATATGTTTTATTCCTGAATAAAATATATACCTTTGTTTTTATCGCCTCCAAATATTATTATAGAATGAATGAATTAAGCACAATTTTTTAAATGTATTATGAATATTAAATATAATGGAAAAAAAATACCAACACTTTAATGAAATGATTTAATAAATTGTTGAGATTATATTCAAATTCTTTTTACATAAATTTTCTTTACACCGCTCCAGCATTCTTGACTGGTCATGCGCACTGAAGGCTTAGATTGACTGCGTCGGCGCATAGGAGAAACACATCCTCGTATATCGTTTCACAACGACACAAAACGTATGGTTCACAGTCGACGGTGTTTATATGAATATTTTTATAAATTTAACGTTAACTTTTGTACTTAACATTTTTCTCTAAATCGTACATTAAAACATTTATTTAAGAAAATTCGCAAATTTACCAGTAATTTTATTTTTGATTTGATGCCAAAATGTTACTTTGGTTCTTTGTACATCTCAAGACATTCTGTTAATTTTGTATCTAATTTTTTATTTTGGGTTTTATGCAAAAATGTTACTGAAATAAGCCTGTCCAATTGATCCTGTGCCATTGGGATTTTTTTTGTATTTTAGTATATTTACATATTTCAATGTCTATTTATTCATTATATGCGCGTCGTATTGTTTTATAAACTGTATCGTTGTTCATAATGCTTATTCCTACCTTTCAATGTTAAATATTCATCGTTCATTATTTACCGTTCACTGTTCAGTGTCCATTGTCCATTTAATTTTATTAATGATTTATATTTTCGTTTCATAATTTGTATTTTACACGTGACATTTTAAACTTTACATTTTACATTTCATCTTTCAAATTTTATATTCTATATTTCAGATTTTAAATATTGCATTTTAAATTTTATATTTATATTTTATAATTATATAATAGTATTGTAGTATGGTTCTATTTATTATTAGGTACATTTTATATCACTCGACGCTGATTTGATTTGTTTTGTTTTCTCCAATTGATTTTTTTTTTAATTATTAATAAATATTTGATATTTTCTTTGCTGAAACGCTTTAGTCACTTCAGCCTTGTAACTCTCTAATCTTTGGTATTTGTATTTATTTATTGAGTGAATAAGTTCATTTGTTTTAAAGAGACTATAGAATTTCAAATTTCTAACCTGTTTGTAATTTTATTATTGTACCTACCCACCAGCAAAATACGTAATTGGCGCAGTCAGTAGGATCCGTGCGGTTGTGAGGTACTTTGACGAATCGAATCGATTAAAGAACTTTCACAATTTGGTGTTTCAACATCCAGTGCGGTTCCAAGATTCTACGATCTGAATAGGAACCTGAGAGCCGCAATAAATAGTGAGGACCAACTTCCTAATTTTACATTTCCTTGCCTGTTTAAAAGAGTATAGGAAAGAAATTTTGAATATTTTTGAATTTTTTTTATGAAGAATATATTAGTTTTATTAAGAATAGGTGTTGATACGCTTAATACTACAGAAAAATAAATAAAATATTTTGATTAATTTTTATGAACGATATTGAAGATTTACTATTTGATAAGTGTAATATTAAAAAAAGAATATATAAACATAGTTTTGAGAATTTAGATTTATCTAGTAAATTAAATATTACAAGAATGGCTACAGCATCTTCAAACTGGGAGTTATTTAAATTAAAACTAGAAAATATTAAGCCCTACGATGGGGGATTGTAACAATTTAAACAAGTTCATCAGACGTTGTGAAAGATTAATTGAAACGTATTCATATTATAACGATGTGGAGGTAAATAGTCACATATTGGAATGTATCCAAGAAAAATTAGTGGGAAAAGCAGAGGCCGTGGTCGGTAATAGATTGGAGTTAAATACATGGCCTTGAAACAATGTTTGTCGGATAGAAGGGATTTAGACTGCATGTTACAAGAATTGACAAGAACGAGGCCGTATAAAAACGAAAATCTCATAGATTTTGGAGCTAGACTTCAATTACTAAAAAGTAAGGTAATCCAAAGAATTAGTAACGATTTTAATTTGAATGAGAATGACAAGAGATGTCATATAAACCAATGTGATAAAACGGCGGTAATAGTTATTTATGTATCAAGGGTATAAATAGATGTTTATGCACTGAGGGCGACGTCTTACGAACCCGAGGGCCTCTGGTCCGAGGGTTTGTAAGTCGCCCGAGGGTATACACATCTGTTTATGCCCGCGGAACATACAAATATTTATGTCATACTAGTTCGTTATTGCAATCCAATCACAATAAAAATCAGTATTTTTTTTATTGATGCCGCATATTACCTTTTTAAAGCACGCGTCAGCGTGTTTAAATCGAACTTTCAAACACGCGCGTTTTTTAAAGTCCCCATGGTAACAACAACAACTTGAGAAACGTAAGTATCAATGACAACTTTTTTTATTAGTTTTTAAATTGTATATTATCATTGGGAACCAATGTCTTATTTGGTTTTTTCTGACAAATGTATTTATATATTCATATATACATTGTTTCCCATTAAATATAAATAAAGAAACTTTTTGATTATTGATCTGACAGGCCCGTAACGTCAACTAAAAATAAATACTATTTGACGTTCACGAAACTTGGCTGGGCATCGAGGATGGACTTCCATTTTTTTGTAGTAATAATATAATAATAATATTTTATGATTCCAAAGTGCACCAATAAAAAAAATAGCGTAAAGTATTCGTGGATAACTGGTCTTTCGAACACTTGCTCTATTGCGCGCTTGTTTGAAAGACCTCTTTATCCACTTATACTTTAATATACTATAAAAAAATCCGGTTTGAATTAATAACATTGCCATTTTATCATAATACACTATCATTGCTAGGTGAATGTTGACAAGCGTAAATGTCATAAAATCACAATAATTTTTATATGTGTCAAAGTTAGAAGTCAAAATTAACGAAGATTTTGGAATTCTCGACGAAATTATTGAGAAAGCAAAGAAACCAACTGAGAATCAGTTGTCAAAAAAGTCTAAAGAAGCTTACGACATAGAATACGAAAAATTATTAAATTGGATGCGAGAAAACTACGTAATAGTATATTACGTAACGTGTGTTGTAAGAAGCATTTTACGCACGAACGGAAAAGTTACGCACGAAGCCGCGTAGAGGCGAGTGCGTAATTCCGTTAGTGTGTAAAATGCGTTACAACACGAGTTACGTACTATACTTTACCTACGACCCACTTGTACTTGTGTTTATAATCTTATTAAGGTATTTAAAGTACAAGTAAAAACGTACATCCTCGATGCCCAGCCAAGTTTTATAAAAGTCGCTCCTCGATGCCCAGCCAAGCATCTTAGAAGTTCACCCTCTATGTCCAGCCAAGTTTCGTAAAAGTCCGTCCTAAGTAGTATTTATTTTTATTAAAAATGTATGTACAATTACCGGAATTGCATAAAATAGCGTATACATATCTCGACTAAAATGACATTAATCCCTTAGGTAGATTACTTCTCTTAGGAATGAAACACCACCCGCGGGATTAAATGGGCCACTTTAGTCGCTTGGTGTATAATATACTATTATTTACTAATATGATACATTAAGACAGCTAAAAGATGCGGATTGAAAGAAACGGAACCAATTATCATATAATTCCAAATAACTCTTAGTATCTCATATCTAATAAATGCTATCTACCATTTATATATAGAATAAAATTCAACGTGAAATATCTAAGTAATACATTTTGAATAAAATGGCTACGTCTATTGACAGTTGCTAAGTGGTTGCTAGGGAAGCCGTGCGATTTACTTTACAGCCGTGCGTTTTGTTTTACCGTGCGTAATAGACGTCTTACATTGATTGCCGACTGTGTGTTTTTGACTACTTACAGGGGTGGTCGTAGGTAAAAGATTTTAATGAAACTGTGTTGCTTGGGAACTTCGGCGAAAATATTCCATGGTATAGAAGACTTTAATGGTAAATAAAAATATTAACATTGCTAATTACCATAAGTTAATGGAATATTTGAAGCAAACTTCAAAAGGCTACAAACCAAAGAAGTCTAAAATTCTGTCTAGAGAAGATGTTTTAAAATTTATTCATAAGGCACCGAACGAGACGTTTTTAATGAACAAAACTGCATTAATATTTGGAATATTTGGTGGAAGTCGACGGCAAAAACTTGTGAACATGTTAGTTACCCATGTAGAAGATAGAAAATCGGTTTTTGTTGTAAATGTACCAGAAACAAAGACCGATAAAAACGCATTTTTACCATTATAGATAAGGGTGAAGTGAACAGTTTAAAGCTAATAAGAGATTATATGTCACTACGGCCACGTGGTTGCTTAGAAAAAAGGCTTTTTCTGACCTATAGGCAAGGTCAATGTACTGTACAGCCAGTAGAAAAAACACGTTTGGAAAAATCCCGTCCATTATAGCGAAACATCTGGGTTTAAGTGATCCTGAGAAATATACAGGTCATTGTATGCGTCGATTTCTTGCAGAGGCTGGAGCCAGTATGACCACGTTGAAGCCCCATGGTGGATAGAAGAGTATGTCGGTTGCTGAAGGATATTTAGAGGATAGTTTATCTTGAAAAAATGAAGTTTCAAGATTGCTGGCAGGTGTACCTTCCGAGTCTGGCGTTTCGGTACAGAAATTTGATACTAAACAATGAAACATGACTCGTTTGCTGTAGGCAACTTAACTACCACCGGATCTTTTCAGAACTGTCAATTTTATGTTAATTCGTCAAAATAATGTTCATCGAATATTTACATATATTACTATATTCCGTTTGTAATTTCATTAATAAAGGTTAAACAAAAAATTATTTCTCTTTATGCCCGCGCGGGCCATAAAGTGAACTTTATGCCCGCACATTAGATAGTTGATAACTAAGCAATAAAAACACAATAATGAACTAGTATGACATAAACATATTTATAGTAGGATGTACTGGCGTCCTTACAAATAATATGTACCTTAAAAAACCAAACTCATTAGAAGACGCAATGGGTTATGTAGACGAATATGAAAATTTTTAAAAACTGTATGGTCAATTTAATGAACAAAAACAATCTTTCATAAATAATAATTTCATACAATCGAATAATAATTTAAACAATAATTTTAATCATAGAAATAATAATTTTAATTTTGCTAGAAATAATAATTATAGTCAATATCAATATTAGAATAATTATGATAACAACTGTCAAATACCAACTGTTCCAAGTCAACCGATAAATATTCAACCACGGCCTTAGCAACCACGACATTACCCCACTAATAATCAACTGTTTGGACCAAGGTGTAATGTATTTAGACCTCACCAGACATCTGCAAATAAACTATCAAAACCGGAACCGATGTCAACAACATCAAGAAACTTTGCAGATAATCCAAGGAATCATAATTTTATCCCACAAAGTAATCATAATAATAATAGATTCCAAAATGGTAGGCATCATTTCCATAATAACGGTCTAAGACCAAATTTTACATCCGAAGGCCTATATAATAGCAATTATGAAAATGAAAGATATAATAGTAATTATGAAAATGATTTATATAATAGTAATTATGAAAATAAAATTGAAGAAGAAGAAATAAGAAAAGATTTTGAGAACGGGCAACGTTCTGAAGAGAATGATTCAGAACAGAATCAAAATTTTCGGTTAACTCCTCAAATAAAAAAGCAAAGGTAGTAGAAATTAATATGGTATCAAATAATCCACTGCCGTATATCGAAATTAAAAAACCTAAATTAAAACTTTTGGTTGATACTGGCAGTACAAAATTTTTACTTCGATCTTCAATTGCCGAGAAATATTACGCGAATTGTATTAATTAATAATTCAAATGTAGATATTAAAACACCATTTATAAGTAAAAAGATAAATTTTCAAGCAAAAATTCCAGCGTTCACAGAATTAAATTATAATGGTAATATTAATTTTATATTGTACGATTTTCATGAATTTTACGATGGAATCATACGTTTAGTAAATATAATGAAATTAAATATTAATTTTTGTAATAAACAATCAATTGGTAATAATGTTTTAATTTATTTAAAGTTCAGATAACCCGCGGATAACGAATTAGAATTTTCTATCGGACCAACTGAAACATTATTAGAATCTATACTTGAGAAGAAAGCAAATAGAAAACTTTTAATTTATAAAGCACATTTAGGTAAATCTAAACTGAACTTGCGGCTGATTCCTTATCACTTATCAGGTATAAAGCCAAATTGTGATTTTAAAGCAAATGAAATAGTTTCAGTACTAGATTTAATATTGAAAATGTCATAAAAAATAATGAAAATACTATTAAAAATACTTATATATCGGATATAAAATGAAATCACAAAATAAAAGTATTGTATTGAATGACACTGATTTAAAAATAATAGGAATTAGAAGAAAAATGGATACGGAAATAATAAAAGCAAATAAAAATATACAAATTCTTAAAGAAAAAGTAAATCAAGTGAAAGAAAATAATATGGAAAATGAAAACTTTAACAAGAAGATGGAATCATACGTTTAGTAAATATAATGAAATTAAATATTAATTTTTGTAATAAACAATCAATTGGTAATAATGTTTTAATTCCTTTAAAGTTCAGATAACCCGCGGATAACGAATTAGAATTTTCTATCGGACCAACTGAAACATTATTAGAATCTATACTTGAGAAGAAAGCAAATAGAAAACTTTTAATATATAAAGCACATTTAGGTAAATCTAAACTGAACTTGCGGCTGATTCCTTATCAGGTATAAAGCCAAATTGTGATTTTAAAGCAAATGAAATAGTTTCAGTACTAGATTTAATATTGAAAATGTCATAGAAAATAATGAAAATACTATTAAAATATTTATATATCTGATATAAAATGAAATCACAAAATGAAAGTATTGTATTGAATGACACTGATTTAAAAATAATAGGAATTAGAAGAAAAATGGATACGGAAATAATAAAAGCAAATAAAAATATACAAATTCTTAAAGAAAAAGTAAATCAAGTGAAAGAAAATAATATGGAAAATGAAAACTTTAACAAGAAGATAGAAGATAATAACCATACTATAAAAAATGAAATTGATGAAAGAATATAAATGAAACTATAAATAAGAAAATAGAAGAAATTAACGAGAAAATTAATGAAAATATAATGAACAACAGAAGTAAGAAAATTGTTGATACAACTAAGAAAATAGAAGAAATTAACGAGAAAATGAATGGAAATATAATGAAGAATAGAAATAAAAAATTGTTGATAGAACTAAGAAAATAGAAGAAATTAACGAGAAAATGTATGAAAATATAATGAAGAATAGAAATAAGAAAATTGTAGATAGAACTAAGAAAATAGAAGAAATTTATGAGAAAATGAATGGAAATATAATGAAGAATCGAAATAAGAAAATTGTTAACTGAAATAGGAAGATAGAAGAAAGCAGTATAGAAATAAACAAGAATATTCAGAATCGTTAAGGAGAAATAATGGGACAATAAAACATTGAAGTATTGCAATATTTCTTAGGAAAACATTGGGAACATATTGCAATAAGATGGTTCTCAATACCAGAAGTAATAAAATGGCATAGAATGAATGGTAATTTTATGTACATATATAATTAGATTGGATAATAGGAATTAATATCATATAACAATAAAGACAATTTAAATAATTATCATTTAGTTATAACAGTAGAACTAGACATAAATAACAATAACATAATTAAGCATAGGAATGTAATAATTTTCCAAGAAAATTTTAGATTATATGTTACAATGCCCAAATTTAATATGGAACAAAATATAATCAAATTTATTAAAAAATACATTGATCCAAAAAGAAATTATGTTTTATATTTTCAAAATGAATATTAATGAAAATATTTGTAGTAACCGTTCAAAATACATTTAAAAACTCAATGTTTAAATTTGTTCATTGCACAAAAGTATTAGAAGATGTAGAAACTATAGAAGAACAAAAATCGAAAATGGAATATTATCATGTATATAAAAAAGGACATAGAGACATTAATGAACTTAAAAATTCACTTAGCTCTAAATATTATTGACCAAAAATAATTGTGAAGTATGTCAGAAAAGCAAATATGATAGGAATCCTCCTGTAATTAAATTCAATTTAACCCCTACAGCAGCGAAACCTTTTCACCATATACATATTGATGTTTTTAAAATATCTAATCAAGCATTTTTAACAATAATTGATTCATTTTCTCGTTATGGACAAGCATATCCAATTCAAAGTATAACAGGCGCTTTTATTGTTGAAAACTCATTGAGTTATATAACGCATCATGGCCTTCCATATAAAATTACTGCAGATTGTGGATCAGAATTTAAAAATAATGACTTGCAAGACTTTTGTAAATTGCATAGGGTTGAACTTCACTATACCACAGCGAAAAACAATAATTCTAATTCACCTGTAGAACGTTTTCATTCTAGTCTAATTGAACATTTTCGATGTCTTCGAGAGACATAGAAATTTAACCCCTAATCAACTCATGAAACATTCAATTCTTTCTTATAATAATTCTATTCATTCTGTCACTCAGTTTACACCATTCGAAATAATTAAAGGACATATTAATAATCCTGATCCGTTTGATTTGAACGATCATTTAATATTATTTCATTATGTACAAAACCATAAAGAAGCTACTAAACTTTTATATGGAGAATTTCAAAATTAAAATGCTAAAGTTAAAGAAAAAATAATTGATAAGAGAAATGAAACTAGAATTGAACCACCAATATATTCAAACCAAGATACAGCTTATATACAAACGAAATTTAGAGATAAAAATTTACTGAAATTTGAAAAAGCAAAGATTATTAAAGATTCAGGTATAATATTTGAAATCAACAAAGGAAAGTATCATAAAAATATAGTCAGAAAACCTAAAAATAATTTTGAAATATTGTTACAGAAAGATGAAAGTGACAACGATAGCTATATATGGTATTCCACCAATTCCACCGTTCTACAAACGACATCGTTAGGGGAGTTGTTTAGTTCAAATGGAGAACCATGTGGTTGTTTACCTACGTAAATTTCCATATTCATGGTATAAAACATTTTAGCGTCTGATAACACAAATATTTTTACCCCATACTTGGCGCGCTTTGAAGGAATATAAAGACTGAATGGACATTTTCCTCTAACCGCAATCAAAATTTGATGTCAATGATTAAGAAAGGGAAAACTGATCTTTATAATTACTGACAACCTTTCATGCCTTTCATGCCAAAGGTACCCCTTGAAATTGAGATTTTGCATAAAAAAGTTCAACTTTGTTGTTTTATAATTCGGTTTGGAATATCGGTGGAAAGTGCATTGAGTACTGCACTGAAGAAGAACCCTATTTTTGGTTGTGGTTTATTCTATTAATTATGAAATATATGTACCAAGTACCGCTAATTACCCCCCAATGTATACTTTGTATCAAGTAATATGTACTATGTAATTGCTAGTCTATTTATGCCTAAAGAAATATGTACTATCTAACCGCTAATGACCTTGTAGGTCGAAGCAGACAAATTTAATTAAAATAAATATTCGAGACATTGCGCTATCTTAAAGCGAATTTTGACAGACAAATTTTAATATCGCCACAGCAACGTAAGATGTTCGTTTCTCATAAAGACATTCATGTAGAAGTCTAAATCAATAAAAATCTGAGGCAAACGGACTCATTTCCATACTATTTTACTTCACACACAACTGATACTTATAAAATATACTGATCACCCAATTTAGCATGTCACATTGACAGCCAGAAAACAGTAAAAACCATTATTTCATGCCATTCACTCTACGACCAGATGATATCAAACTACAGCTACAGAAAAAGTAGACAAGTCGGTCATTAATAAATAGCCGTGAAAGATTTAATAGTCGTGCCGAAGTCGTTATTTTTGTTTTTATGAGCTGATGATGAATTAGGGTGCATTCTTTTTATAGTGGGTGTTCCTCAGGGTCGTTTCCTGTTTCTGTGACTGTGTGGTGCCAAGCTGTCTGCTTTATATATTCCTTACTCGGTTCGATATTCACTTGTTTTACTATATCTGATGATGATTCTGACAGTGGTGTAGGTGATAATATTTATTCACGAAAACATGTAGAGATGTGGAACAAATTCAGAAGGAGATCAACTTAAATTTTCGAAATTTTACTGTGTTGCAGTTTCCATCAATAGGAAATAAGTTTTTTAGAGTGGAAGAAAATATATTATTATGGATTTTTGGGTTTACTGGAACACATACATTAATAGAAATTCGAAATGTCATGGATTAAAAAAAAGTTAAATAATTTGAAACGACTCTACATAACGGAATCAAATATGAACAATTTTGATTCACCCTGTATGTACGTTTTGTAAAGAAATAGATTTTGACATTCAATATTCCATAGGTCCATTCACAATAAATAATGTTTATATGTCGATATTGGGAGTTAAAATATTTTGAAATAAAATGTTAATAATGTTTAAAATGAATTTTCTCCACTACTAGCTGTGAAGTTGACACTTATTGTGTCTTCTAGCCAACTGAGAAGTAGAATTTTCCTATTAGTGATTAATAATTTTTTCTATTGTTAACCTAGGTCAATAATGGACAAATTCAAATGTTTTGAGAATTCAGGGATAATAGCTTAACAAAAACATAATTTTGTATACCCAGGAGATTGTCTTTAACATATTTACTACTTGAAATTACCTAAAAAGATAAAATTATTTAAATAAAACTGTCATTACTTTAAAATTCGCGCTCAACCAAAAATTTCTGATGACATAAGGAGTGCGTTCATAATATATGAGTGAGGTGAGGAGCGAAAACAGTCAGTCAGACGACGGAGTAAACGCCTAGGGAGAAATCAGTTTGAACGAGTTGTAGATCGACACTATCAAAATTTGACATTGAAATGTGTTGTTTATTTTCCGTGTATTGCCGAAAAAACGTGGATCGAGGAATGTTTTTACCTTCAACATTATCGCCAGTGGAATTTGAAAATCTTATGTTGATAGAAACTGGTAGCTAACCTTGACCCACAGAATATCGATTACCGGCGCCTTAAGCTCTATAAATAAGAACATTGTACATTGTACATATTATACGAATTGCGCATATCAGTTTCCCCGATAGCAAGCGCGGAACTAAGAGTGCACTCTCGTCGATTCTCGTGGTTCGTTTGTGAACGCTGTGGTGTAGAGTGTGAAGTACATAGAAAAATAATATATTACGTTCTGTATGGTGAAGTAAATGTTAAATGTTGAACGCTCACTTTGTACCCAAGTGTTGTGAGCGCACCTTGGGGGTGTTCGGTGGAACGCACTACCGCGTAATTGTTCAAAGTAAAAGATAGACCACGTTTTGTGAAATTTTTTGATATTATTGTTTAATTGATTTCGTTAATTCGTTGCACGTAATATTGGTGGTTATAAACTATAGGAATAATGGTATTCTATTGATGTGTGATTAAATTGTAATAACAACAATAAAGGAGTTTATATGCACCGTTTTCCCATTAGAGATCCTTTGGTAAGTAATATTTTATCATTGATATAGTGTATAATGTCAATTATTCAATTTAAAATAGGTATACTATACCTACATTTCCTGAAAAAATTCTTTCTCTTTACAGGTAATGCAACCTCGTGTAGGAAATGAGAAATTGTAAGCTATGCATAAAACAAGATATTAATATAGGAGCTGTGTGGTTTGTGAGGAATACATAGGTTAGAGTAGTTACAGAGTACAAAAATGATATTTTGGTCACATAAAATTTTAACAAGCAACAATTTGTTGAGAATCAAGAATATTAAGTGTATAAAAGGTTAGTTTCAATGAGTTGCTGAATCTCACAAATATATAGGTTTCAGGCATTTGTATTAGAATGAAACATGATAAGAAAATACGAGTACTAGTAATTTTACCTAAAATTGTCATTATACATGTTATGTCTACTTAAACAAATCATCTCTTCGCTGAATACATTTACTTCATTTTAACAGTTATTTTGACATAAGATTAATCATAATAACATTTTTTGACAATTTATGTGATATTCAATATATGGTTTGAGACTCGAATATTGAAAAAATATCATTCTATTTATGAACATAGCCACTGTTTAAAAATTAGTAGTCAAAAAACAAAAATGTGCAACCTACAACAATTACTATTTTCAGGTAAACGTAACTTTAATGAAAATGATGCTCTCCGCAAAAGTTCTAATTGGTACTATGCCAAATAATGAAATTGTACAAAGTACATCTACTACATGTTCTACTTCAGAGAAGAAATCCCCACGTGAGAAAGAAAAAGGTGAGATATTTTTTACTATTCATACATGTTTGTTCTTGAAAAATAGAAACATTATCATTATGTTTTCACCTATTTTAATAATGGAAAATAATTGTTGTAGATGATTCAACATTACTTGACACCATCTTTATATTTATGGACAGAAGTATGACTCCAGTAGCTAATTGTTCTGGCCTACATGATAGCACTCCAAGAAAAAGAGAATGTGAGGTTAATTACTCACAGTTAAGCAGATCTAGTCAGCTATGCCATGACATAAGTTGGCCCAAGCATTCCCTGCTTTTTGTGTTGATGTTGAAAATATTAATCATGTATTTGTACGAGTATTTATTAAAATGAAAATAATTTCAATATATGTGTGTTTTTATTAAAGTGGCTCCTTTCAAATACAGACTTTTAGATTTTTGAGGTAGTAGATTCTCGTTTAATTGCTCTGCAGCTTTCCGCATTTCAGGCGGTGTACAATTAAGTTCTAACATATCCATATTCAATAAATCACGCAAACACAATAATTACAAACGTTGCTTAAATATAAGTTTGACGAGTGAAAATGTCAATCTGCATCAGACTACTTGATTTCTGTTTTATTAGTGGAAAGTCGTATTGACATTGATATGCTAAATGATTTTTATGAGAATTTTTTCATTTTTGATTTTTGTCTTAAATTTGGCTAGTAGTGGAAAAAAATGTATATACACCACGGTAGTGAAGACATTTATAAACCTCGCACCTTATTCCGCTCGGGGCGAAGCCCCTCGCGAAATAACTTTGGTGCTCGGTCGATAATAATAGTCTTCACCACATTGGTGTATAATATACTATTTTCCACTACCAGCTATGAAGTTGACAATTATTGCGTTTTCTAGCCAACTGAAAAGTTTAATTTCTCTATTAGTGGTTAATAATTGTTTATATTGTTAACCTAGGTCAATAATGGACAAATTCAAATGTTTTGAGAATCCAGGGATAGTAGTTTAACAAAAACGTGTGCAACATAATTTTGTATACCCAGGAGAATGTCTTTAACGTATTTGCTGTTTGAAATTACCTAGCACGATAAAATTATTTGAATAACAATGACATAGTTTTAAATTCACGCTCAACCGATAATGACTGATGACATCTCGTAACTACAACATGGCGATAACTACAAACGTTAGGTGCGTTCAGGAAGCACAACTGTTGCCCAACCCTTGGGTGAATGTTCTATGAACGCACTTTGATCAGTGAGCGAAACTCAACGTATTTGGTGAGCGGACGCCATGTTTGTAAGCAGTTTTCAAGTGTGCTCACGGAGTATAACACGTTGCAAATTGTGATGTTTTTATATTAGTGCAATAAATACAGAAATAAAATACAACATAATCATTATACGCTGGAAATTTTTCTTCATAATAATTCCTGTTTTTATCACGAAAACCACGTATTCTCACGTTATAATCATGTGGTAATGGTTTCTGCAAATCTTCTATTGTATCATTACCATCATCACATATATAATTTTAATTTTTCAATATTCAAGATACATCCACAATGAACAAATTAACAATTACAATTAGTACCTACGATTAGCCGTAGAACCTTGTCCATGCAGTTAATCATTCATAATTTTAGTAATTATACTTAACACTACGTAGTAGTTTCTCCACTTCTTCTTTCTCTGATTTTATGGCTTTGACATTCCTACATTGACAAGGGGGACGCGACCAAAAATCAGCTAATGTGAATGCAAGATTTCGATAAGTTCCGAGTTTAATTTTTCTAAGCACTAATATTGTAATTGCATTGTATATGAAGCTTTATATTTTCCAACAAATTGTCGTTCAGAAGGCACATGTCAACCATTCGTTGCTAGTGAGCGCTCACTCAACGGTTGAGTTATAAGTTATGTTTTCTGAACGCACCCGTTATTTGAAAATAAGTTTTACTAGTGAAAATGTCAATCTGCATCCGATAACTTGATTTTTTTTTATTAGTAGAAAGGCGAATTTGTATTCCTGTGCTACTCGATTTTCACAAGAAAAAAATTTTATTTTTAATTTTTGTCTTAAATTTGGCAAGTTATGGAAATTGTATATACACCACGGTGGTGAAGACATTTATAGGCCTCGTACCATTATTCTGCTCGGGGCAAAGCCCCTCGCGATATAATGTTGATACTCGGTCAATAATAACAGTCTTCACCACCTTGGTGTATAATATACTATTGTTGATACTCTGATCTGGTTGAATTGTATTTTATTTAAATAATAGACTTTAAAATATAACTATTTATGTTAATGTCACCAAATGTCAAAAATAATTAGAAAACATAGTTCCAAAAACACAAATTGATATAAACCATTCCTTTTTATCTTGACATATTCATGTATAAAATGTACATGTTTTAATGCAATATGTGGCAACTGCATTAAACCACGACGAGGATAATATTTTTGGTATTTGAATCCAATATTTTTCACTATCTTCCAGAGTGATGTTAAACAAACATTAAAGTTCACGCTCCTGGAGTTTGTCTCTTAAAGTATTCAAGGTTATGTTTTCCTCTGAAAAAATATTGTGATAGTTCATTGTGAATAAAATAAAACAGTAAATTCAACATACTCACTGTTTCCATACATTTCGTATATAACATTTCGGAAAGCATTTTGATCAAAGTTATCAATTTCAACAGTAGGTTTTATGCATTGTCTCTTTTTAGGTGGGCTTTTAGGCTGTTCACCTCTATTATGCATGGCGGCAATACGGTTAACAGTGGTAACGCTAAGTTGTAAAGCTTCTGCAATTCTCTACCATATAATTACTTCAATTTATGAAAGAAAAATATATCATCAGTTTAATTAACCTAACCTAACATTAAAATCATTTAATCATGTACATTTAAATATGTAACAATAATATTAATAATGATGAATACAAACAGCGAATTCTATTACTTACGTCTCTTACAGCAGTAAACGGGAGAAGCGGGCCCCCATTTAGGCATTCTCGTTCAAAATAGCTCAACAAAGATAATACCATCTCTTGACATTTTCTGTTCAATTGCTTCGGCATTTTATGAACCACACACTGTAGATTTGCCTAAATAATTAGTTATGAAGATAACTGTTTTTTAATCCTAAAGAAGCAATGAATTTAAAAGCACCAAAAAAACTTGTAAATATGAGACGATGATCGAATGTCAATAAACATCAAAACAAACTGGGGAATTTTACCAGTTGATTTGACAACGTCTTGAAGTTTTGCCAACCCGTTACCTGTAAATTACCCTGGCTGTTGAGGATACATTGTATCCGGTTGGTAAATTAATATTTATGCTGATAAGGAGGAAAGTAACTAAAAATAATATCATCGTCTTTTTATCCTAAATAAACTATACTTACCTAGAGAATGAAGTATATTATGTATGGTGTCATCTTGAAAAATAATGTTGGTAGATAAATTATAAGGAAGTACATTATTGTGACATCCGGACAGATTTCTAAGAGGAAACTAAGGATAGATTTTTTCCTGCAAAAAAGGAAAAAATTTGTTCAGCAAGGTGCTAAATGTACGATAAGGTCAGTTCCAATAATTGAACTATTCTAGAGACAAGTTTTGCAACCGAATTGTGGCATTGACGACCTAAGCTATGTTCTATTATATAAGTATACATTTTACCGTTTATTTATAGAATATTATAGAGTATTTTGCAAAATGGTAGAAATCAGTAAATTGTTATTTCAATTTAACGATTTTTATATTAATAATTTGACTTCAATTCATTGATCCATCCGGTTTTCTAATTTAGGACAGAAATTCATAGCATGCTATGGTCAATTGACAGATTAACAGTTTCAAAGTGTGATACGCTATAATGTATCTACAAAATCAAAAGAGTATATCCAAAAAATGAGTGGTTCAAGCGAGTTTGATGAGCCTATAAGCTATAATGCACCTACTTCATAATTTTAGTTCTTTAATAAATTTTGTTTGTTAGTTTCATAAATAAATTATTTAAAAATGTCTTGTCATTAGAGGGAGGCGGAAAAATCATATGTATAACACGGGGGTAAAGTGCCTGTTCCTTCCTTGAATGATTACTGCCCTACGCGTAGCGGAGGAGGGAGGAAAAGTAGCACTTTCCTCACTTGTTCTACAAATAGCTATTTCGTCACACCCTTAACGAAGTATTTTGTAGCATACGTATTTTGTAAAACAAACACCGTACATATATGTTTGAAATGTCTGAAAGAAAAAAATGTTGATTCACATTTCTGCGGCTCAATTATACAGTTCTATGAAATATTTTTTTCTAACGTTTCAAACACAGACGTCAATTCTTAGAATCCTATACGTAGTCATAACAAAGTTCTCCAAAATCAGTGCACGACGCAGCGGTAGTTTTTGTCATGTTCTTTTAAAATACATTTTATGATATTAAATACCGTATTTTCATTATAATAAGAATGCTTCTAAAGTATCATAAAGCGCCCCCTTATATGTTTACCCCCCTCGCCTTACGTGGCTGACTACGCCACTGCAATTATCCGGTTCTTTCACAGTACACATCAATCTCCAAAGCCATGCCGCCCTTACTTTTGTCTTCTGTGCCAACGTTACCATATGAGTTTTGAAGGATAGTTGCCTATCCAGCCACACCCCTTACTCTGTACCTTCACTAGCAGTCCCACCGTCTTTTCTTCCGCCACTTCCAGTTCGTACCACTCAATCTTCTCCACAATCTTCCTACATATCCTTTCCACCTTTATTTCTATCTCCGCCTCTCCTTTTGCCATATATACCAGACATACGTCATTTCCATAAACCGTAATCTTACACCCCCTCTTCACATACTATCCCACAAACCTCATCAAATACACACTTCCAGAGCGTTGGTCCCAGAATCAAGCCATAGGGTCCTCCAGCCTCCATATCATACCTCCTTCTTCTAGAATCTACTATCACCCGCCCCATCAGGTAGTCATCTACTAGGTTGATCAATCCCTTCCCTACCCCAAGCCTCAGCAACGCGTTCAACACTGCCCATTTACTGACACTGTTGAAGGCGTTCCCGACTTCGAAGAACAATTTCTTGTTCTTTCAGCTTCCACTTCCAGCGCTGAGATGCATGATTTCCCATTCACAAACCCGTGCTGGTTTTCCCTAAAACCCCTATTCCTACCAACTCCCTTCTCAATCCTATTCTTTGTTATAAAAACCCAACCGCCCTTTACCCGCCTTCCTCGCCAGTATCACCCTGGCCAACTTCCATCTTTCCGTGAACTCTCCCTCCCTCAGCACCCTGTTGAATAGTTTCCAAAAGTACTCCCCAATGTCATCCAACAGCCTCTTCACCACATCACCTCTGAGGCCGTCTATCTTTGGGGCTTTCCTCACTTTAAAATGTTTCTCCTTCCCCTTCTTTAAAACAACTTGTATATATAAATACTCCATTTATCCTTAATGGTATGAGAGTATTCTCTTTTATTTTTGCTTATAATTATTATTTTTGTTTTTCATCCAATTTAGTATGTAAATCCAAATTTATTCTGCTTCTTTTTGTATACGAATTGTAGTAGTAATGAAAAAATCTTTTTCCACACAAATATCAGTCTATTTGCCCCAATTACCATCAATATAATTCCAATATCATCTATTTGCGATAAAATTTAACTAATTAAATGTCCGGTAGGTGGCGCTAAACGTGTATTAATTACAAATACAATGTTTAACTATCGAATTAACTGTTTATTATTACTATATAAATCCACCAATCTGCCAGGAATATTTGTTGAACGCTAACACAAAATTACAACATATTGTTTACTATCAGTTAAGTTATAATCTGCTCGAATTAATAATAATAATATAAATTAGTGTCGTTCATTGAACATTGTTTTATATTTTCTTTATAGACACGTATACAGGGTGTCCCACGACGTTTTGACAGTTCGATTTCTCGAAAACAGCTCATATTACAAGTATGAAATTTGGAAGATATGAACAGTCAAAACTGCTGCTTATATTTATTATAAAATGATCTCCGTTGTTCCTGTCATTTCGGGTCACGTGACCCCAATATATTTTTTTTAAATGGGACAACCGGTATGATATTACAATTTTGGATATATAATTCAAAAACAAATTCAACGATACCACACTTGTCATCATTATATTGTGCAGTAATGATACTAAGGGCTATTCATTTTTACTAAATTTATTAAAGCGATATTTTGCACTCAAAAATTTAGGTGGCTATGAAACTATAATAGCAACAACATAGGTTGTCATTCATTATTGTTAGGTGAAGTTTATTCAAGAAATGTCATTAATTATTAGTCATAATTAGGGGCAATTAAATGAACATCTGTATAAATTATTTTATTAAAAAATGTAGCATAGGAAATCAAAAAGTACAAGTGATTAAAAAATTAAAGAAAATGCTCAAATTGATGACCATGTACATTGACACAATGTTCAAACCTTGTTAAAAGATTTCTTTTAAGTGCTGCTGTAATAATTTCGAGTGTTACGGTCCGGCATGCCTGTTTTATTTTATCCTTTAAATCATTTAATCAATCGGGGGTGTGACATAAAGTCGACCGTTTAAGTAGCTCCAGAGAAAGAAATCTAAGGGTGTAATATCCGGAGAATGGTGTCGCCACATAATTGTACTATTTCGACCAATCAATTTTTCAGGAAATGTGTTATCAATATATTCTATAACTGAAAAAATAGTGAGGAGATGCTCCATCTTGCTGCCACCACATTGTCTGCCTTTCATGTTAAGGAATATCTTCAAGTAATTCTGCAGGAGTATTTTGAAGGAAATCTAAATATTTTAGCCCCGTTAATGTTCCTTCATGAAAATAGGGACCGATCAACCGATCTTTAAATAAACCACACCAAGCATTGATTCCCCATATTGTTTGAAAATTGGTTTCGCTCATCCACTTAGGATTCTCTTGCGAAAATAATGACAATTATGACGATCAACAATACCATTGTTATGAAATCTACTTTCATCACTCCATAATATTTTTTCCAAAACAGAAGGGTCATCATTACTTTCAACTGACATTTCAGCAATAAAATGTATTCTCCTTTTAGAATCTGCAGGAACCAAACCTTGTGTTGAATGTATTTTATAAGGATTGTATTTCTAATTTTTTAATACTCCTTGTATTGAACTTCTACATATTTGTAATTTTTGTTCAAGAAATCGTATTGAGGTGTGTGGATTTACCTGAAGATAAGCCGAAATATTTATCACCTAGTCATCTGTTTGAGCGGTCTTATGACAGTTCTTGAATAAACTTCACCTAACAATAATGAATGACAACCTATGTTGTTGCTACTATAGTTATTTGTTTCATAGCCACCTAAATTTCTAAGTGCAAAATATTGCTTTAACAAATTTAGTAAAAATGAATAGCCCTTATTATCATTACTGCACAATACAATGATGACAAGTGTGGTATCATTGAATTTGTTTTTGAATGATATATCCAAAATTGTGATATTATACCGGTTGTCCCATTTAAAAAAATTATGTTGGGATCACGTGACCCGAAATGACAGGAATAACGGAGATCATTTTATAATAAATATAAGCATCAGTTTTGACTGTTCATATCTGCCAAATTTCATACTTGTCATATGAACAGTTTTCGAGAAATCGAACTGTCAAAACGTCGTGGGACACCCTGTATAATATAGGATAAAACATTCTATCACCAAATTATGTTTGGATAAAAATATTTATTATTTGCAGTACTGGGAGGAAATATATATAATTCTCTAACCCTATTATCATTTATATAGAGTAGCAATATAGCCTCATACTATCTAACACACATTTTAACAGCACCGTGATTGAACCAAAGAAACATATTCACATTTTCTATATATGTCGGTTAGGTAAATATTTGCGCGGCATAAGCTCATAACTCGAAATCAGGAATCTGGAGAGACTAACGACAGATACCTTAAATCTTTAAAACGCTTAGCAAAAGACTGCAACTTCAAAGCTGTTATTGCAGACTTCTACAGGGATGAAAGTATAAGAGATGCGTTTATAGATGGATTACAATCATCACCCATTAGGCAAAGATTACTAGAAAATCATACTCTAACTTCAGATGAAGCATTTAGACAAGCAAGACCTCTGGAACTCGCACAGTATCAATCACGGCAATACTTATCATCATCGGTAGTAAATGCTGTTGTCCAGAGCTCCCCTACTTCAGCTACAAACAAAAATGATGAAATATCTTTCAAATATGCAGAGAAAGGAACTATTGCTGCTATCAATACAAAGTGTTACTTTCGTGGTCTTCAAAAGCATTTTCGAGCAGAGTGTCCTGCGAAGAATACAGTTTGCAGAACTTGTGGTACCAAAGGTCATTGGCAAAAAGTTTGTATGAAAAAGAGCAAAATGATAGCAACTGGTAAATATGTTCATTTTTCTAACTGTATTGCTTCTATACCTCCTTGTTTGAGACAAGCTATTATCCCTGTTACTATAACTGGTACGATTGCTTACGGTCTAGTAGAGACAGGCAGTTCATCAAGCTTTATTAATGAAAATATGATTCATAAGCTCAAGATTTCTGTAACTTCAAGTAAACCAGAGAAAATATCCGTGGCTTATACACTTCATTCCTCAACAAAAGGTCAGTGTAAAATAGATCTTTGTCTACAAGGGCATGAATATGAAGAGATTACTGTAAGCATTCTTCCAAATCTCTGTTCGGACTTAATAGTAGGTCATGATATCCTTAGAAGACACTCGTACGTGCAGGTGCAATTTGGTGGTGAACAGGAACCTTTTAATATTTGTTGTGTGGCAACAACTAATATCGAACCTGTCCGAATTTTCACACATCTCTCATCTCATGTAAGCCAATTTGCACTAATACTCGAAGATATACTGAATCAGATTTGAAGTTTATTGAGCTTGAAATTCACAACTTATTGAAAAATAATATAATTGAAGAGAGTATTTCACCATGGCGAGCTCAGGTTTTAGTAGTACTCCAGAAAGTCATCGTCGTAGAATGGTAGTTGACTACTCCCAGACGATAAATAGATACACTGATTTAGATGCCTTCCCTTTACCTAGAATAGACAGTATTGTAAATAGAGTTGCTTCAAACCAAGTATACAGTTTTCTTGATTTCAAAAGTGCTTACTATGAAATACCTATAGTCGAAGAAGACAAGCCATATACAGCATTCGAAGCATGTGGAAAGTTTTATCAAATTAAACGTAATCCATTTGGTGTTCGAGATGGAGTCCCTGCTTTTCAGCGAGCTATCACTGGAATTATCTCAATCGAAGGTCTTAAAGGTGTAGGAGTATATTTGGACGATATAACAATTTATGGCCATAATCAAGACGAACACGATAAAAATTTAAAACAATTTATGGAAGTTGTTTCTAAGTATAATCTAACGTTGAATATGGATAAGAGCAATTTCTCAATGAAAGAAATCCATCTTGTGAAGTACGTAATTAGCTATAAATGCATTCGCCCTGACCCTGAACGTCTCCAGCTTATCCGTAATTTGATTGTTCCTTATGATACATCTTTCCTACGGAGAGCACTTGGTATCTTTCCTTATTATGCTCAATTTATTTCTGGATTTGCTAGCAAGTTAAGTCAACTTACTAGGAGTGCATTTCCTTTGAATTCTCAAGCAATAAAGGCTTTCGAAGAATTGAAATTAGATATTCAAAATGCTGTTCTTTCATCTGTTGATGACCAAGCTACTTTTACTGTAGAAACTGACGACCTTTTGCGATTGGAGCTACTTTATCTCAAAATAATCCGCCAGTTGCCTTCTTTTCAAGAACACTATCTAAATCAGAACAACATCAGTCTTCGATTAAAAAGGAAGCATATGCTATTGCAGAAGCCTTGAGGAAATGGAGGCACTACCTCATAGGCCGTTATTTTCAACTTATAACAGATCAACGGTCAGTTTTTTTATGTTTAACAGAAAATACTTCGCAAAAATTAAAAATGAGAAAATCATGCGCTGGAAATTAGAACTTTCAAGTTATAACTATGAAAAAGTATTTATAGACCTGGTGCATATAATACCTCAGCTGATACTTTATCACGAATTTGTTCATCTCTACATGAAGCCTTATGTCACCCTGGAGAAACAAGATTGTATCACTGTGTAAGAAGTAAGAACCTTCCCTTCTCGCTAGAAGACATACGATCAACAATATCCTCGTGTCATGTGTGTGTTGAAATTAAGCCACGATTTCATAAGAGAGAAAATCATCTTATAAAAGCTACTCAGCCACTAGAAAGATTTAACATAGATTTTAAAGGACCGTTACCTTCATCTTCCAAAAATCGTTACCTTTTGATTGTTGTTGATGAATTTCTCATTATCCGTTTGCTCTTCCGTGTAAAGATCTATCTTCAAGTACTGTTATATCTAAACTTAAAGAACTGTTTGTTTTATTTGATACACCTGCATATATATACTCTGACAGAGGCTCAAGCTTCATGTCACAGCAGCTTAAGTCATTCCTTGGCACTACAGGTATTGCTACAAGTCGAACTACTGGTTACAACCCGCAAGGTAATGAACAATGCGAAAGTAACGTTGGAATTATCTGGAAGACAATTGAATTAGCCCTGAGAACTCATCAACTTGAAATTGAAAAATGGGAACAAGTATATCAAGAAGCCTTACATTCTATTCGTTCTTTGTTATGTACGTCAATCAACGCAACACCTCATGAAAGAATGTTCAGTTTTCCCAGAAGACCAAAAAGTGGAATGACTATACCTTCATGGTTGATGAATTCTGAAACAGTCTTAATGAAGCGACTAGTGCGCCATTCCAAGTACGAGCCTTTAGGTTAAGAAGTGGAGTTGTTGGATGGAAATCCTGAATATTCACATGTCATTCTGTCTGATGGTAGATAATGAACTGTTTCGACACGACATCTGGCACCTATTGGAACTTCAATGGAAGAACCTTTACAAGAATTATACCCCGAAAATGTAGTTTCATTAAGCCGTGTGTCCACTACCAAGTTTTCTTGCGGAAGTTGCTTCCAAAAGTCACTTCCAGAAGTTTTTGTCGTGTAAACACGTATTAGAAGTCGACTTCAGGAAGTCACGGCTTGCAGAAGTTACTTGCAGCAATTATGTGGAAACATCTGTTTGTGGAAGTAACTTGAACGACTTGCTGTGAACTACAAGTGTTTTGAAGACTTGCAGAAGAAGTTGGGTATACGTGAGTAAACGGTTTGTGGTATTCTCTTCTGTTTCCAGTTTTCTTTTGTGTTTTTTTTAGTTCTTTTCAAATTTTATGAAAATGGACAAAAATAATACACGTCCTCAAAAGACTATAAGAATAAAATTAAAAAACAAAATGCTTTAAAGGCAATAGCCAATGATATAGACGCACCCGAAGAAGAGGTCAAAAGGAAATTGCACAGCCTCCGAACGCAGTTTGGTCAAGAAGTAAACAAAGAAAAGAGAAAAAAAGTGGCCAAAGTACTGATGATATATATGTTAGTGGGAGTTTTATAATGAGATAAAATACATGACGTCATCTATATACCCAAAGAAACTGAGGATAAATTGGTAAGAATAAGAAAATACACATATATAATCGTTTTAATTTTTATTTCATTATATTACATATTCACTTGTACATACTTATTATACAGGGTGTCCCGGGACTAATGGGAAAAAAGTCAGGAGCGTATAATCTGAGTCAAAATAATGTTAGTACTTCATATAAACTTTTTCTATTCAGGCCCTCGTTTTCGAGTTATAGACCTCCAAAGTTTTAATTTTGAATTTGGTTTTTATTTTTATTTTTTGTACTAGTTATTTGATATTTATAAAATTCACGGCAGAGCTATAATGTACGTGTATGTTTATTTTGGTAAGGTAAACATATTTACAGTAGTGCCTTGAAGCCAGGGACGGACTACTCGCAATGGTTAGTGATCCAAAAAATTTGCAGGGATGGCACACCCTGTATTAAATTATCGAAATTCACTTCCCCACACATTGAGCTAACGAAAAGGTACTCTTGTTGGAACTCGATAAAATAAGCCGTTTGGCTAATATTTACAGTTTTATTAATGCGCTACGTACCAATTTACGCATTCACCATTTTTATAAGTACACAACGAGGTCAAACTAACTTATTAATACGATGTCCAAGATTTACCTTCAGTACTACAAAAAAATAATTTAACGATAGCAGAAGATAAAAAACATTAACGAGTTATTAATTGGAAAGTTGCTAAAAACTTTTTAAAAGTGTTTTTACCGTTTAGCAAGTAACCATAGGATTAGTTGTCAAACATTGTGTAGAATAGTTCGTAGTCAGTACTTGTCAATAACTGATAAGTCCTTAATTTAACAGTTACAATGGCAGAATTCACTTTTATTGAGTACGCAGATATGAATTTAATGTATGGACTGGTTTCTCGAAACTGTTTAGAGGCCAGAAGGCTTTATGCAGAACATTTTGCAAACAGAGCATTGCCAGACAGACGAATGTTTGAGCGTATTGATCTCAGGTTACAAGAAACAGGTATGAATAAGTAAATGTAATTTTCCATGTATACAAAACAAAGTTTTAAATTTTAGGAAGTTTTTTGCCAAAAAAAAGGTGAAGAAGGTCCAGTACGAAGCATACGTACTGTGGCAGTTGAACAAGACTTGTTAAATGCAGTTGATAATGAACCATCAACGAGTTTACGAAAATTATCAAGAGAACATAACGTCTCGAAATCAGTTGTTCATCGCGCTCTAAAAGAACAGCTGTTATATCCTTTTCACATGACAAAAGTACAAAGTATGACAGTGGCTGATTATCCTTCACGACTTGAGTATAGCCAGTGGTTTCTGCCACAACAACAAGCAGGCAATACATTTATTAGTAACGTTTTCTTTACGAACGAAACAAATTTCACCAGAGATGGAGTCATAAATTCTCATAATATGCATTTATGGGATGATGTGAATCCACATGGCATTATCCAAACTAGGAGCCAGCATAGATTCATGGTTAATGTTTGGGCAGGAATAGTTGGCAATCATTTGATAGGGCCATACTTTATTGACGATACTTTGACCGGTCAAAGATATTTGGCGTTGTTGCAAAATGAGTTATGGAACCTGTTTGATGATGTGCTACTACAAACTCGTAGGAATTTATGGTTCATGCATGATAGGGCCCCTCCTCATTTCAGTTTAGATGTACGACAGCATTTACACACAAGGTTTCCTAATATATGGATTGGTCGTGGAGGCCCTTTTCAATGACCACCGCGATCAGGAGACGTTAATCCTATGGATTCCTTCCTCTAGGGTTATCTCAAAAGTAAGGTATACGCAACACCTATGCAAACAGGGCAAGATTTAATAGACAGAATTGTGTTACACTACAATGTTATTAGAAATAATGTGGGATTGCTTTTTCAAGTGTAAAGAAACAACCTTCGTAGACTTAGAATGTGCGTGGAAGTGGGAGGAGCTCATATTGAACATTTATTAGAAGAACGTTAGTTTTTGTTGTTGTTTAGGAATTAGTTTTAGTCCATTGTTTTATAACTTGTGTTTTTTGAGGTTTTCTTAATGGTTTAATAATGTTGTGTTCGTAATTTTGATTAAAAGCAACTAATTACGTTGTTTGCGTACCTATTTAATTCCCATTAAATAATTTCTTAATGTTTTTATCATCTGCTATCATCAAATTATTTTCTTGTAGTACATCGTATTAATAAGTTAGTTAGGTAAATTTGTACGTAGTGCATTAATAAAACTGTAAATATTAGCCAAACGGCTTATTTTATCGAATTCCAGCAAAAGTACCTTTTCGTTAGATTAATGTGTAGGGAAGTCAATTCCGATAATTTCATACAGGGTGTGCCATCCCTCCAAAATTTTTGGATCACTAACCATTGCGAGTGGTCCGTCCCTGGCTTCAAGGCACTACTGTAAATATGTTTACCTTTCCAAAATAAACATACACGTACATTGTAGGTTTGGCGTAAATTTTGTAAAGATCAAATAACTAGTACAAAAAATAAAAATAAAAACCAAATTCAAAATTAAAACTTTGGAGGCCTATAACTCGAAAACGAGGGCCTGAATAGAAAAAGTTTATATGAAGTACTAACATTATTTTGGCTTAGATTATACGCTCCTGACTTTTTTCCCATTAGTCCCGGGACACCCTGTATATGCCTATATTGCCACTCCACTTATCATTCTGGTGAAATAAAGTATTCAGCAAATTTGTTACGAACATTTTTCGGTTCTTGTGCTGGAGTCCGTGAATTATCTGGTTCAAGTGGTAACATGTTTCTTCTGGTTTTTTTTTAATTTGTTTCTTTTTAATTAAATATGCTGCGATGGCAGCTGCCAATCTTATTTTGTCACAAGACATTTTTATACTGTCATTCGTAAAAAAAGCAAACTACTGCAAGCTGCACTCACATTGTGTGGAAACACGTCTGCAATTTCTTGCAGCAAGTTCGTTGTGAAAACTTCTACAAACTACTTCTGGAAGCAGACTTCCGCAAGTTTCGGTTTGAGTGGAAACACTTCAGCAAATACTTGCTGGATTTCTTCCGCAAGTGACTTGCTAGTGGACACACGGCTTTAGAAACAAACCCTTCAACTACTCCTCAACATGCGGAATTTGGAAACACTGACGTTCATATTCTATTACCCGAAGTTTCTCAAGATTCTCTCAGAAGTAAACAAGAAAAACACCCTCCTTTTCATTTGAACGATTATGTTACGTTGGTGAGGTGAATGTCATAGAGTTATTTATTTAAGTTCACTCACTACACTTATTTGTTTAAATTCATTTTGACAAGTTAGTTGTCAATTATTTGTCTGTAATTCTTTTTGTACAATAAAGCCTAACAAAAGGTTTAAGAGGTTATTTAACTATCTACAAGAAATAAAGGTGTAGATAATGAATTTTACAAAAACGTAGCTTTGGTAAATGTATATCTTTCTTTCCATTGCGAAATTATATCTAAAACTTCTACGATCTTCATCAAATACGTTTAGAACTTCAAAAATGTTTCATGTGCCTCCAACCATCTTGTTTCACATAAACTTATGAGGGACAAGTTTACAGATTTAAGAACATATTTATTCTTAACGAAACATTGAAAAATGCTATTATTTCTTTCACTATACATTTCGCACAGCCTGCACAGCCTGCACCCCTGCACTGTAGAGCATTTATAAATTGATAAATTCAATGCATGGTTGTAGCAAGAGATTTTAATTACTCCTTTAAGGGTAACCTTCAATTCGATAATTACCCCTTCCAACTCGCCTGTCATTACACTACACTCATCTCTACCTACAGCAACACAATTCTGCAAATCAAGGCCATATTTATTTAGTGTATGTAGCCAATACATCAGAAAACACAGGTTGTTTCGTGATCATAATTTTCCTTATGACAGTCTATAAACTGAATAAAGTCCTTTCGCATATGGCAATTATCTAAATCAATATACCTAATTATGAAGGACACTTGAGAGCAGTGACTAATAGTTGTTTCATCAAATATTTTTTTCTTTTTCCGATTGTTGTCCACATAACATTTTGTGTGGTTTACTTATATATGTTGCAGTGGCTGAAGAGTTCTCTTATTTCTCTGTAAAACTGAATGTTATCTGATTCGGCTCTAGAACTATTAATATTTCGGTCGAAGCTTACCCCCCCATTGGATCCGCCACTGAAGGCAATAGAGCTTGGTTAAATTATTCGTCATTTTAGAGGGTTTTGGGGTATAAAGAATTAGATTTTGAAGTTAATTTGAGTTTTCTATGTAAAATAAGACAATCGGTTTAAAAAACCAAGTGAAATATGTCATAAAAAGACGAACAAACCTAAAGTGTCAATACAATAGGACCAAATCACATATTCTACATTACTTCAATGAGCTTCATTCGAAACTATTGAAAATTTCAATGAAATATAATTTCAATGGAAATATTTAACAAAAAAATGGGTTTTTTGCTATTTTGTGCAGCATAGTATTTTGCACCTCCTCTTCTTTTGGTCTTCTTTTTTGATGTATTTACTGCTAGTCGCAGTCTAATTGTTTTACTACCATTCAACGAAAAATAGACCAAAAGAAGACGAGAACGGTGGATATTTTAACTGGTCGCCTTTGTTAGTAGAGCTTAATATGGTTCCAAATGATGAATATAGCTAGAGTTTATGTCTTAGTGTTCTATGTTGTGTGTCGGATAGTTTTGTACTCCTAGAAATAAGATTTTGAAAGTTCACTTAAGATGTATGATTGACAATAAAAAAAAATTGGGGAGAAAGTTCATTAACCTGAAAAACGAAGAAATTGAGAAACTAGAAGATTTATTTTTGAGGTTTGATACCACAATAAGAGAACTGAAAGAGAGAGGATCAGTATTAGATGAAGGAGACAAAGTATGCCACTTAGTTTTATCTCTACCATCGAAATAAAGCCATGTAGTGACTGCTTTATAAACTATAGAAAATGTGAAACTAGTTTTTGTGAAACATAGAATACTAGACGAAGAACTCAAACTCAACACACAATTTAACAACATTGATTCTAATTTTAAAGCTTCTATTGGCTGCTATCAATGTGGGAGTCAACAACATTAGTTTGCAGCATGCCCTAAAAGGGAAAGAGGTAGAGGTGGATACAATAGACGTCCCAGAGGAGGAAGAAATCACAGGCGAGGCTCGAGAGGAAGTAAACAGAGTAGTAGACAACACATAAATCAAGCCCATGTTACAGAAGAGAATGAGAGTGAAATTCAGCTGTATGCAGCAAATTTATGTTCAGAAATTGATGGGAAAATAATAATGGTTTTGGACTCAGGTGCGAGCAATCATTTCTTAAAAGAAGACTTGGAGAAATACATGATAAATATTAAAAACTTAGAAAGACCAGTAACAATTCATATTGCAAACGGAGAGACATTACAAGCTAATAAAATGGGAATATTGACAACAGCATGTCAAGGACTAAAGATATCGATAGAAGCATTGATAGTTAAGGATTTGAAGCATAACTTATTATCAGCATCAAAACTTACATCAAAGGGACACAAGATTATTGTAGAAAAGAACAAAACAACCATAACTGGGAAGAATTTTTCGTTGACATGCGAGTTCAATAAAGGATTGTATTAATAATAGATAAAACAGAAAGGAAAGATAAACCTGAACAGTGCAATATGACTGTAGAACAATCTTTATGGCACAGAAGACTGAGTCATCCATGAAATGACGCCTTGGTACAGTTGCAGTTGCCCACAGAAACAAGTGTGCTCAACCTGCATGGAAGGCAAAGGTGCAAGGTGTCCATTTAGGAATTCTGATATAAGAACCACAAAAAATGGTGAATTGATCCACACAGATATATGCGGTCCACTTAATCCAACAGTTTTTGATGGCTCAAGGTACTTCCAAACTATTATAGATGATTATTCACATTTTGTAGTGGTAAAGACATTGAAAACTAAAAATGAGGCAGACGAAAATTTTGTAACCTCAACCGTAGGGCTTAAGCCCAATTATTAATATATATTAATAATTTGATAATAAAAAAAAAATCAAGTATTAAGTTACCTTGTCCGGTGACAACCTTAGGCCTTCGACGTCGCTCAGAGCGGAGATAGGGGTGGTTCCCTCTTTTTGATCTTCCGGACAGAAAAAAAGAAGACAACTGTAAGGGCGCCAACTGAGTTTTCCACTTTGGCCTAATACAACTAGCCTTCCCCCCAATAACCCAGTAAAATAAGGGGTGAAAATAAAAGGCAAACCTCCACTTATGTTTCTTATAATTACACCTAGTAGATAATACCCTGAAGGGGTGTTTTACAATCGATAATGTCTGAAAATCCTGACGGGATAGTCCCGCTTCTATTAAAATCCTGGTAAATTTCCCCCCTATTTAAATAAATGATGTTAGCATCTGTTACATATCAAACGTTAATTAGCCAACCATTAAATCGCAAAACGTCTATACAAAAGTAATTCGACCTACGTAGTATCAAATTAATATGGCTGTTCAAGTGAACCAGTACCAGTTAGAGGAGAACGTATGCACTATAGGTTCAAAAAAATTAATCTATGAAATGAAATAAAATTTATATAAAAATCCCATATAAGGCGACACCGAAGTCAAGGCGTTGGTACCAAGGCAAAGACGCATGCGCAAGTGGGTTAAAATGTGACTGATAATTATATTAATTTCTACTATTACAATGACATGAGTAGTTAAATTAGTAAGGATCAATTATCTATCTACTATACATATGAAAACGGCATAAAGCCTATTCAACCCAAAACCATTCCGTGGTTAGGGAAAAGGAACTATAGAATAAGAAAACCCCGATACCGGGTTACCCTCCGTGCCTCTTCTTCACGGTGTGAATTCTGCCCACAGGTGAAATGGGTATCCTGGAGTGTGGATCGTATTCCCTGGCCCCACGGGTAAACCCTTAAAAATTAAAAACAGGTATCAGCTAAAAACTGAGCTTTTACAGGAACAAATCCTACTTGTCACACTACACAGACTCAATGCCTCAACAAGTTAAGCTTGTTCCGGCCTATGTCCAAAACTAATTCATAAGATATACAAGTAAATGTACAGATCAAAATCAACCCAAATTCAATGAATCCTACCCCCAAACTAGTTATAAAGCCTACTTACAATCAACAGTGTCAGCAACAGTATACGACACTGAATTTAAATCAGATATTAAAAGTATTATGGGAAATTAAGATAATTTGTTTTAGGACAAATCCGGGTATGTTTGAAGAACCACCCATAAATTATAATATTCGTTATATTCAAGTGGGCAAAGAAAAACAATATAAACTGTAACAATCATTTTCACGATTGTTACATTTTTTTTTTAATAATGGTAGTTCATATTATTATGTTTAATATAGCTGAGGTAAATTTATTCTCAAATCAACTCCAAGATAAAACTTAATTATAAATTTTTTGATATTTCGGTTTACATAGTTGTCTACCGCCCCTCGTATTTACAATATACATAAATTCGATTAGGATTGTTATAACTGGTGTTCGCGGGAGGAGTTGCTTTTCGACCGTGAATGTGAATATAACTTGGATATAGTAACGGGTCTCCGGATAGAATTCACATGAAAGTCGAAGACAAGTTTTTTGGTTCTGGGCACAGAGTTTTTGTGAGTTTCTTTTGAGTCTTACTTTTATGGTTAAAAAATGGAATGCTACGAGTTCTTAAGCCGCAGATATTGATTTTCCAAACAAATTGTAAATATACTAATATGGTAAGGAAGTCAATCTATCCTCCTACGGAATCGGGAATCGTTTGGATGTTCCAGTAAGTCCTATTTTGCACCTTACAGTACAACTTGGATTTAGCGTTGGAGCCGTATCTACCGGGATTTGGGATATTTAATTATCCTATGATGTAATGCTGTTCTTGCTAGGAGTACTGTAATACAAAGTTAAGTAATTCTCTTCACTTTTTCATTAAATGCCTTATCAGCATTAGCAGAGTCCATTCAATTTTTTATCTTCACGCTAGTAAATGGTTTTAAGTGTCTTTCAAAGTTAACACTTTACAGTGAACTTTTATATAGGAAGATCAACTTAATTATAAATTTTGTTGTCAAACCAACCTTCTAGAATCTTCATAGATGTAAATAATATTTTCATATTTGATGTATAAAGTGTCTTTTCTGACGATAACCAGTAATTTTAAGTAATTTCGGCGTAATGCCGGTTTTGTAATATAGTATAATCTTCGTAACTACTTTTATTGAAAATAGTCTCAAATTGTTTGGTAGGACTTAATAAGTAGAAATTATTTTGTAGATGCCTAAATTTGTAAATACTGAAATTAAGTGAGGTTTCTTGCTTGCTGATTTGTTTAATTCGAAGTACTGATCACTTTAGACTTTAAGTATTATGACCACTTGTTTTTATAGGGGACAGTTGTTTATTTAATTCTATACTTTTACCTTAATTTCAGCATCATATGGTAAGATTGTCTACTTATTTCTTGTTTGAAATTCTAAGTACCAATTGTTGGAGCAGTGGTAAATCAGTATTCGTATTCCCAGAATGAAATATTTTTTATTTTAAAATTTTCTTCATTCAGATACCACTTATTTCACCCAAGTATCATTGACGTGAAAATTTTTTCGTTTGATTTGTTGAAATTATCGGTTTTATTTTTTTATTTCGGAATAAAATGAAAATTGTTAGTTCGTTAATTGAAATCATTGAGCATAACCTGATGTAAGACCATCAAAATTAATTTCAGTTTCATTAAGTATGCAATTATTCTTGACCTTAAGTAATGTTACTTACTCAATAGGTTTCACCGAGCCATAAAAGTTATCTTCACCCAACTAGTGATATACGCTTAAGAATCAGATCGTCTTGTGTCTGATTTCATTTGTTGATTATTTCTGATTAATTATAAATACTCCAACCTAGTTACTTAAAAGTAAATCAAAACTTTGTACTTGTTACTTCAACTACCTTTTAATGAACGTACGATCATTAAATGTATAATTGAAGATTTTTTTTATCAGTCCTCTCTGGTTTTGATCATTAATACTTAAATAATTAATATTATTCAATATTTGCACAAATAGGTGATTGGCTCATTACTTAGTGATAACTATTGTTATTGGTTTAGAGCAGCTTTATTGATTATTTACTTGGAATAATCTTGGTTGGGTAGCGTCCATTTTTTTTTGCTTAGATCACTTCCTTACAGGAAATAAGTATTGTATTTTAGTTAATATCACTTTGGGGTCAGGTTTATTTTACTATCAGGTTTTGTTTGTATCGCCTTATTATCTTTAATAAGTAATTAATCTTGTTTGAGGATAAAGTAGTTTTATATAGATTCGGTCATTTATGAAAATTGTATATATTTTTATATAGACTCGTATTGTTAATTCGAATTATTAATATATGTATATCTGTATATTTCGATTATCTAGTTTTCTTGGTTCCAATTTTGGGATCTGGCGCCTTCTATTACCCACGATCCTAGCCGCCGGAAAAGCTGTATTACAGTCTGAGTTGGCAGGGCAAACACAACATCAAAAAAAAGATAAAAAAAACTTGCACAAAACAAAGTTATAAATAATAAATGGCGACCAATGTGGGGCCATTAAATTTAAAAAATTGAACATTAAAATAAATTCAGAATTTTAGTGCAAGTGGTTTGGATCCTCGGTAAAGAAAATATAAATAAAGAGAAAACTAGATATAGGCAGTCTTATCAATTGAATTTTTATTGGTATTTCTTATATTTTTCTGATTTTTTTCTGGTATTTCTTACATTTTGCTTATATTATTGTCTAATATTGTTGAAATTTCATTAGGTAATAATGGGATTAAACCTTAAATATTTGTTGGCTGATGAGATTGATTTCGAGCTCAGAATTCGTGGAATCTGTAGTAAGGAAATAGCTAATGTGGACTTGAAACGAAGTATCTTACGTGGACATATAACAGTAGAACAAGAAACCAAAGGCTTTTCATATCCAGATGTTCATATGGACTTTGAAGCGGAGTTGCAAAAATGTCGGAGTAAGATAACTTTACTTACTGGTTTAGTATCAAATTTCTTTTCTGATAAGCGTCACCCCGAATATAAAAAGTTGAAAGCTCGATTATTGCACTTAACTAATAGAATAAATTATATTAAAACTCATGAGGTTGCGTTAGCCGATTCTAAAGCTCAATTATTAGCTCAGACATTATTGTTAATAGATAAGTTAGAGAAAAAATCTGAAAATCAGGTAAATTTTATAGAACTTGAAGATGAAAATCATGAATTAAATCGTGTTAGCTCTCCTAATCCGACTGCACAGTCTGAAATTCTGCAAGGTTTTGACGAAATTTTAAATGTGAGTAGTAGTATTTTGAAACTGGATAATCAGTCATATATATCCCCTGATAGAAACGGTACAGAAAGCTCAAGAGTAGAATTAACAGGTCAAAGTAGGAATGAGTTACCACACAATAATCATATCAATAGAAGTGTTAGGTTTGAAAATAGTCCTGTTTCAGTAAGTACATCTCCGTCTAGCATTGTACAAACAACATCAAACATTAATCGTAACTCTGCTGGAAACTTACCTTTACATTCACCAATTTTGAACCCACTTGCACATAGGTTGAATCAAAACATGAATTCAATAATGGAGCATACTAGCCAGCCTGGTCAAATAGATGGCATCGAATCACAAAATTCACAAATAAATTCAGCAGTTCCGCCGATACCATCTCATGGATCACTAAATGCTCAGCCACAGAATTTGAACCAATTATTACAACCAATTCAGACCTTTCAGCATTCTCCTAATCAAATAAGATATCCTCTAGAACTAACTGCCTCATTTGTGAACCATCTAAGTACTAGTAATATGTTGAGTCAGAATCCTAATCATCAACGAACTCAAATTAGAAATTCGCCTAGTTACTTAAATGCAAATCAAAATATACCTAATGTAGATTCGGGTAGTATGAATGGACAACAGGCTGTTCCCAATAACTCAAATAATAATTTTGGTTTACCGGGTAACTTGCAGAATTTTAATTTCCTTCAATCAGTACCAACATTGAATGGTCCAAATACCTCTTCAAATACTGTTGTACCAAGTTTTCAGGAAAATAGTTATCGATCTCCACCTAGAATTAATTTAAAATTTAATGGTACAGGTCAAAGCTTGCATAGTTTCTTAGAAAAAGTAAATGAATTCTGTCTTACACATAAGATTACTAAAAATACTGCACTTAATTTTGCTCATGAATTTTTCGATGGTGATGCCTTGATTTGGTATCGTGCCAATCGCCATCAAATATCATCTTGGGATGAATTAGTACGTCTGTTATGTTTGGACTTTTTGCCGTTTGATTTTGAAATTGTATTATGGGATGAAGTACGTGCCCGTACTCAGGGTATACATGAAAGACCTCTAATATACATTGCTGTCATGGAAAACCTCTTTAAACGTTTTACAAATCCAGTACAAGAATTAGTTCAGTTGAAATTAATTATTCATAACCTTTTGCCTTATTATCAACAACATCTTGCTTTAAGCCAACCAAATAGTTTAAATGAATTGAAAAATATTTGTCGTGTTTTAGAAAATTCTAAGATAATGTCAGAAAAATTTCAACCTCCTCCATCCCGTAGTTCTACAACCTTAGAGCCTGAGTTAGCTTATAGAAAGCCATTTGTGAGATCTCATTATCAGAATAAAAACACACATTTAAGTGAAGTGACGGCTCAGAATGATCTCCTTATAGTAAATGCTGACGATAATAGTCAGGGTCCCTTTTTGTCAAAAAATAGTTACTGTGCGCCAAATAATTTCTTGCCTGATAATGCCATCTCTTCAATTCCGATTGCTTCACCTCAATATTCTCAAAATGTAAATAAGTTAGATTCAGAAATAGGAACCCAAATTGAGGCGGTTCGTAGTCAATCCCTGAAATGTTGGAATTGCGAACAAGTTGGTCACAACTATTACAATTGTAAGCAAAGAAGGAGACTATTCTGTTTTGGCTGTGGTCTTAAAAATGTCAGAAAACCCCAGTGTGATATTTGTAAATCAAAAAACGGAGAGAACGCCGCTTTTCAATCGGTCGAAGTCGGCGAAAATCAACATTAAAAACCGATAAATTTTATTTGCAGGATAACTGGTCTGGTTGGTTAAATGCAGTTTCACATTTTTATAAGCATAATGAAATATCACCTTTATACCTAAGTAAAAATAATTCAGATTCTAGACCTTATTTAGATGTATACATTAATGATAAACGAATAACTAGTTTGCTTGATACTGGAGCTATGAAAACAATTTTAGGGAAGGGAGGTTTTGAGTTAATTTTGAAAATGAATTTTAAAATAATTCATTGTCCAGATATTATGAACGTTTCCACGGCAGATGGAAAGTCTCAAACAGTTCATGGAAGCGTGGTTCTGCCAATAACAGTAGAAAATAAAACCGAACAGTTAAATGTGTTGATTGTGCCCAGCATCAGACAGAACTTAATTCTGGGAGCAGACTTTTGTCAGTAATTCAATGTTAGTCTAGATTTTTCATTGGGAACTTATAATGTTGCATCTCTCGACTTAAATGAAATTATAGTTAAAGAACACTTCAAAAAAGTTAAGATTCAAACCGAACTGGATTTGACAAGTAAACAGAAGATACAATTAAATCGAGTAGTTGAACATTTTAATGAATTAGTCTCTGATACTCTAGGTTGTACTGAGCTATTAGAACATAAAATTGAAGTCACTTCGAATGAACCTTTTAGAAAGAGACCATTTTTATTATCACCTTATATGCAAGAGCACTTAACTAAAGAAATCGATCGTATGTTAAAGCTAGGTGTGATTAGACCTTCTACCTCTCCTTATTCTGCTAATGTTTTACTTGTAAAAAAAGATTCAGGAGAATATCGTGCCTGTTATGATGGTAGACCTCTTAATAGTATATCTGTTCCACAGCCTTATCCATTACCTTATTTGAGACGAATACTTGATAAAGTTAAAGATGCAAAATTCTTAACATCCATTGATCTTAAACATGCTTATTGGCAGATTAAACTTTCTGAAAATAGTTGCAAATATACCGCATTCTCAGTAGTAGGACTAGGTCATTTTGAATTTGTACGCATGCCATTTGGTTTAATGAATGCAAGTCAAACTATGCAGAAACTGATGGACAGACTCTTCCCCCCTTCAATAGAAAATAACATTTTTGTATATTTAGATGACCTGGTTGTATGTAATAATTCTTTTGAAAGTCATATCGAAACCTTGACTAAAGTATATGAAACATTAAAGTTTGCAGGTTTAACCATAAACGCTAAAAAGTCTGTGTTTTGTAAACCAAGTCTGGCTTTTCTTGGGTTTATTGTAGATAAAAATGGGTTACACACCAATCCTGAAAAGGTAGAGGCCATCTGTAATTACAAGAAACCGAAAACGGTTCGTCAATTAAAAAGTTTTTTAGGAATGGCAGGATGGTATTCACGTTTTATTAAATCATATTCAGATTTGATAATACCCCTTAATTCAATCATGAAAGGCCGACAAAAATACCAAAACATCACGTGGAATGCAGAGGCCAATGAAGCGTTTGAGAATATTAAAAAATGTCTTGTAAGCACGCCTGTGTTAAGAAGCCCGGATTTTTCAAAGACATTCACCATCCAAACTGATGCAAGCCAATACGCTCTTGGTGCAGTGATTACGCAAGGTGAAGGAGAAGATGAGTATGTTGTAGCCTATGCTTCTAGGGTTTTAAATAAAGCTGAGAGAAATTATGATGTGACTACTAAGGAATGTTTAGCAATTGTACATGCAGTCCAGAAGTTTCGTTGTTACGTTGAAGGTACAAAATTTAAAATAATAACTGACCATCATAGTTTACTTTGGCTGAAACGTTTAGAAAATCCTACTGGAAAACTTTGTAGATGGTCAATATTTTTATCACAATTCGATTATGACTTGATTTTCCGACCCGGTAAATGTAATATAGTGGCGGATTTTCTTAGTAGATCACCGCCAGACCCCTTAGTTAATGAAATATCCATTGAGAACATTGATAGAACAGATAGATGGTATACAAAATTGTATAATAATATCAACAGCTCCCCTGGTAATTATCCCACTTTTTGTATTGAGAATGATTTAATTTTAAAACATGTAGAGCCGAAACACAATATATTAATAAATCAGAAACCTTGGAAAATTGTCATACCTAAATCTAATCGAAATAGCATATTAAATGAATGTCATGATATTCCATTGGCGGCACATTTTGGGTTTAAAAAAACGTACAATAAAATACTAGAGCAATATTGGTGGCCGGGCATGCGCCATGATATTAAGAAGTATATAGCTAACTGTCAAATTTGTCACGAACAAAAGGCATCTCAGTTAGGTAGAGCAGGGTTAATGGGTGCCCCTAAGAATATTTCACTACCATTCCAACTAATATCTATGGATATACAAGGTCCATTTCCGCGTTCAAAATCAGGTTTTTGTTATTTATTGGTAGTGGTAGACTGGTTTACCAAATTCACTTTTATTCATAAAATGAAAAGAGCTTTAGCTTCTGAAATCTGTAAATTTCTAGAGCAAATTGTAATAACCTATTTTGGCACACCAAGTATTATTATAGCTGATAACGGTTCTCAGTTTAAATCAAAGGAATTTAAAGCACTTATAAATAAATATAAAATCTCAAATATTTGGTTTAATGCAAGGTATCATCCGCAGTGCAATAACGTTGAACGAAGTAATCGGGTAATTTCGACTGCAATAAGATCATACATTAAGGACAATAAAAATCAACGTAACTGGGATGAGAATGTTCACCAGATTTGCAATGCAATAAATAGTGCCACTCACGAGGTAACTAACTTTTCACCAGCATTTCTAGTATTCGGTAGAATTTTACCCCTATCGGGAGAATATTATGGCTTACTTTCTAGTAAACAATTATCACCTTATAAGTTTGCTGACAGGAATGAGTTGGTTGGTGAACTTTCAAAATTACCTGATATATATAGAGATGTTCATAAAAATATGAAAGCTTCATATGATCGTAATAAAAAATATTATGATTTAAGGAAACGTGCTGTTGAATTCAATGAGGGTGACGTGGTTTATAAAAGAAACTTTGTTTTGTCAGATGCTGCAAATTATTTTTCGAGTAAATTGGCCAAGAAGTATATTAAATGCAAAATATCTAAAAAGATTTCACCTATTATATATGAACTTCTGGACGACGAAGGAAAACCTCTTGGTCGCTTTCACATTAAAGATTTAAAAGCTAGTCTACATGCAGATTCTAATGATGAGTAAGATACCAGTTAATCTCACTAGTCTTAAGTTTCGTTGTTAGGTAAGCAATAATAAACATATATTGTTACCTTATTATTTTATTGCGAATTTTTTTGTAGCAGTTTATTATGGTAATATTGTACTAGATGAAGATTTTTCCGAATGTTGGTTGACTTTTATCTTTGTGAAGTAAACATAAGAAAATCCCAAGTGGGAAGATATTGTAACAATCATTTTCACGATTGTTACATTTTTTTGTTAATAATGGTAGTTCATATTATTATGTTTAATATAGCTGAGGTAAATTTATTCTCAAATCAACTCCAAGATAAAACTTAATTATAAATTTTTTGATATTTCGGTTTACATAGTTGTCTACCGCCCCTCGTATTTACAATATACATAAATTCGATTAGGATTGTTATAACTGGTGTTCGCGGGAGGAGTTGCTTTTCGACCGTGAATGTGAATATAACTTGGATATAGTAACGGGTCTCCGGATAGAATTCACATGAAAGTCGAAGACAAGTTTTTTGGTTCTGGGCACAGAGTTTTTGTGAGTTTCTTTTGAGTCTTACTTTTATGGTTAAAAAATGGAATGCTACGAGTTCTTAAGCCGCAGATATTGATTTTCCAAACAAATTGTAAATATACTAATATGGTAAGGAAGTCAATCTATCCTCCTACGGAATCGGGAATCGTTTGGATGTTCCAGTAAGTCCTATTTTGCACCTTACAGTACAACTTGGATTTAGCGTTGGAGCCGTATCTACCGGGATTTGGGATATTTAATTATCCTATAATGTAATGCTGTTCTTGCTAGGAGTACTGTAATACAAAGTTAAGTAATTCTCTTCACTTTTTCATTAAATGCCTTATCAGCATTAGCAGAGTCCATTCAATTTTTTATCTTCACGCTAGTAAATGGTTTTAAGTGTCTTTCAAAGTTAACACTTTACAGTGAACTTTTATATAGGAAGATCAACTTAATTATAAATTTTGTTGTCAAACCAACCTTCTAGAATCTTCATAGATGTAAATAATATTTTCATATTTGATGTATAAAGTGTCTTTTCTGACGATAACCAGTAATTTTAAGTAATTTCGGCGTAATGCCGGTTTTGTAATATAGTATAATCTTCGTAACTACTTTTATTGAAAATAGTCTCAAATTGTTTGGTAGGACTTAATAAGTAGAAATTATTTTGTAGATGCCTAAATTTGTAAATACTGAAATTAAGTGAGGTTTCTTGCTTGCTGATTTGTTTAATTCGAAGTACTGATCACTTTAGACTTTAAGTATTATGACCACTTGTTTTTATAGGGGACAGTTGTTTATTTAATTCTATACTTTTACCTTAATTTCAGCATCATATGGTAAGATTGTCTACTTATTTCTTGTTTGAAATTCTAAGTACCAATTGTTGGAGCAGTGGTAAATCAGTATTCGTATTCCCAGAATGAAATATTTTTTATTTTAAAATTTTCTTCATTCAGATACCACTTATTTCACCCAAGTATCATTGACGTGAAAATTTTTTCGTTTGATTTGTTGAAATTATCGGTTTTATTTTTTTATTTCGGAATAAAATGAAAATTGTTAGTTCGTTAATTGAAATCATTGAGCATAACCTGATGTAAGACCATCAAAATTAATTTCAGTTTCATTAAGTATGCAATTATTCTTGACCTTAAGTAATGTTACTTACTCAATAGGTTTCACCGAGCCATAAAAGTTATCTTCACCCAACTAGTGATATACGCTTAAGAATCAGATCGTCTTGTGTCTGATTTCATTTGTTGATTATTTCTGATTAATTATAAATACTCCAACCTAGTTACTTAAAAGTAAATCAAAACTTTGTACTTGTTACTTCAACTACCTTTTAATGAACGTACGATCATTAAATGTATAATTGAAGATTTTTTTTATCAGTCCTCTCTGGTTTTGATCATTAATACTTAAATAATTAATATTATTCAATATTTGCACAAATAGGTGATTGGCTCATTACTTAGTGATAACTATTGTTATTGGTTTAGAGCAGCTTTATTGATTATTTACTTGGAATAATCTTGGTTGGGTAGCGTCCATTTTTTTTTGCTTAGATCACTTCCTTACAGGAAATAAGTATTGTATTTTAGTTAATATCACTTTGGGGTCAGGTTTATTTTACTATCAGGTTTTGTTTGTATCGCCTTATTATCTTTAATAAGTAATTAATCTTGTTTGAGGATAAAGTAGTTTTATATAGATTCGGTCATTTATGAAAATTGTATATATTTTTATATAGACTCGTATTGTTAATTCGAATTATTAATATATGTATATCTGTATATTTCGATTATCTAGTTTTCTTGGTTCCAATTTTGGGATCTGGCGCCTTCTATTACCCACGATCCTAGCCGCCGGAAAAGCTGTATTACAGTCTGAGTTGGCAGGGCAAACACAACATCAAAAAAAAGATAAAAAAAACTTGCACAAAACAAAGTTATAAAACACAGGGTAACAGAATATACTGTAACAGTCTTCTGACGTTAAAAGTTGCAATCAACAGGTAGTGTTTTGCCCCCAACTGTTCTACCTACAAAATACTACAAAACTATGAGACATACCAATTTCAAAAGGGTCCAACACTTAAAGACTTCCTTCTTCCTATATAGCAGACGAGAGATGATAAGCCTTGTTTTACCTCTAAATTAGCACATGGCATACATCTAGTACCAAAACTTGGATGGCAATTACCTTTAAATAGTAATAAATACACAGTGATGCGAAATCAGAAAGCAGAGAATACTTACGATTCATTGAGTGCAAAATATCCCATAAGGTTTGTGGAAACGGTTTTTCAAAATCCAAGAATATCTCCAATACTACGGACTCTCGTAGAACAAAATACTAAACCGTATATTCCGCAAATTATTTAAAAGAGAGCCTATAAAACCCACTAGGGGATGACTACCCAGTCATTAACAAAATTAGGATACTCTTTTGAAGCACAATCGAAGTATATCAGCCAACTAACATGTGGTCTCCAGGAAACAGCAGAAGGAAAAATGACATTTATCTTTTCAACTTCCGTAGGCCACCCACACAGAACAAAACATCCGAACCACACTTCACACTACACCGAGTCTGTTCCGCACCGATCCAGTCATAAAGTGCAACAGTACTCTCTATGTAAGCCAATACGCGTTCGCAAGTACAACAGAATGCATTTTCTGACCAACGTCGATCAAACGCCCTAACTATTCCAGAAAACGGGGCGACAATATTTGTCTATGTCACCGAACAAACGCTCTAGCTAAACAGAAATCTCAACTACTCTATGCGTTCCCATCGCGCGAAATGAGAAACGAACAATACACATCTGTCATCAAGCAATTGTCAAATTCAAGCAACACAACTTCACTTTATAAAATGTGAACAAAACAGAAATATTTATGTATTACCAATTATTTAGAAGATTCCAAATAATCGTAGTACCATAGTACCCCTGCCAATGTTAACGAATAAAGCTAAATACTCGAAATTATCATACAAAACAGATGGAAATAAACAGTGATGTATCATTGAGTAGATGATAGAATATATTCAAATGCTATTCTACACAGAAGATTTCTAACTAGTACGTCTTTACTAAAGCTAGAATATGGTAAATAAATGAAGAAAAGGTACCTCTAACTCAAAGGTAAAGTATGTAGTAATTATCAAACCTAATTTCTACTTGAAATGTTTTAGACTTCATGTCAAGGAGTCAGTTATTTATAACTGCACCCTAATAAGTTTTAGCACTTATCAAGCTGAAGCGGACAAAGTATTTGGACTACTGTGGCTACACCCCAAGGGTGATATCATCAAAACCAAAAAAAACAGTAGCCCCACGGTAACTAAAAACTATAGTAAATTCCACAAGAAAGAAAACCCCTTACTACCCCTTAATGATGAATTATAAGAAACAAGGAAAAATCTAACAAACCTAGCTGCGGACATTCACAAAGGTAGGCGCTCATTTTGTATCACAAGACATCAAAACTTTACACACTCTTCCCACTTACCTAGCGACAAATATAAAATTGTTGTCAAGATGTTAAGACAGGTTTGGTTACAGCCCGCACCACTTCGCCGGAAGGATGATGGCAGAGTAATCCCTAAAACTACTGAAGCTCTATCAATTGATAGAAATATATACAAATTTCAGCAGGCAAATACTATATACAATAGACGTAACGACAAATTCAGCCGTTACAATTTGATAGATTATATTGAAGAAGCAGAAAGACATAGAGAAGTAAAAGTTAAAACAATACGTCTAGATAATGGAGAAGAATGCATTAGCCATGTTTTTAAAACATACTGCAAGAAAAAAGAGATAATATTAGAGTATACCATGCCCCATACGCCACAAGAAAACGGGACTGCTGAGAGGATGAACAGAACATTACTTGATAAGATCAGGACAAAAATAACTGAGAATTTTTGGTTGTCGATCTTGGTACACAGTATTGCAAAAGGTAACAAGTTGAATGCCAGAGCAAATAAAGCTGTAATGGTTGGCTATTGCGGTGGAGGATGGAGTTTATGGTTACCTGATGAGCAAGAAGTTATAAGATCAAGGGATGTTGTAAAGGTTGATGGATCAGTTATGGAGTATAAATAAAGAAAGAAACAAAACCAAAGATGAAACAATTTTAGATAATGACACAGTAAGATATTTTACTGAAGAAGAAATTGAAACACCAGAAATTGAACAGAACCAAACTGAACGTGACAATGACATGGATGAGACTAGCTCAAATCAAGAAATTACTTCAGAAAGCTCTGAAGAGATAGATCATGATACACCCAAAGTACGAGAAGACAGAATAACAAGAACAGGAAGAACTGCAAAGATGCCATCATATTTGAAAGACTATGATGTTTATTTTACTTATTGTCTTCTTTATTCAACGTATCAAGAACCGAAAGCATTAAGAGAAGCCATCGAACAACCAGAATGGCAAGAATCAATCCAAAAGGAACTAATATTTCATGAAACATTACAGGCATGGAGAGAAGCAAAATTACCACTGAATGCACAAGCATTTGAGACTAGATGGATTTTTAAGCTAGAAGAAGATGATACGAGAAAAGCAAGGTTAGTTGCAAAGGGATTTCAAGTTCCCTACGAATGGGAAGAATTTGACTATGCACCAGTTTGTAGAATCTCAACAATAAGAATGATGTTATCAATTTCGATGGAAAGAGACTACATGATCAAACAAATAGATGTTCCAACGGCATTTTTGAATAGCGAGTTAGACAACGAAGTTTTTATAAAAAACCTGAAGGTTTGGCAAGTAAAAGTCGATATCTTAAACTAAACAGAGCATTATATGGTTTAAGAAACTCTCCAAAATGCTGGAATATCAAATTTAATGAAATTATGACAAAATTACAATTTAAAAGATCGGACTACGATTACTGCTTATGTGTTAGAGAAAATGTATACTTAGTTTTATATGTTGACGACGCTCTAATAATAGGAGAAGAGAGAGAGAAGAATGTTACAAGTTCAAACATTCTTAGGCATGCAAATGGACTGAAAATACATCAAACAAAAATGATAAACAGACTTTTGAAAGAATTTGACATGGAACAAACCAAATCCATATCAACTCCAATGGAAGTCAACTTCAATGTATCTCCAGATGAGGAAATCATAGAAAATGTTCCTTATAGAAGATTGATTTGTAGTCTGATGTATATTTCACTAACAACGAGACCTAATATATGTCAAAGTGTATCACTGTTGAGCAGATACCTTGATAAACCAACTACTAGTACTTGGAATGCAGCGAAGAGAGTGTTACGTTATCTTAACACTACCAAAAAATTTGTACTGACTTACACGAAAGGAAGGACATGATTAGTCGGGAAGTGCGATGCAGATTGGGCTGTAGACAAGCAAACCAGAAAGAGTGTGAGTGGGTTTATAGTGTTCCACAACAATAACCCAATTTCATGGTTTTCGAGGAAGCAGACCTGTGTTGCTATTAGCTCCATGGAAGCCGATTATGTGGCAGCGTCCTTAGCAGCACAAGAACTGGTGAATCTTAAAGGAATTTTGAACGAGTTTGGAAGTTTTAGTGAAGTTATTTTGCAATGTGACAACCTAAGCGCCATTGCCACAGTTAAAAATTTTGGAAATTCAAAAAGGGGAAAACATATTGAAATAAAACACCATTTTATAAAAGATTTATGCCTGAAAAAGGTATTTATATTGAAGTATGCTTGTTCTTCTGAAAATATTGCCGACATGTTCACGAAGTCTTTATCAAAAGAAAAATTGTTAATTTTAGAAATAGTATCATTACAGAATAGGTCTTTTGTAGAATCCTAAAGTTTTGCTATTTCATTTAACAACTTGAATGTTTGTTTATTATTAGAATTCCAACATTAAAATTGAGGGGGCCTGTTGAATATAGCTAGAGTTTCTGTCTTATTGTTCTATGTTGTGTGTCGGATAGTTTTGTACTCCTAGAAATAAAATTTTGAAAGTTCACTTAAGATGTATAATTGACAATAAAAAAATTACGTTTGTCAGTATAGTAAAGTTAATAAAAGCTTCTTCAAGTGCATTTTTACTGCAGTGGAACCCATTACAACACCAAATACCTTTGAAAAATAGCAAAAATCACATCTGTAATGAGCTATCTATCTTTAAATACCTAAAATACTGTGAAACTGAAAAATTGCTCTACTAAAGAGCCTTTGGGAGTTGTTTCTTTTTGTTGCAGTACAATTTTCTGTTTTATAGACAAATTAAACTCTTTTTATCATTGCAAACCCATGATAGGTAAAAATATTATAATACAGCTATAAAGCAACACAAACAAAATTATTTTCTACACCATCCTGTATCTAACGTTGATAAACAAAAATTTAATTACATGATATAAACATTATTATTATTATTAAACCTAACATGCCTTTATAAATATGTAGTTATATATTGTTTATTTTGTACGCCCCAGGTCGATAAAAAAATGTTTATTTATATTAGGTTAGAATCTTTTAAACAAAACCCTCTACATGCGGCAATGGTTTTTAAGTTTTACGAGACTATATAGCGCAGCGTCTGGTTAGGAATCTACAACATATGGGAACGTTTACATTTCAAAAATGACATTACTAAGGATAGAAAGGGGCCCCCAAGAAATGAACTCGAACCCTGTATGTTATTACCTTATTAGTTCTTTCTAATTAATTCTGTATAAAATTTCTACGAAGTTGTTTTATTTAATACATTTATACAATGCGCAAGTAAAGTATGGAAACATGTATATTAGATGGAATGTTGCCAAATGTACAGGTTTTGAGATTTAAGAACAATATATGTATTTATAAATGAAGGGGCGAGTGGATGTTACCTAATACATCAGTAGGTAACAAATAAATGTTTGATGCTTATACATATATAACAATAGTTAAATGACAAGCTAGCTGCAGTGGAGAAATGGGTGAGTAAATCAATATCATACAGGTTTAGTTACCAAGAACGATATCGTGTAAAAGTTCCTGGATTTTTATTGTCAATAACAATAAGATTGTAAATGAACAAGATGTTTAAAGAGAAGTTAAAACAATTTATGGGTTTGACACTATACGCAATTGCCCTATTAGTACTAATAAGTTCACAAGGTAAGTAGGTATATTTTATGAACACATTTGAAACGTTAATTCTGTGGAGTCCTCTACTTATGGTGTAGTGGAATTCAGTCTTTCGCTACTCTCGATACTCATATTTGCTGCCTGTAGACCTGCTATATCAAAAATTGGTTATCGGGGAAGTCAATATATGGTAAACCAATGCAGATGGTCATAGCAACAGTACTACCGTCAATCCCTAATAATCGTATTGCAGAAAAAGCCTAAAAGAGTTAAAAACAGATGGTGGTTAGATTAGATTAGATTTTAACGGGGTTACATTGCACTGAAGCCTAAGGTTTATTGTGACCCCCCTATCAGAGCTGTTCTCGCTACTACTAGAGCTCGCCTTCCAGTTCCAAGGTTCTAATGAACTCTAGTATTTGGGACGGATTCAACGAGGCATTCCAGAACTTGGTGATCCGGAGTTTCATCCTCCTCCCCACAGAATCTACACTCGTCAATCTCTGCTAGACCTATTCTCATTAAGTACTTCTTAAGGCGGCAGTGTCCTGTAAGATAGCCCGTGAGGAGATGTAGCTTATTTGTACTGAGGTTCAAACATTTTTTGGATCTAGCAGTGTCAAAGTTCAACAGGAACTTTTTGGAATGTTCCAACCCGGGAAGGCACCGCTCTTTCGGTTTCCCCTTTCTTTCAAAACTCTTTCTTGTAGGAGCATTTTGCTACACCACAGAAAGGCTCTGGGCCAATAAAGAGCATTTGTGCTCCTTTCCTGGAAAGTGTATTGGGCTCTTCATTTCCCGTGATTCCCGAGTGGCCAGGAACCCAGACCAAAGAGACCCTGTTATTTTTGCCTTCGGCACTCCCATGCCAACTTTGGGTCAATGACATGGGAGCTCAATGCTTTGATAGCTGCTTGAATATCACAATGGATCGATATGTCACATTTCTGGTAGTATCTTTCTAAGTTCATTTCCACGCATCCTTCGATCGCAACTATTTCTACCTGAAAGACGCTCGGGAAGGAGTCTAACGATAATGAGTATCTGGTGCCCGGCCCAAATACTCCAGCGCCTGCTCCAATGGTGGTTTTTGAACCATCATCCGTATACCATCTAATGGTGTTTTCTTTGAGAGTTTGGGTGGTGTATTCCCTTTCGCAGTCTCCTCTCGTATTTAGCATCGTGGTGAAATTCTTTTCGATGCTTACTTTCCTGATCATTTCGTCACTGAGAAGATTCGCTAATGAGATGTGTCTTGTCAGAGAGGACCAAGCTCACTGATTTCTAATACTCTCATTGCCTGAACCTTCCTTAGATATTCTAAGAATTACCTCTTGGGCAGATCTTTCTATCACCAGTTGTAGAGGTGTGAGATATGTAATGATCTCAAGTGCCCTAGATAGACACGTTCTCATAGCTCCAGTGACGCACACACACAGGCAAGCCTTTGAACTTTGTCGAGAGTCTTCCTCGGGCTGTACTGACTTGCTTTTGTGTGCCAAACTATTGCCCCATAGGTAATTGCTGGTCTCACAATCATGGCATACATCCATCGCAGTATTTTTGGATTACAGCCCCACTCTTACCAGCTAGATTTCTGTACGCCATCAAAGCTCTTATTGCTTTACTAGCAGTTATTTTAACATGCTTATTCCACAGAAGCTTACTGTCTAGGGTTATCCCTAGATATTTAACCTCTGATTTCCGTTCTATGATTTCCCCGTTTAAGGATATGGGTTTCATGGCTGGAAGTTCCTTTTCCAGGTAAATGGAATTACTATGGTCTTGCTTGGATTAATGTTTAGCCCCACTGACAAGCACCGTTGCTCAATGATTCAGAGGCCCTTTTGTAATAAATCACACAAGGTGCTCTCGAACTTGCCTCTGACTATTAAAACAATGTCATCGGCGTAGCCCATACATTCGAAGCAAAGCTCCGTTAGCCTGTAGAGCAACTCATCTACTACGAGGCTCCATAGAAGGGAAGATATCACTCCCCCTTGAGGTGTCCCTCGAGTGGCTTTAACTGAGGTGGTTTGATTCCCCACCTGTGTCTCAGCTATCCTCGTTGTCAACAACTCATACATCAATTTTACAACGGTTTCATTCACTCCTAGCCTTTCTAGTGATTCTTTGACAATCACATGAGTCGGGTTGTCAAAGGCCCCTGATATATCCTGGAATGCGCAGATTGCGATTTCTTTGTTGTTCAGAGTTCTCTGGATGACTTCGGTCAGCTGATACAGAGCCGTCTCAGTTGATAGACTCGCTCTGTAGGCATGCTGACATTTATGAAGTGGCATATTCTCCAGATTCTCTGTTCTTCTGTTGTTATCCACCACATTCTCCATCGATTTGAGTAGAAATGATGTTAGAAAGATGGGTCTAAAAGATCGGGGATCAGTCCCATCTTTTTTCCCTATTTTTGGTATGAAGGTTACACTCGCTCTTCTCCATTTTCTAGGTATTAGACCCACTGCTAGACTGCATCTTGTAATCTTTAGCAGGTGAGGAAGAATCTCCTCTATCCTTTGCTGTAGGAGTGCTGGAAATATTCCATCCACTTCTGGTGATTTATATGGTTGTAAGGTACTTATTGTCCATTCCAACCGTTGTCTGGTAAATATTTTCTTAGCAATGCCCCAATCTTCCTTGCGGAATTTTTTGGTGTAGTTCATTGCTATTTCGGTGCTTGTTGCTGGTTCACTACCTGGGAAGTGGGTTCTAAGAAGAAAAATCGATCGTCCCTCTTCACCTTCCGTATATGATCCGTCTGACCTTTTCAGCGACATTGTGGGGTTAGTTCCCCCATTTGCCATGACCTTTTGTAGTCTGGCCGCTGTGTGAGTGAAAGAGATCTTTTCACAAAAGGTTTGCAAGTTGAGCCTTTTGGCTTTCCTAATCTCTTTATTGTACTGAGTAAGCTTCTCAGTATACCTCTGCCAATTACCGTCACGTTTGGCTCTTTTAAAGAGCCGACGGACCTCTTCTCTGAGGTTTGACAAGTTCTCATTTCCCCAAGGAGCATCCTTTTCTGAACGAGCTTTTGAGAGTGGGCAACTGGAATGAAAAGCTTCCATTATTGCTTCACTGATCGACTCTTTGTTCCAGGTCATAGTGCGGTTGATTTACCCTGTATGACTTCGGTCAGTTGATACAGAGCCGTCTCAATTGATCGACCCGCTCTGTAAGCATGCTGACATTCATGAAGTGGTATATTCTCCAGTTTCTTTGTTCTTATGTAGTTATCCACTACTTTCTCCATCGTTTTGAGTAGAAACGGTGTTAGACAGGTGGATCTAAAAGATCGGGTATCAGTCCCATCTTTTTTCCCTATTTTTGCCCTTCTCCATTTTCTAGGTATTAGACCAACTGCAAGACTGCTTCTTGTAATCTTCAGCAGGTGAGGAAGAATCTCCTCTATCCCTTGCTGCAGGAGTGCTGGCAATATTCCATCCACTTCTGGTGCTTTATATGGTTGAAAGGAACTCATTGCCCATTCCAACCGTTGTCTGATAAACATTTTCTTAGCAATATCCCAATCTTCCTTTCGGGATTTTTTGGTGTGATTCATTGCTATTTCATTGCTTGTTGCTGGTTAAATACCTGGAAAGTGGGTTCTAAAAGAAGAATCGATCGTTCCTCTTCACCTTCTGTGTATGATCCGTCTGGCTTTTTCAACGACATTGTGGGGTTAGTTCCCCATTTGCCATGACCTTTTGTATTATGGCCGCTGTGTTATTGAAAGTGATCTTTTCGCAAATGACTTGAAAATTTGGGCACTTTGGCCTTCCTAATCTCTTCATTGTACTGAGTAAGCTTCTCAGTGTACCCCTGCCAATTATCGTCACGTTTGGTTCTATTAAAGAGCCGACGGACCTCTTTTCTAAGGTTTGACAGGTTCTCATTCCACCAAGGAGTATCCTTTTCTGAACGAGCTTCAGACAGTGGTCAACTGGAATGAAACACGTCCATTGTTGCCTCACTGATCTGTTCGACTCTTTGTTCCAGGTCGTAGTGCGGGTGATTTACCCCATTCACTTCGACGTGTTCCAAATTGTCCTTCAGATTGATCTTGTAAAGAGACCAATCAGTATTTCTAGTATTTCGGATTGTTTGAATCGAGGTGGTATTTCCCTCTATCCTAAATTCGATGATCCTATGGTCGGAAAGTCGCTCACCACCCTCCAATTTTTCCTAGCAGCAACATTAACAATTGTTACGTCCAGAACCTCTTCTCTTGCTCTCATAACAAAAGTGGGGATTGTCCCCACGTTTAAGGTCTCAAGGTTATTTGCTAAGAGATATTCTAATAAACACTCACCTTTTGCGTTGTTATTGGTGCTTCCCCACACGGTATTGTGTGCGTTGGCATCACAACCAATTATAACTGGCAGCCGTCTGCTATTGCAGTGTCTCACTAGCTCTTGTACCTCTTCTGGCGGTGTCATCGGCCCGTCTCCAACGAAGTAGGCAGAGGCAATGACGATGTCTCGCTCGATACCCCCAATGTTGAGGTGAACCATGATTGGAACAAGGTCCCGTGACACGTATTCAGAAACACAAATATATTTTATGTTATTTCTTATGATTACACGGGCACGCGGAGATACTTGCCTTTGATCATAAATCAATTTAGAATCCTTACATGCCAAACCATTGATTTGGCCTTCTTTGTTGATCCATGGTTCTTGGATCAGAACAATATCCAGTTGTATGCTAGCGAACAACCTGACAATTACGGCTGAAGCTCCCTTCGCGTGATATAGGTTAATCTGAACTACATTCGTGAACGTGAAGGTGAATTATTATGGATGAGAGAGGCCGAGTTACTCAGCCTCTATTCATCCCCCTCCTTTCTCTCTCCCTGACCCTCCTCGAGCACCATGGCAGTATCTCCCTCGGTAATCGAGCAGGTTTCTTGATCTCGAGTCAGACTCTCGACCCCCATGCTGCTCTGCCCAGCTTCCCGGAATGCAGAGGGAGTCTCCGCATTCTCAGTCATCCCAGCAGAGCCGGAGTAGATCTCGGGCAGCTCCAAGGTCAAGCTTTCGCCTTTTTCCCCCTTTCCAGAGGTTCCGGATATGGAGGGTATTTCCATGTCCTTTGGATCCTCCGCGGGATTCTTCTTTTCTCCAGCCCCGAGACAGGGATACGCCCAAAACGGAAGTTTTGCGCGTAACCTCCTGCCTTCAGAGCCTCCCCATATTGGTGATCGATCCCAATCGTGAGAATAGTTCCATGTCCCTCTTTTTTAGAGTTTAGGATCTTCCAAGCCGCAGTACTGAGGTTGGAGTTCTGAACCTCGACAAGTTGGAGGATCTTCTCCAGTCTCATGTCTTGGCTTCTTGGGAAGAACACCGTTATGGTGACCGGCTTTGGGATGTCGTCTCCACTGCAAGCCACCAATTCGGGTCCTACCCAAGAGTTTAATTTCGGCGCTGACCTCATGAGCCAGTCTGCCAATTCTTGTGACCCACAGTCCACCAATATCATTCCACAACGGAAATGGATACCTGAGATGTGGATTCCCTTCTCTTTGCTCTGACACAGCTCTTCCACTAGAGTGTCTTCCAGTGTGGAGAGCTGCTCTTCTTTCAGGATGACCCCAGGATAATCCTTGGGCATTATTCCCACCCTAAAAGCCTTCTCTGTTTTGACAGCTGCTGCGTAACCAGTGGCTTGCCCGGTTACCGTTGCAGCTGTTTTTGATTTCTTGCTTGGAGGCCGCAGCGGAGGAGTAATATGCTCCGGGCCTCTTTTAAGCTTTACCTTCCCCGTGGGTGGTTCCTTCGGGAGGGTTGGGCGCTGAACTACCTGCTTTCTGACCTCTTCAGGGGATATTCCCTGATTGAGGGGTCGCAGGTATTTCCGCACCCCTGCTCCACTGAGGCCTTTTCTCAGTGGGTCGTCTATGCCGCCCGGTTCTCCCGGTTTTGGGAGGTCGAACGGCATACGACCTTTGTGCCGTTTGGCCTTTTTTCCCTCTGTGAGGTGGAGGTGGAGGATTTCTCCTTTACTTTTCCGGTGAAAGTTTTACTTTTTCTATCCATGAGTGGTCCCACGAAAAGCTAGGGTCATTACGGTTCACTGCAGCAGAGTTCCCCACGCAGAGGTAAGGAGTTCAATACAATGGAATTCCCCCGGTGCTCAAAGATCGAAACCAGTAAGGACTATTCTTCTATATAGCCACGTTTTCTTCGGCCTGGTTTCCCACCTTAACTTTAGTTTTTTCATGAGGTTGTTTCCTCTTGGTCCGGGCAGTAAAGCCGAGACCCCCCCTCCCGCTGGCCCGCGAGACTTGACCACAGAGAGGCAGTAGACATTGGTATAACAGGTGATTTCAAGGTAAGCTCGAAATTCCACCCGGCATCGTTACCCTGTGTGCAATCCCTTAGTCACGATACTACAGCTGGGACAGGTAAAGTTGGTCCGCGGCGGGGTATTCAAGGGCTGCCAGTTGAGTTTTCAGACACAACGAGCCCCAGGTATTTCCCCGCAGACCTCCTCCTCATATAAAATCATCTCAGAGGCCCTTCTCCTATCCGCCACCTGGAGACGCGACGGGTTGGTACTTCACCCTCTCCACATCAATAAATACCCCGACGAACAGCGACGAACTAGGTACATATCTACTGATGTGGTGGTTAGTTGAAACGTGGTTGGGTTAGGTTAGGTAGACTTACCGAAGATGTGGCTTTTGAATAGACTAATTATAAAATATCCCCTTGCTGGATTTTCAATACTTGAAAATAAAGTAAATAAGCTAGAACAATGTTTCATTTTTTTTTTAATTTTTGGCTTACAAATCCGGAAAAGTCGGTTTACCTCATGCAGGTAAAATTCAGCCATGAAAAGACAAAAGGGAAGTGAGAGGGAAATAAAAGCATAATGACAGTATGTCAATTAGATGTGTAAGTCAAAGTACCAACCTTAATTACTGGTCATCAACTAGCCAACTTGACACTTTGGTAGGAATAGCCCTTTATGTTTAGACCTTTTAAATTGGGGGGATAATAAAAGAAGAATTTCTTATATCATTTGGTAAATAAACAATGTGATGGCTAAGTTATTGAAATTTTAATTTAGATTTGAATCACGATTGAATCACATTTATTTGTTAAGCTCTGTTCAGTTTTAACTAACTCCAATCAGTTTGAACCCGTAACAGGGAAGAAGATGTTACGGTCGGTAATAGATCACAGAGTAGAGATACTTTTACAGTCAAAACTCGAACATTGGAAACAAGTTAATGCGTATCATGATTTGTAATTGCATAAAGGTTACTTGCTAATATAGTTGATTCTTCGGCCATGTTCATCTTTCTTATAGTTATAACCCAATAAACACACCTACGTGAAAAAACCCTTTTTAAAACGTTTTAATGTTATTTCAACGTTACTCGTTGAATTTTCAACGTTGACAAATTGGTTGAATTCGAAACGTTATATTCCAAACGTTTTTTCAAATTTGAAAACAACGGCTTAACCCACATGTATTTTCGAAAAGGGTTTTTATGGCCGTTATTTTAACGTAGTATTTTTTAACATTATTTATACAATTTCGCGAGTTATACAGAAATGTTTTTAACACGTTGTATATACAACGCTTTTTTAAATCTGAAAACAACGACTTAATTTAACTCATATGGATTTACAAAAACGCTTTCTAATTTCGTTATTTTAACGTTATATTTTCAACATTATTTATACTATTTTCCGTGATATACAATGTTATCCAGTAAATGTTTATAATATGTTGTTTTCACAATGCTTTTTTAAATTTGAAAACAACGACTCGATTGAACTCATATGCATTTACAATAACGCTCTCTAATCCCGTTATATACATACACGTTGTTTTGTAAAATATTAAAACTAGAAATCTTATATATTTTATGTTATAGTTTTAAGAACATTTTTTGTTTTATTATGTTAATTACAAGAATTTTTTTTATTGTGTACTATTTTTGTGTGGATTTATCAAATAAAATAAATATAACGTGTAACAATCGCCCGTAATTCTCGCAACCCCAAACCACAACGTCCAACACGAGACGCCTGAAGAGTTGGTAGTAATCCTATTAACGTCGCCGTAGAGTTCCGGTTCCCGCTCATCGATGTCGCTGTACGAATAGACTAGCTCCTTTTAATCGTAAGCGTAGCTCATCAGTATAAGGGATCCATCGAGGACCGAAGACGGTAACAAGTAAAGAATACATAAATACTTTATTTCTTGTATAATAAATATTATTTGTTATTTTATTAATATGAATAAAGTTTTATTTATCAAATATTACTTGTTTACAAACGTTAATATACGATTCCAGTTTTTGTCAAATATGCCCCCCTCTACTTTTAATTTTAAATGTGAATATAGCGTTACGAAAATGATGGTTTAAACCGATTAAATGTAACGCTTAAATCAAGTTAAAAGTAAGTGCTGAATATTATTATACAAAGACGTTTATAAATTCCATTATAAAAACGTTTCTATTACATTACAAAAACAATGGGTAAATCACATTGAAAAGGTAACGTTTTAGTGACGTTAGTAAGGTAGGTGCTAAATTTCGTTTCAAAAGACCGTCTATAAGTAACATAAGAACGTTCATATTACGTTACAAACGCAATGGGTACATCACATCAAATAAGTAACGTTTAAATTACGTTAAAAGTATGTGCTAAATATCATTATACAAAAATGTTTATAAACAGCATTATAAAAACATTTATATTACGTTATAAAAGTACTGGGTAAATCACATTGAAAAGGTAACGTTTAAGTGACTTTAGTAAGATGTGTGCTAAATTTCGTTTCAGAAGACTGTTTTATAAACGTTTATATCGCGTTCAGAAGCAACCGGTAAATCACATTAAAACGGTAACGTTTGAATGACGTTACGAAAAACACGTTGTATATGACGTTGGAAAATTCGTTATATGTTACGTAGAAACGAGCGACATTACTCCGGTAATATAACCAGTTGCCTAAAAACCATTTATAAACGTTAGGTTACATGTTAAATAATCTACGTTTTTAAAACGTTTGTGTGTTTATTGGGAAGGGAACATTTTATCTTTGTAAATCTTCACCAATCCAAATATTGTTATTCATAATTTCAGGTTACAGCAAACTGTCAATTTCACTATTGATCGGCTAATTGTCTGTTATTCTTCTATTTTCACACTTCCTATTGAGTATTCATCAATGACATTAAATTCTTTTAAAAATAAACTCTATGGAGCATTCGATATAATCGATTATTCACGGGGATAACTAATCTTGCTTGTTGTTAAATTATAATCTTTCAATTCATTTCTAATTCATCGTCATCATTTAGTATATAATTCACATGTTGAAATAAATGCTTGAGGGAGGTCGAGTCTTTAATCAATTATTGTTTCCGGAAGGTTAAATAACAGCGTTATTCTGTTACTGGATTTATTTTTTATTAATCTTTGGAAGATATAGATGTCTAAACGTGAACAACTCTTTCTCTTGTTCCTTTTTCATTTTCCGCTCAAGACCTAGTCTCGTGGTCAACGAAGTAAGAAAAGAAGACAATCAGGTGTTCATTTTTTTTTCGGATATCTCGTGTCTAGGCTATGATTTCCTGCATCAAGTTGTTATGGTAACCACGTTGGAAGTTAGTTGTGAGATTCAACTTGAGTTGGATTTGGGGATTTTATCTTGGACATCATCCATTACAGGACAATACCCACTAAACAAGAAACATCCTTTTTGTTATGTTCTTTTTAGTGACTTTTCGTGATGTTTATTTAAAACGTTAATAAAATATCTCCTAGATGTCTTAATTTTATTACCAACTCCATTAACATCCATGACATGCAATTAAAACATATTTTTGATGTACACAATAATACTTGAATTCGCAGTTACATACACATCCTATGAACTTCTTTTTAGCGATTTCCTATGGGAAACATGTGGTGGAAGCTTATGGTGGTAGTAATAAAATATCTCCTTTATAAAGAAAATGTTTACTTCGGTGAAATTACAATATAACATAAAAATCTATTCTTCATTTACGTCATTTACATTATTACGATATGACAACGGTTCACTCAAATACACACTAACTAGATATATGTCCCTCAGCATTGCCAACCCATAATACAATTTTGAGTGTCACCACTACACCCCCACTCAATCAAAATTTTAATATCAAAAAAAATATTAATATTGCAATATAAGGTTTCTAAGCTTTTCAAATGTTACTTTATTCAAAGGTTTAGTTAGTATGTCTACAATTTGTTCCCTACTTGGAATATACATTAATTGTATAGTATTCTCCGCAATTTTTTCTTTAACAAAATGGTACTTAATATCTAAGTGTTTAATTCTTTTCAACTGTTCATTAGAACTACAGGAATGAATTGCAGACTGATTATCCTCATAGACTACAACTTTTGAATTCTTCGACTAATGTTAATGTTAACAATCAGTTTCTTAGCCAACAAGCTTCACTAATACAACAGCTTAGGGCAATAATTTCAGTTTCAGTGATTCACATGGCGACAGACTTTGCTTTTTATAATTCCATCACACAATATTGCCAAACACAAACAGACAAAAACCACTAGTTGATTTGCGATCAGTAGTATCGCCACCCAAATCTGCATATCCTACAATAATATCATTAATTATTTTTGTATACACTAGTTTAAGTTCGAGAGTTCCTTTAATATATTTTAATACTCTTTTTAATGAGGTTAACAATTTTTCACTTGCATAATTTTGGTACCTTGATAACAAACTTATACTTGAACATAAGTCTGGCCTTGTTCCTAGCATTGCATACATAATACAGCCAATAATTTGTCTGCATTTAGTTTCATTATCAATACTCTTAAATTCAACACTTTTTAAAATATCATAATCAAAGTTACTATCCAGTTTGGTGTATTTATGTGTTTACAGTTCAGCATACCAAACCTTGAAAGGACATTCTCTAAATATTGTTTTTGACTTACTACAATAGTATTATTTTTTTTATCTTTTTCTACAGAGATACCCAAAAAATAGCTTAATAACCCTAAATCCTTTATTTTAAAATACTTACTCAAATTTGATTTTAAGTTTTCAATTTTCTCATCACAAGAACCACTAATCAAGATATAGTCTACAAAAATAATTACAAATATAATTATCTCTTCAGTCATTTTCATATATAAACAATTGTCACACTTATTCTTAATAAATCCCTCATTTGCCATTAAGTTGTCAAATTTTTTATACCAGTGGCACCTTTTTAAGTCCATAGATCGCCTTATTTAATTTACATACTTTACCATTTGTTTCACAACCTTTTGGCAGATACATATCCACATTTTCTTTGATTTCTCCATGCAAGAAGGCGTTACAGCCCTTTTGAACACACACAGCCAGAACTGCCCTTATTGTAGTTATTCTCACTACAGGGCTCTTGCCACTAGTCTACATTTAAACTTATTTATCTCTCCCTCCCTACCTCTTTTTATTTTAAAAACCCATTTGCTGTCTATTATTTCACCTTTAACTGGCCTTTTTATTAGGCTCCAAGTTTCATTCTCTAATAGAGTCTTCATTTCTTCATCAATTGCTTCCTTCCAACTACTTGAGTATTGGCTTTCCATTGCCTCCTCATAGGTCTTGGGTTCATCAACATCTAGACTGAAATAGCTTAAGTAGTAATCACTGTACATATGTGGCATTTTTAATAATTCAGGCGGCCTTAATCTTTCATTTCTTTTTCATGTAGGTACTTGATCTGGTACTGTTTCCGTAACCTCATCAGTTTCTGAATTTCGTTCCTCTAAATATGATTCATGAGGTAATCCCTTCGTTGCGCTCATTACATCAATTTCTTCACCGTTTTCTGAGCTGACTTCTATCATATCCGGGTCCAAGCAGTTAAGCTTTTCTTCTAGATTTTCATCCACGATAAAACGTATCTCTCTTTCTATGGCTACTTTATTTTCTTCTTACATTTACACTCTGTATACTTTTACATTTTCAGAATATCCAATGAATTCATCCTTTTTACTTTTCATATCTAGCTTCTTTCTTTTTTCTTTGGGTATGTATGCCCAAACTTTGCTTCCAAATATTCCTTGTACCATCTTTATATCAAATGTTTTATTGAATAAGAGCTTGTAAGGAGTTCAACCTTCAGCAGGATTTGTACCAGTCCTGTTTAATAAAAACACAGGAGTAATTGCTGCTTCTGCCTAAAAACGTTTTGATAATTTATTTTCTTCAATCATATCTCTTACTGCTTCTATTAATGTGCGGAATTCCCTTTCAGCTCTCCCATTTTGTTGCGGAATGTACGGCACTGTACACTCATGCTTCATACCATTTTTTCGTAATAGTTTTTTTTATTGGCGCCTCATTTTACCTACTTAAATCACGCCTCACCGTGTTTAAATCGAACTTTCAAATACGCGCCTTTTTTAAAGTCACCATGGTAACAACAACAACTCGAGAAACGGAAGTATCAATGACAACTTTTTGATTATTAATCTGACAGCAGTACCTCGTAACGTCAAATAAAAATAAATACTATTAGGATGGACTTTCACGAAACTTGGCTGGGCATCGAGGATGGACTTCCATTTTTTTGTAGTAATAATATAATAATAATATCTTATGATTTCAAAGTGCACCAATAAAAAAAATAGCGTAAAGTATTCGTGTATAACTGGTCTTTCAAACACTTGCTCTATTTCGAGCACTCCGGCTACGCCGTCGTGCGTGTTTGAAAGACCTCTTTATCCACTTATACTTTAATATACTACTTTACAGAGAGATTCTCAAATTCTGTACCATTATCACTCCTTATGACCTTAACCCTTTTTCCCGTTTGATTTTCAAAATAAGTTAAAAACCTCTTTTAGTTTTTCATACACACTTATTTTTAATGAAATAAACAAACTTATAATTACTAAAGTCATCTTTTAACATAAAAATATACAGGGAGCTGTTTAAAGAAGTTTCCTCCATAGGACCACATAAATCTACATGTATTATTCCCCCAGGTTCATTCGCTCTACTTTCATTTACTTTAAAAGGTTCTCTGAATTGTTTTGCTTGTACGCAAGAATTACACATTTGATTTGTTTGTTTTATTTCAATGTTATTACGTTTCAAAATATTACTTACATATCTGAAGTTCTGATGACATAAAGCTTTATATCCTGATCACCTGTTACGAAATAACAATTTTCTTTATTACTTTTAAAGCGTTGACAGAGGAGCACAGAGGAGCTGGCCCCCTTAAACATCATTTTGAAAAGTTTGTCTGTGCGGATTGCCACAGCTACAGTGATGTTTTCTTTGTTTAAGAACTATGCATTTCTGGCATCTGAAATCAATGATAGACCCTTGTCTAAAGCCTTCCCTTGTGAAAATAAATTAACTTTAAGTTGTGGTACAAAGAGAACATCGTGTAATGTGACACAATGAAAGGTTTTACTATTATAAGCTAAAATACAAATATTACCTTGTCCTTCCGCTTGTAGTGCTGTACCATTACCGATTTTTACACATTTGGGTACTTCTAACTTCTTAAAACTGCAAAACAAATCTTTCTCTTTACACATGTGCTGTGAAGCCCCACTGTCCATGAACCATTCCATATTTACTTGGAAGTGGATATCACTTGAAACGACAAGTGCAAAGCCTTCACCTCTATTATCACTCTTACTGGCTCTACTTCTTTGATTTTTGTACTTTACTTCTTTATTCTTCCTAACAAAACAATCTTTAGGTAAATGTCCTTTTCTTTCACAATAATTGAACTCGATATTTCGGCATTGATTCTTCAAATGGCCTTCTTTTCCGCAAACAAAACATTTTTTTCTATTTCTATTTACATCTTGGTTTAACATTAACTGCTGATCGAGAAGAGCAAAACAGTAAAAGTAATTTAAATCACCAGATCGAAATCCTTCACATTTAGGTATTCTTCTGAAAATTCTTGAAAGAAAATATTTACTTTGAACCTGTTGAAGATGTAGTAGCTCGTATTTATTCTTTTTATGACATTTATAGACGAGAATCCCATTTTTTATGTGTAAACTCAAGAGTTTGAACTAAAAAAGTTTAAATATAAAATAGAAGAACGTTTATAAAGTAGCGGTGAACATAAAATTTCGAATTTTTCTTACGGACGAGAGTTATAATATATTCAAAGCAAAACTCAGTCTGTTAGCATGGTTTACTTGATTTACTTCATCGTGCTACCCACATTTAAAATTGTAATTGATGAAGTCGGAAGTTCTTGTTTTTCTTACTGTAAAATCCGGAAACGCCATTCCCCGGAAATTTCAGGGAAAAATAAAGATGATGGAAAATCGCCGACGAGAGAGAGAGAAAGATAATGGCTTTCATTGCTAAAAGACGCTTCTTAAATATATGAAGGATAATACAGTGCATATTATACTAAACATAATATTATTGTTTCTTAAAACCTTAAAACTCCCCGTTTCTCTTTATCTTTGGAGATCACTTTGTTTTTCGATTCAATATAAATCGACTTATTATCATAATTTATTCAACACTAAATCATTATTATAATTTTATTATCATTAATGACAATTTAGCAAGTATGTAAATAATAATGGTAAACTAAGAAGTAGAGCAATCATCATAATCGAATACTAGGACATGAAGGAAAATATAGGAATAAACATAATTTATTCAACATTAAATCAATATTATAATTTTATAATCATTAATGACAATTTAGCAAATATGTAAATAATAATGGTAAACTAAGAAGTAGAGCAATGAATGAAGACTTACTTGATGATAGCATCATCATCATAATCGAATACTAGGGAATGAAGGAAAATATAGGAATAAACAGTGGTGTTCCGCAGGGTTCCGTTCTCGGCCATGCACTTTCGAATATCCTATACGATGATCTATAACAGATGGACTTGCCAAAAGACGTAACCCTGATAAACTTCGCTGATGACTTAGCAATGGTAGTTGTTGATAAACAGTTAGGTATGAGAAAATCTGGGAATTCTAATTGTGTCAAATTGGATGGAGAATAACTCTCTCGGACTAGCGCCAGAGAAAATAACAGAATCTGTGCTGCTTACCGGAAGAACTCGAGTGAGTCCTGCATTTTTCAACATTCGGGAAAATAAAATTACTCTGAAGGTTGAGTTCATTAAAAGTCTGAAGCTAGAAGGGTAGCTGTAAAAGTAACGAGAACAGTTATGATAAGGGGGCTCAATTGTTTACGGGTTATTTTTATACTTTAGAAACAAACTAGCTTTATTTCATTAATTCTTTATGGTTGGGGTTTTCTTATTGTTATGTTTGCGGGTTCGATAATAATACACTTTTGGCATTGTCTATTATTCAGATACTTTATTTATCTCAAAACCCTTGCTTACTCTAGTTTACAGTCGGTTCTTAATATTCACCTTTAACCGTCAGTCTCTCGTTACGTTCTCTGTCATTTTCCCGATCCCCAGCTCACTTAACTCAGGTCCGCCATCCGTCAGACGTTACAGGGTTGCCATCAGCCAAAGTACCTGACATAACACTTATCAAACTCCTGGACCATCACGTTGACCACTGGCGTTATTGACAAAGTGGATATCATCATATAACAACAATAAACCTTACGGTTGCAGTACAATCTAACCACAAACAATATAATCTAGAGCACGGGTGTCCAACTGCCATTTTGTACGACTAGCAAATGCTTTTTGACAAAACTATCAGAAATTGCTGGAAGCGATCTTATAATTTAATAAATATAAATCATTTTAAATATGCTAGTTACCACTGTATTAACCCTCGACGTACCACCGCCACCTCCACATGCGCAGTAAGATTATTCACCGCCGGGAAGGAGTAAATTCATGTCTGAGCCTGCGGTGTGTGATTGTCAATCGTACATAACGTGTCACGTTATAGTAATTTGTTATAGTTTCTTGCAATAACGTTGCAGTAAAATATGTCTAAAAAAATACAGGTACGTAATTCTAAGAGACTGACTGAATTCGAAATGGAACAGTTTCTAAATGACGATAATGCAGACGAATTGGACGATATTATAAACTATTGTGATACTGAAGAAGACAGTGATGGAGTAACAGGAAATATGTGAAGAGGTAGATGACGATATATAGGGGACGATAATACTGAAACGGAAGGTTTAGGAGGAAATGTACAACTGGAAGCAGTTTTACAAGAAAATAATAACACCGATCTGGTCTACAGAACCAAGAATGTCACAAAATGGGCAAAAGTACCTTTTAGACAGTCGCGCAAAACAATCATGGATATAGACAAGATAAAGCAAGGACTTACTGAATTTAGTTTAAATTTGACATCTGAATTGGATGCATGTAGGTTGTTATTTTCCGATGAAATAATTGAAGTTATTGTACTTCAATCAAATAATAAGGCTGAACAGGTAAAAGTGCACTTATCTTTATTGGTACAACTTTTATAACTTTTTGCATTTTTTTATAAATGTTGGTTTGCTTATCGGGCAGTAATAGGCGGTAATTTCGTTCCCATTCCCAAAATAGCATCATATTGGTAAATTCCTCGAATATTTTTCCAAAAAACGAATCAACATTATTTCTTTCATACTCTAAGAGTACTCTTCTGATGATTGTAGTAGCTGATAAAATTTCAGAAAGCACATGGAGGGTTACAAGAAAAAAATGTACAACTTTTGTAACTTTTTGCATTTTTTTATAATTGTAGGTATTGAAACTTTTTAATGAACGCCATTCTGATAAAAAACGAATATGGTTTCCAACAGACTCCACTGAACTCTTAGCCTATTTGGGGCTTCTAATTATTTTGAGTTCACTTCAAGCTTCAAAGGAAACTGTAAAAATGCTGTGGTGTACGGAAAAAGGTTATGCTAGGCCAATAATTGCTTCAACAATCTCCCGTATACGCTTTCAGTTGTTATCATCATTTCTTCGGTTTGATGACTTTACAACCAGAGAAGCTCGCAAAGCGATTGATAAATTGGTTCCTATTAGGGACGTTTTTGATATATTTGTAAGCAACTGCAAAAAGGCCTACAATCCAGGAATGCACGTAACTATCGATGAGCAGTTGGTTTCATTTAGGGGCCGTTGCTCATTTCGGGTTTATATGAAGAGTAAACCCGATACGTATGGATTGAAAATATGGGCGATGGCCGACAGTGAAACTTGCTATATAGTCTTAATTTGCAAGTATACCTGGGCAAACTCAACAACGTTGTAGAAAAAAATCAGGGAGAAGGAGTTGTGCTTGATCTTGTAAGTTCATTAGTGACAGGATACGGTCTTACAACGGACAATTTCTTTACAAGTTTGCCATTGCCCAAAGAATTGCTACCCCGATGCTCAAAGGTTTTTTCTAGCATGTTTGCATGCACGCAAAGCCATACAATGGTCTCCTATATGCGAAGCAAAGGAAAAGCAGTTATATTGCTATCTACAGAGCATCACGATGATGCTGTTTCAGAAGAAGCTTCCAAACACAAGCCCCATATCATATTGCACTACAATAAAACAAAAGGTGCCGTTTGGCCAATGGCAATATTTGGTCAATTGTTAGATATCGCCGGAATAAATTCGTTTATTTTTATGGAAAACTAAATTTCCTGAAACGAAAAAAAAAAGCAGGGAAGATAGAAGAAAATATTCACTTCGGTTGGGCGTCGCACTCGTCAAACCAAATATTGTTAGAAGATTTGAAACTCAAAAAGGTTTACACAAAACTATTAGGAACTACATGCTTGATGTTATTCCAGAACTAGCACGTAACGAAGGACCAGTGCCAGTTATGGATAACCCCCCGTCAACTGCTGGACGGTGCCACTTGTGTGACAGAAAAAGAGACCGAAAATCCAGAAAGCTTTGCATCCAATGTAAAAATTTTGTGTGCTCTGAACATTGTACAACGCAAATAATTTGCAGAAGATGCAAATAAACCGAGCTGAAATGAAAAGTATTAAGAATGTTATTTTTTAAGTGGTGAAGAATATGAGCCTGTTTACTTACTTTTGTACTCACTTTAGAAATAAAAATATTATTTCCCTTCTTTCTTTCTTTAGATAAAGATTAACTATAACTGCAGCACTGTATGCTTAATAAATACCGCTATCGTATATAATTTTGACGTGGGTTACACGGTTACGGACGGTACCACGTGTAATTTTTTAGCACGGTACTACGAGGGTTAAAATTAAATATTTGACATACTTTGAGGTATAACAAACGGCCAAAATCTGTTAAAACTTCACCAGTTCAATTCAACAAGGCCGAGTTGAGTAATTGTCCGTTGTCAGTGTAGCGTTGCTTATTTTGTGAGCCGAGCAATACAATGCTTTTCCTTCCCCACCACCATAACAGTCCTCCCACTCGACATTTGGACTTCTGACATTGGCAGTAGCTTTGTTCTAGTTGGATTGTTTAGTACTATAGTTCCTCGCAATGCGAGCATTTAAGTCAAGAATTTTATCCTCATTAATCCTTTTACAAAAGTATTTAAACTTTTATTGTAATATATATGATCTGAGAACATTTTGTTTGAGAAATTAATGGAAATTACATTGGCAACAAGTTGAACAATAAATGATCGTTCAAAAATAAGTAGGAACGACAATACTATTCAGGTAATCAGCTTGGGTGATGATACTTGCATAAACGCCGGAGGCGTGGTTTCTCGATACGGTAGGTTTAATTTCTTATAACAATACTTGTATTGAGTAATCTACTCTTACCGTGTGATGGAACAAATCACAGACACTCAGTATTCTTCGGTAACTTAATCTTGGTAGTGGGCACAATACACAAATACTTCGATTATTTTAATTCGCTGACTAAACACAGGGAATGCCGATACTTTGTTACGATACGATAAATACGACACGTAATTAGAGTTGACACTCTCGGAACTTTACAACTGTCCTGGTCAAGTATTCGTCGCAGACTGAATTTCTTCACATGATTTTGAAGAGAGGCAGCCTTTTTTCTTGAAAGTTTTTTCCGAAAAATAACGGTGAAGCTAGTTCAAAAAAACCTTATAACAAACCATATAAAATTAATCAGGGCCATAAATTCACCAATTACGATGTCAACTCAGAATTTCGTAAAAAGTACCTTTTTGGCAGAGGCGATGCTAAAAACAATTCTTTGCACATCGCAAATTTTTTTAGAGGCGATATTTAAAACTATTGTATATTTTCAGTTGTTATCTACTTGAATTGAAAATCAAGATTGGAGCATAACAAACCTTTTCGGCGTCGAGATATATTGTTCCTCAATTTGTTTTATTGGTAATATGAAACGATATTCTTCGCTCCGACAAAAATGTTTTATTGGTCCTACAGAATGATGTTCTACTCAGAGCGGCGAAAATATTGTTAGGGCCGAACTGGGATAGAAATTATTCTGAAATAATGACTCGATTTCGTAAGGCGAAATATAGGAAAAATAAAAACGTTACAAATTTTGCATTCCCAAAGTCATGCTGTGTTTGCGTCTTATGCCAGGGCAAAGAAACCTTTTACTGATGGCAGTAAAAATGTGCTAATGAAATGGCAAAAGCTTTTGGGGATTCCAGAATAGCTGAGAAATTTGAATCAGTCGCCCTTTCATATCAAACCATACAAAGAATGATTGTTGAAATGGGAGAGCGAGTAGAAACATCTTTGTTTGGCCAGGTTAAAACAGCTCATATTTTTCACTTTGTTTGGATGAAAATACAGATCAAACCGATGTCAGTCAATGCTTAATATTTATATGTACTACCTTTGTAGACTTCTCTATTAAGGAGTAACTATTTGATTTGTGGTCTCTTCATGGAACAACAAAAGAGAAAGACATTTATGAGGCTTCAAAGAAAACATAATTGGATGCTTTGATCGATGGTCGGTTATTGTTACAGATGGAGGGCACCAGCAATGGCAGGTAAAAAGTCTGGATTAGTAGGGTTGCTTAGGGAAAATGGAGTAACTTGTCCGACAATCCACTGTATTATTCACCAGGAAGCTTTATGTGGAAAATCCATCAAGCAGGATCAAGTTTTTAAACTTGTGAATAAAATTATGATTCTGGTAAGAGATGGAAACCGAGCCCTTTTACACAGACAACTTAAGCAGTTTTTACAAGGAACGGAGGCTGAGTATGGAGACTTGACCAATTATCTCAACATTTTGAACTCAAGTCTTCAAGGAAAGAATCAAACAATATCAGATTTGCTAAGCATCATAAATGGGTTTCACAGTAAGTTAAAAGTGTTCAAAGAAACATTGGAAAACAAGAATCTGATACACTTTCCTAGCCTTCAGTTAGCTGAAGAATTCAATGTTAGCGATTTTTCAAGCTGCAGTTCTCAAATCCAAGAAGTAATTGATGAATTCAATACAAAGTTCGCCGAAATTGAAAATATCAAAAGTAGTCTTCTGCTTTATAATAATCCCCTAGGAGCTACAATTGAAGACCAATCACCTGAACTACAACTTGAAATATGTGATATGCAAGCTGACATGTTTCAAATGACAGTGAAAGAAAGGGCTCGTGATTTTTTCAAATTACTTCCCAAAGAGAGCTTTTGGATTAAACTTGTCATTCATGATGTTTATAAAAAAACAAATTAGAAACAAGCTTTCTGATGCGTATCTACTTCGTATCATGAGGTATTTGTTCTTTAGTGGATGCAGCTGATCGCTCACAATGTTCACACTGGTATAGATTTATGTACCAAGTGCGTTATATAGATCCTATCGCCCGGAGGGTAACTTTCACCCGAGGGATGATACGAGTAACGCTCGTGGTACATACAAGATTTTATTTTTCACGAAAATATTATCTTAAACGATGTTGTTTACTTCATCAATTTTATCTCATAGTATTCACTGCGTTCTGGTCGGCAACTGCGCACAAGTGAGCTTCTATGTAATTGCCATGGAAACATTGAAGATGTTGCTAAGAGTTGTTTATTTAATAAAACGACGCTGCATTTTTGTAAGAATTGATAAATTTGTTAGTGGAAGAAACTAAAAATGGTTGTGTTAATAATAATTATGGAGGTCCCACAGGCTGTGACGCTCAAATCTAAAAAAGCGTTAGGAAATTTACTGCCTGTGAAATCCAAATACTTATACGAGAAGGAGTATGACTATTTTCTGAAATGGAAAGATGAAAACAGAGTGAATACCGCAAATGAAACTGTCTTTTTCTGAGTAATTAATTTATTGAACTACAGAAAAAAACATTTAGCGGGCGTTACAATTCATAACGCCCCGGGCGTTATGGGTCTGTTAATAACAACCGTTGCCAAGGTATTATAAAGTAGTAACGATCAAGTGAAAAATGAAATAGTATATCATTCGATTCTTGCTGACGTATACATATTGATTGTAAAAATATTTTCCCTGAATATTTTTCTTAATAGTGTAAAACGAACACTTGGATCAATGAAAATAATATTATACTAATTCTCGTTTTATTTATAACATAAACTATTATTGCTGTTTTAAATTTAAGTATTACTATAAGGCCCGCAATCAAGTTCAAGGTTTAATTTTTGGCCCTTGAGCTTCTATAAGTGAGTACCCCTGACTAAAGCATACATCACGATATTCTGAACGAATATTTGTCATATTTTGACACGTCTGAGAGATGCTAATTGTCATAGCTCGGAAGCTCTATTATTGTCGGGAGAAGGACTTTTCAGATTACATACTTCTATTTTTAAGTAACTTTGCATCGTTTATCTTTTGAAATGGTTGGACATTAATTTTTCTTGGAAACAGATGATGAAGTGAGAATATCAGAGTGCAGTGGCTTGGCTTCTTCTTGTAACACTCGGGGAACTTTATATTTTTCTTCTTGATTTGCCATTATGATGGAGCACATTTTCCTTTAACCTGATTACTTTCTGAGTTTACTTGTACCAAATTGCGGATTCTGGTCCCATAAACTGATGAAATGGGAATAACAGAGCGCAGTCCTTCGCTTCTTGTAACACTCAGGGCTTTTTAGATAAAGATTGATTGGATTTCTGTAGATTTAATTTTTATTCAGTATCAATACAACACACATACAACATATATATCGTAACAGTATGAATGTCATTGACATATATAATAACTCTCAAACATTGACTTACTGTCTCTCAATCTACAACCATAGAATAATATCACGGTGTAAAATTGCTCTACTACCAATAGATTATACCCAAATATGGAAATTATTTTATTGTCGACAATGTTGATAAAAATGTAGAAGAAAATGGAAATACTGTCACCAAAAAATGTCAATAAAATGTATCCGACATTTCGTTAACGTTTCAAAATTTAAGATGATCCACTTTTTTAGGACATTCTGCAATAACTCCTGCGACAAAGCTGGTATGATATATATTAAAACTGTGAATATGTAATATTAATAAGTGAATATTTTATTAAAAATACGATATGATGTTTATTGTAGATACTGGAGTGAAAAAGTTACTAGTGGATTCAAAGTGTAAATATGACGTTTCGTTATGCGAAAAACAATGTGAAAATCATAACGTGAGATTGTTCAGATTCAAATTTCCAGACGAAAATATGATTCTAGGTAAAAATATATAATCGATTTCTGTTATTTTGAATATTTAAATCGAAATATACGATTTTTTTGTATAATATAAACTAAAAATCACTGATAGGAGTGAGCAATATAGTTTTTAGCTATTCAACAATGACTGCACATTTACAAAACTGTATAATTACAAAACGAATTTCACTGACATAATCAATAATGAATGCTTAGAAATTCTATATTCATTTATGTAGGTAGGTAGTAGATGTAAGTTGTCATTTGACAGTGACTTCATTATTTCTAGATATTCCTATAACAAAAAAGTTATTTTGGTGTTAATTTTTTAGATTAGTAAATAAATTAAAAGAAGAAAAATATTAACTAAACGTTAAAAATGAAAAATATTAAAGGTCAATACATCAACCGATTAGGGATATTAAGCTATTTTGAGGTTACAACGAGTGCATGACAGCTTTAGCTCTTTTTATCACCTGACAAGCGCAAGCGCAGCCGATATATTGAGAGGGTAGTAGTTTAAAAGTTTCGTACTATTTTGTACAATAGCGGCTGGGAAAGCAATAGTATCTCCACAAACGAATCCATGAGGACAAATTATTTATGATTCTGTACTGGTTGACAATTCAGTTGAAGTGCATAATGGACAATTTGCAAAAATATAAGCTTCCAAATCATGAACTCATGTGAATAGCCAAAAATCAAATGAGTCGTCAATGAAAGAATAAGTTTCATATAATTTATACATATTGCAAAATCCGCTTTTAAAATGTTAACAATTTATTGATGTCATCACGTGACAGCAAACGCGCTTTCTATTGGTGTGACGTCAAATGGTCGTATCTGTCATGTATGTAGGTTATGGTTTGGCTACCTTCAGATCAATTAAGTTGTGTTTTTAGTGTTTTCAACATTGTATTGCATTATTTCGGTGTTCTATTGTGATCTTGTGTTTGGTTGACCATAGAACCCGGATTTCAAAAAGCTGACAGTAATAATTTACCAAAAATTGACTCTATTATGATGGCCTTATTTTTTGGAATCAATCCGAAATTTATAAGTGCTGAAATGAGAGGAATAAAACCTTTAAGGTGAGTATTTTCAAGCCTAGTGTAATAAAGGAATTGTCTTTCGCTGTTACTCAAGAAAACTTGAAATGCAAGATTAGATATTTCATGAAAATTTAGAGAAAAGATTTGCATGAAATACCCATTTATTTTTTATATACAACTATTATAATGAAGTGTACCTTTTACAGATCTACTAGAGAAAGCTACGGAGACAAAGCTGTTGGATATGTGCAGGTGAAGAGAGAGGGAGATATTTGTTTGGTCAAGGAAACCCTACAGTGTTGTACTGAAGTGTAATGAGGAAGAAGGAGTCGTCGAGTCTGTCAAATGTGAGGATTGTCCTGCATCTCAAGGTAAAGTGATTAAATAGTATTTGTAGAAAACACTTGATTCAGATGATTATGTAGAAGAACAAAATTTATAGCGTTCCATTGAGGTGTGTTACTTCTTCACATTAGTTCCACGGTGTATGCTTGTTCGAAATGTTTCTAAAGAATCTTGATATGAAAAAATAATCTGTCATGTAATTTTGGCTATAGATTCTCACAAAGAAATAGAAATGAGAATAATATCATATTTAAAAGTATACCTATAAGTAGTTAGTCAATTGCTTTTAACAAATATCACCCATTTCCAAATCAAGTGGCCATGATGCAAAAGCATTACAATCTTACACATATTATCAGTGTTCAATATAAGCATCGGCTAACGAAATAAGAGTAGTTCGGAATCCAATCTCAAAAAAACTGTTGTGTCCTAAGCTGAAGGACCTTGGTCGATGGCCTCTCGACATGTTACATGTCAATAAAATATTACTTTATCTATTATAATAACACGGAAAAAATGGGATATTTGTTAGTTATACATCTATTTGATTCTAAAAAACTTACTAATATTGATTTTTATCCAAGTTTTATTAGTGAAAAGATGGAATTCAAAGGAAGATATTGATGTGTATTTTCTTAGAACATTATTAACTGCATTTCTTATTCACAAGGGGATGTAAACATGATGTAGCTTTCTTGACATGGATTCATCGTAGAAGCGAAGAACCAGCTACAACAGAAGTTAAGTGCTACTGGAAGAAATCTGTTTCTTCTGTGGGAGCATCACTGAAATTCATTAAGGCCACAGAAATGGGAAAATTATCATTACCTACCCATCATCCCATCAACAATAGTGTTTTTGAGGGAATCAAGGACTATAGTGCCAAAAATGGAAACACTGATAAGTTTGTACGTTTGTTCTTCTCTGATATCTCCTGAGCACTGTAGGAATGCTTTCAACGATACCATAGGTCAATCTGACAATCCACTATGGCATGAGTTGAGATATTCCAGAATAACAGCTTCAAAAGCATATAGTGTTCTTCATTGTCAGACAGTTGATGGCATAGTTGTAGAAGGTATTTTAGGAGCTTGTAAAATAAAAGACACAGAAGCAATGAAAAGAGGTCGTGAATTAGAGATTAAGGTACTATTACTTGTGTCGAAAATATTGGCTAAATACTAAAACCATGTGGGCTAATGCTCAACAATAATTATCCTTTTATTGGTGCTTCTGCAGATGCTATATGTGAGGATTTTACTGTAGAAATGGAATGTCCTGTGAATGAAAACAATTTCAAAAAATACATAACTAATGAGCCAGCAGCTAGATATATAACTCAATTATAGCTACAGATGCATTTTCTAGATAAAAAAACAGCTAAATTTTCTGTACCTCACTCAGATTTTGAAACCTCACAGGAAGTTAGTATTATCAATATAGATTATGATAAGGAATATTGTAACGAGTTATTTTATTGAAGCATTTCCGATGGTATTTTAATTTTAATAAGTGGATATAACTCGTTATTCACTTTCCAACTTTGATTTCTGGTACCGTTTCAGTCCCGTGATATTAATTTGAGTATTTATTTCATTAGTAATTCAAAAGCCATGAATTACCATCTAAAGAAATATGAAACATTTGATAAATTCCGCTTTTCAAAATTTAAATTATCGAGGACGCCCTGTATATAAACTATTTTAATTAAAACCAAAGCCGTCCAGTATAGTAGCAATATTTCTTGTTGTAAGAAAATCGATTAAGTTAATTCCCTCACCACCGTTATCGCCAAAAATTTTAGGTGGGAATTAAATTATAAATTCTAAAAACCGAGCGTTTTTGGAAGTATAATCCAGATATCTTTCGCAGTGATCAAGTATCAAATTGATAGTTTTGAAGTCCAGTGTCCGGCCGTCCATTATTTTCTGAGTAAGTGAAAATTTATTTTGAAAACCCAATAAAATATTTCGCCGAGTTTTTAAAGTTTTATATTTAGTTTCAATAAACAATTTAGTAGTTTGGCTATTTAAGAATATAATTCCGTATTTTGATAAAGCCGGTAAGCCGGTATTTTTTTTTGAGGCGATAAAAACAAAACTTATTTACAATTTTTATTATCGCGTTCTTTATATTGTTTCTTTGGAATTAGGGTCTGAGCCTTCAATACATTGAAATAACATTTTTATTTTAATTTTGCGACTTAGATTGTTATACCCATTGTTCTGTTTTAAATTACCCAAATACATATTAGATTTTTTTGCTTTTTCTCCTCGATAATTGCATTCTATTTCGAATGTGATCTTTTGGATTCTTTTATTTAGAAATTAATTTCTCTGCAATATAGTTTTAACTGACCGGCAATTTGAAAAATTGAACACCGACTGTGAGACGGATCAGAGGCTATTGCCACCAGCCGTCTCCCTTTCAGATCGCGCATAATTTTCTCTAAATTACTTAGATTTATTTTAGTTCAAGATTATATATTTTTAACTGACCGGCAATTTGAAAAATTGAACACCGATTGTGAGACGGATCAGAGGCGTTGCCACCAGCATACTGTATATATTTAACTGATTCGGTACCGTTTCGAAAATACTCAGAAATTGTTAAGTGTTATTTTGTAGATATATTTTAAATAGGACTTGTTAAATACAAATAAATACGATCAGTGTTTTCTTCATATCCCGTAACATCGCCGTCTAAGGCCCAGTTGTACGAAGCATAGTTAACTCAGTGTTCAGGGTTAACCTATGGTCAAAGCTATTTGAGTGTGACGTAATCAAGAATTATTTTGGTTAACCCATGAGTTAACTATGCAATTTTCTGAACTATCAAAAATGATGGTTTAACTCAAGTTTATGGAGTTAACTTCAAATTCTAACATGACATACGATTATATTTTACTGTTCTATAACCTATAATTTTACGTATTGTTATTTGTAATGGAAAACATGGATTATTTTGATGAGTTAACGGATGATGAGGATTTTCTGGAAATGATAAGAGAAGTAGAAGAAGGCTTATTTACTTATTTCTATATAACTTTTATACCTTATTGAGATTTTATATTTGGTTTTAGGTTTAAGGAGAAACGCTCGTATATTTCGAGCAAGAATAAATCATTTTGAAAAGTGGACAGAAAATGAATTTTTTGATAGATTTAGGATATCAAAAGACACTGCAAGGGAAGTTTTGAATCAAATCGACATTGTAGCGCCTACCAATAGGTTAGTATTTTGCTGGTAAATAAAATTAATTAACTATAACACATTTTTTTTTAAATTTAAGGAGTAAAGCACTTTCCCCAGAGGACATGTTATTAATAACATTAAGATATTTTGCAACTGGTTGCATGCTGATTGTTGTTGGTGATTTTTCTGGTGTACACAAATCAACTGCAAGTAGAGTTGTGTATAGAGTATCACGAGCTATTGCCCAATTAAAAAATATTTATATAAAAATGCCAGAAACAGAGGAGGAATATTCTGAAGTACGTTTGAATTTTTATAAAGTTGCAAAATTTTCTAAGTGTATTGGGGCATTGGATTGTACCCACATCAAAATTCAGTCACCAGGAGGTGATACAGCCGAGACATTTCGTAATCGAAAAGGATATTTCTCCTTTAATGTGCAATGTATTTGCGATTTTTCCCTCACTTTGAGGAGTATTGTATGTCGTTGGCCAGGATCTACTCACGACTCTACTATTTGGAACAATAGCAGAATTCGAGCCAAATTTGAGAATGGAGAAATGGAAGAAAATGTATTAGTAGGTGATAGTGAGTATTCTATTAAACAATACTTACTAACTCCATTTTTAAATCCACGAACACCCGAAGAGCATCTTTTGAACGAGTCTCAAATTCGAACAAGAAACCCGATTGAAAGATTTTTTGGGATTTGGAAGCGTCGTTTTCCTATTTTGACTCAAGGCATACGGTTAAAAGTACAACGTGTAGAGGCTGTCGTAGTAGCAACGGCTGTACAAAATATAGCAACCAAAAATGCAGATCCATTACCTCCTCCACTTTATGAAAATCTAGAGAATCTTATCGAGAAATGAATCCGTTTTGATACAATACCTGTGCCCGAAGTTATTGACCCTGTGAATGTTAATAACCTAACTCGGCAGAGATTTGTAGAATATTTTGGCACATTACGTCAATAAAAAATAATATTTTATTTTCTTATATTATGACCACACAAACTCCTTTTTTAATTTTTGTAATGGAAGAAAGGTTTCATAAATGTATAAATTACTGTTAAAAAACTAAAATTAAATTAGTTTGAGTAAATGTGTTATAGACATTTAAAGTAGCTAAGTAAATTGATTGTAATGCAGCTAACAGATAAATAATGTTATTATTGATAATATTTAATGATGTAATATTTTATAATAAGGATAAATAAATATACACTTTATAACTGTTTTTTTAATATTTCCATTTTTTGCTTATGTTCCTCTTCAGCAAATTCCATTTCTGCTGCATGTTTTCCCTCTGCTGTTGCATATGAAGTTCATGTTTTATCCTCTGTTGTTCCAGTTCATGCTTTTCACGCATTATTTTTGTTTGCAATGAAGCTGTCTCACTTTTGGCTTCAGCCCAGAGAGTCAAACGATTAGATAATTTATTTCGTTGCCCACCTACTGGAAAAAAAATTGATGCAGTAACTGATTTAATGTATTTTTGAAACTTACGGAATTACACCTACCATTAGTTTTCAAGCATTTTGTCTTAGGGGTTCTGAGAGTTGCTGGAGTATACGACGACCAGTCTGTAGATTTTGATGTCTGAGGCACATCTGATTTAGGTAAATCTAAAATATTGTGAAAAACATGCTTTACAAGAACTATTTTAATAGATTATTAATGGAATGTTCTATTATTATTATATTGATCACACAAATTAATTAATTAACATTTTAAACACTTTTCTACAGCTGCTACATGTGGTTAGTATTGTAAAAGATACATCTTCTTTTTACGCACAGTCTATGTAAAATAAAGCATTTTATTATATATCAATGTTGGCTCTTGTGTTGTTAGTGTTGTTAAAGCAAACGAAAAAAATTATTTACAGAATAAACTAAGTATTACTTGCTTCTAACTGGGGCTTTTGTGATAACATCAGTTTCATTTATGCGGGACTGTACTCCAACTGAAAAAATAAAACTGTATAATATAAATCGTTATGGTGTACCAGAAGTACACATATTTCAATTCTTTTTATTTAGTAATTATTACCTTTGGCATTCAATTTTTTTTCTTTATCATCAGGTGACGGATTATAAGACATTCAGTTTCCATTTTTGGATGTTGATGGAGAGGAAAAATCGTCGGGCATTTCTGATTGGGCATAATGAGATGTGTTTTCGCTCTCCTCTTCCTCGAGAATTACTGTAACGAAAATAAGAGCTATACTTAGATTATATTTAATGTATATTGAAATAAAATATGCGTACATAAAGTTACATTATTACTTACATATCATTTCGTCGTCATCAAAATCGCTTGCCATACCAGTTACCTGTGTCCCAAGAATATCTTTTAATTCAATATCTATATCGTCCATTTTAATTTTTTTATGTGGACCACCGCCAGTGCCTTGAGCATGACATTTTTCGTTTGCAAATTTTTTTTAACTCTTTTTTTTATATTTCTATATTTATTTATTAAAACGTCCGTTGTTCGTTGTGTACTGGCACTAATCGAATTGAATTCTTGGGTCAACTGCAACCACACATTTTGCTTTTGCCGAGAATTTTCGGAATCGGTTTTTTTGCACTCAATTATACTTTTATATTTTGAAATTAAAGCTATGAGTGTTGATTCTTCAAACAGACTCAAATTTGGTGTTCGCTTATTTTCTTCATCTGCCATGCTTTCGTATCGAAGAGAATATGTAAAATGAAATCCGCAAATTATAAAGTATGCACTGCTTGAAATTTTACTCAAGTTAATACCAATAATATTCATAAAATGCATAAATGTTACCAACATACAAATAATAATTTGACAGTGATTCAGCTGATCACACTCTGAACTACTTCCGTACAACGATTGATTGATTTGACTGTGGTCAGCATGTGAACCTGGTTCAACTGACCAATTGGTTAACTACGTTACATACAACTGGCCCTAAGTTTTATAGGTTTTGTGGACGTGTTAAATTCAACGAGACCCCTGGAATTTTCCGTAACCTCCATCTGAGGCTACCTGGATTTCTTGACGCTGTCAAGGCGCCGTGGAGTAAACCACGTAAAATAATCTGGCGCCCGAGCATTTGTTTCAAAAACTTTGCATCGAGGGTGTCCAAATCCAAAGTGACGCGTCAGTTGGTAAGAACCTGCGAGATGTGAAGGACCAAGCAGAAGCGCGTCATAGTATTGTGAAAATATTTTGTTGAAATTGGAAGATTTCTGGAAACAGGTGATTTTTGAAATATTAATGAAATGATGCTCTTCCAGAAGAGGTCAAATCAGAGGTAAACCTTGAGTGTAAAAAATCAAGTTTCAATCTGTACATAAAATGAAAATTAAAATTGTTCAGTTCAATATATATATATATATGTAAAAAGGAATCTAAATGTTAAGTGTTTCTATACATTTTCTAATCTCTCGTGAAAATATTTTAGATGTTTTCATGTATTGAACTTATACTTTTTAGCTACTTATTTTGCAAAGGTTAATGTTAGTTTATTTTATGAAATACACATTTTTTACAAAAATCTTGACCCCATTCAATTGATTCGTTTTTTAAATTTTATTTTTTGAATAAAGAGATACTTGACTTTGATTTTTAATCTGAACCTAATTTACAATAATCAAATATTCGAATGTATCAGTTTTGTATGGGTAGTGTCAAAAAATATGAATTGGGTGTAAGAGTAAAGTACTTTGACTGAATTGATTTGTAACACAATACAGTTACTGAGTCACAGTTGAATATTTATTAAATGTCCTTGTAAATTTATAATACCACAAGCAATTTTGATTACATAATCCATGTTTTGGATCATATGGTTATCTGCACATGCCTTCCAATTACTCTTTCTACATGAATAGGTAATGCAGCAATTCTTTTCGCTAACTTCACTTCATATTTTGTGCTAGCAATACCTTTTGAAACTGAAGGTGGTCGTATCAGCTCACACCCTTTCTGCTTCAAAAGATGAGCAATATTTTTGAACCTCCTGTGTGCCATAACACACAGCCCAGGGATTAAATTGTCTAAATAGTTGCAGTCTTCCACAATCAAAGCATCTGTTGCACGTCCACCATATCCACATGATATGATATTTACGAGCCCATCAGGTGTACTAGAAAGCAAATACTTTATGGTATTACACGATTTGTATTGAGACTAACTCAAAGCTTGATGTACAGGATCACTGTGCTTCTCAATCTGTAGTTTCAAGCAGTCTATAATTTATACTACCTTGTTATATCGAGCTCGGAATGGTATAGGTAAATGTAACCTAATTTGTTCAGATTTGGTCCAATATAAAAGGTTCTCTATATGCAGTGCATTTACAGGCATAGTATTTCTGAAAATTCTACTGATGCTACTGAGTGACATCCCAAAATGTACAGTTAAAACAGCCAATGAATCATCTAATCTTATTTTTTTAGTGTAATGAGTACGTTCAAAAGACGGCAAGGAATATTTTGAGACAGAAATTCAATCAAATAGTATGAGTTTTCTGGAAGTCCAAGGAATCATCGAGGATTTTTTTCAATTGCCATCAATGTGCTCACACGGATTTTCTCATCAAAACTTTCTTTTTACATTTTTTCATCGAAGCTGCAACCCGAACTTTCTCCTTCACTATCAACTTTGAACGATTCATCAGTTGTTACGGAAAGGGTGGCACTATCACTGGAAGAAAATATGTAATCTGATGATTTGATTTTTATTGGAGATGTAGATTCATCGATCATTTTTCCTTTAATAGGGGACATAGCAACATTTTTGCTGGCGCAGTGACTTCTTGTCATTGTACTTTTACTTTTCAGTCCAGGCGGTAGAGCAGTAAAAGTAGGGTGTAATGGATATTGTTTGATAACACAAAAAATTTTATGCAGAAAGATTCCGCATATTGTATACAACAATAATCTATGTTTGCCTACTCCAAAAAATGCTTGCTAAATGCTGTAGAACAACAAATGTACCGAAATATCGAAAAATTACTCATTTTTCGATACATTTGTGTCTAAAACTTTGAAACAAAGCCTTAAATCAAAAAAATGTACTCTTTCTTTTTTGTTTATTTGACGATTTCCTAATTTTTCATGAAGGATATGCGAAAATTAGTAAAAAATCATACGTAAACTTTGAGATATTTTTTCGGTAAGTAAAAATTGATAAATATTTATCAAATTTTCAGAAAAGATAGTTGAATATATGACAATTACGCACAAAAATTTTTGTGACGATCGACCGCGTAGTTTTTCACTGCCACAACTATTAATTAACAAATTATAAACAAGTTGATCGCGCGTACCTTGTTTAAACAACGGTGAAAAAGGAGCACGCAATTTTTAACAGTTACTTAGTGTCATAACAAACAATAAGCAATTATAAAAATATCAATTTTACGTTTTAACAATTTTTTTAAATTTTGTCAAATTTTTTCCATTATAAATAATTTCTCGTTTACAGCATCGGTTCGATGTAATTTAAAAATTGTTTCCCATCTGAATACTGCTTTGCAAGCACTTTCATTTAAGCCCAAAACGACGAAATTTGACCGTGTAGATCCGGAGATAGGGCCCACAAAGTTAATAATAATTTATGGCTTACTTAATCGTTAAATCGAAATTAAAAAAATACTCTCTTATAGCTGGTTGCAAATACTTTCTATATTCGTCTTGTGCATTTTCGACAGATGGAAGCCTAATAAAAGAAAAATCGATGAAAATACCGTAATCAGAGGAGTTCGTCGGCCGAGCGGCGTGGGAACAGGAGTGGGGATGGCGGAGAGCAGATGTGCGTAATTGTCATATATTCAACTATCTTTTCTGAAAATTTGATAAATATTTATCAATTTTTACTTACCGAAAAAATATCTCAAAGTTTACGTATGATTTTTTACTAATTTTCGCATATTATTTATGGAAAATCAAAGTTTTCTATTCGCGACTCTCATAACCTTATAGGAAATCATAAAATAAACAAAAAAGAAAGAGTAATTTTTTTTTATTTAAGGCTTTGTTTCAAAGTTTTAGACACGAATGTATCGAAAAATGGGTAATTTTTCGATATTTCGGTACATTTGTTGTTCTACAGCATTTAGCAAGCACTTTTTGGAGTAGACAAAAATAAATTATTGTTGTAGACAATATTCGGCAACTTTCTGCATGAAAATTTTTGCGTTATCAAACAACATCCATTTCGATTGCTCTATCGCCTGGACTATCTATAATGTGGATGAATATTAACTTGAATAAATTTGTTCTCTGTTTCACTTTGCTCATCATAAAACTCATGAAGCTCCACATTTTCGTGAGATGATGTACTTGGTATAGATTCATCACTTTGCTGTTGTGCCTCACGCCATTTGATAGCTTCCTGTATGACTTCCAACCTACTTTTTTTGCTGCATATGGTCTCTCAGAAACAAGGGAACTCTCAGTCTTCTGACAAACAAATTTATGTGGTTCAACTTCTGGTTGGAGTCTAGGAATGGCACCACCCAACTTACATTCCCAGTAATTGATCATATCTTGTTCAATCTGAAACAGATATCCTAAATATGATGATGGAAATTCTAATTTAAATACAACTATAAACTCACATCAAAATGATCCGCACTACAGTAAAGATTTGTTACACTGGAAAGGAGTTCCCTTTTCATTATTTGGCACCACTTGTTGCGTATTTCGTCGTGACTAGGCACAGAAAAAAAATTTACTAGGACTAGTAGAGGACGTATTATTGCACTTTGGAACAATACAATATTTATAAAATCCCTTGATTTTGCCTTCCATTAATCACTACAGATATCCAGTAAGAATAAACAGAAACAAATCGAATATCCAGAACGTTTACAGCGATATCGAAGAGCCTAATACTATTATATCTCAATATTGTTAATGACAACACATACCATAATAATTACAATGAATGTTATTTGATCAAAAATGCCAAACAGATAAATAATTAACCTAAACATAAATTCATCTTCTATTTCAATATCAAAAACAAAGTGTTCACGGCCTGGTTACAAAGTCGCCGTTCAGAGGAAAGGTGTCACAGTCACATGTACCTTTTAGATAGCTGTGGGATTCTGTTTCAAGATTTTATCGGATAATAAATTCGATAGCTAGCGAGATGTTGGATCGCTCGCATTTCCACGAAATTATAAGTGAAATTATAAGTTTATTTGTATTCTGTTAGGTTAATCATAGCCAACATATTACTTTGTTTTGCCTCGTGACACATACGACCATCTGACGTCACAAGATCGCAGCGGAGAAGCGCGTGCGTTTACAAACAAATTTGAATCCCATTTCCTGTTTTATTTATTACTGAGTGAAATATTCGTAATGGATTCCCCTAATTGCAAAGAAATTAATGATGTACGATGTAGAATAACATATATATTTTTTTCGGAAGATATGCAAGTTGCTCATTGTGAGTAATTGAAAAGGTGGTTAAAGTGTAATGGGTGTAAAAAGGCAAAAAAGTTAGCTGGTCGGGAGGTTAGCTATTAATATAATCTTATTATTCAAATAGCATTAATTGAATAATTGTTGAATAATTTTTTGCTGATTAACTGAGTTAATTTATTGTTTGCGCATGTAGAAACTCTAAAATTAACGGAGTTGATTGTTTCACAGAGTCAAACTTTTTTTTTGATTTTTAATTGTGAAATGCGTAAAGTTAAATTGTTTTACTGGAAGGACCAATCACTTGTTGTGATGCGATTTTATATTTGCTTAGTGTTGTAAAGTTAGCATGGTTACTGGGTGTGGTTTAATTAAAACATTTAGCATTTTTCACTATTTATTCACTGATTTTAAAATTCTGCATTGCAACCAAGACTTTACTCTTACGTTTATGTGTTTTTAATTTATATTACTTTGAGAGAGTTATCATTATAATTATTATTAAAGCCGGTTTTTACCGGTAGAAGTCGACTGTGATCGACATGCTCATACGATGGTTGGCGTTCAAAGAGGCTGAATGGGGTTCTGAGACATATTTATGGAGCATCGAATGTTCGACAAGTTTTTGAGAGGAAGGAGTATGAATCGAAGGAGATGGAAAATTGCCTACGTGCCGATTCGCATGATTTCTTGTTGATACGACGATTTTGTTTTGAGCATAAGGATAAGTGATAATTTTTTTTATCGCCTTGAAAGTCATATGTTATATGTAATTGAATTGAAAAAAAACCGCTATAACTTCGGCAACATTGTTTAATTACAAATGATTATGGAGGAGAGTCGGTAAATTCGAACCCCAAATTGCTCTTTGCATTGTTACTACCATTCTGATGTACCCTAAATTTAAATAAAAACAGAAATTGACTGCTACATCCCTATGGAATAGCTTGCCCAAGTCTTAGATATATCAGAAATATTTTTGGTATGATTTGCCCACTTTGTCAAAAAGTTGACAAAATGCACTTGAGTAAAAGTGTTCTATATTCGGACTCCTTACCCCATATTTCGGACCCCCTAAAAACCTGTTATTTCATCGATTATATCGAAAATAATACACATATATACAACGAAACTGAATGTATTTATTCTTTGAGTAAAATATTTATAGTATTGGCAGAAATCACACACGTAATCATCTTTTTCGGCACTTGTGCAGTCAACGTGTGCCCAACACTGACACAAATCACATTGAACCCATTTCTCTCCTCTAACGGATTTATACTATAGTTCATTGCAGTACATACACGTTACATCTGACGCTTACGGCGTTTGTTCTGGTCCTACATCGAGTTCTGTTGATGAAACAAATTTTAAGGAAAAATCAGATTCTTCCCCATATGAAGATTCCTCACTATTCATTCCAAAATGCACTTGTTTTTTGACCTGTTGCTGCTAAGCTCTGTTCGAGTAAGGTTTCAATACTTTTTTCCCTTTCTCTACGTTTTCTTTATTTTCTGCCTATTTTATGTTTGTCGATCCCTTCTTATTTGCTCTTTCTTCGGTTTTTTCAGTTTTGCTATTTTCTGCTCGTTTTAACCAGTGACTCCTCTAAGTCTGCTTTATAAGGTGATTATGTGATGACTTCTGGCTTGAAGAGTTTACGACCTTTTCCAGATGATTTATTTATCACTTTTGGCACAGGGATAATCTGAAAGGGACTTGTTAAAATTTTTAAATGAGAATGAGAACCTGGACGTCAAAGCTGGATCAAAATCTGGTGCCGACGAAGTACTTGGTATGGGTAAATTTACAAACCCGAATAAGGTAGGCGCTTATTCGGATGCGTGATGTTGAGGAGAACGGACCAGTTGAGATGGTTGAGAATGTTCCTATTCAGGTCTGTTGTATGAAGTATTGTCTTCGTCAAATGATGTCAAATGCTCATTAGAGAATCACTGGAATCATTATTTTTTTGTGCTTCTGCAATTAATTCGGCGTCCGAAAACTTATTTCTGTTAACTGGAAAAATTCCGGTTGTCTTCAATTCATTGATGTCTATTTCAGCCGTCTGGCAAATAGCTCCATTACGTCATAGTTTCTTAGGGGGCGTTGGTTTATTAGTAACCATTGCCTGATCTCCTGACTATAATAAGTCTTTAGAGGAGACAAGAAAGACTGAAGTGTATGCGTTAAATGAGGGGACAAGGAGATAATTGAGACGTGGTTCTGTCTAGCCTTATCAATAATACTGATATTTCTGGTATTACTTGAATGCACATCGAATAATAGAAAAACTGGAAACTAAGCAGTTGGTTTAGTTATAGCCGAAAAATGGTCGAACCATTTGGTAAATAGTTCTGTTGTTATCCACCCTGAAGGCTGCACATGAAACACTGTACCAGGAGGTGCTCCTTTTCGCAAATGAGGGCTCATCACCATAGATGGAACATAGTCTCCTCCAACACTCATACAAACTACAATCGTTATTAAAGCTCTCTGAAGATGTATCAGACCCTACTTGTCTTTTTCCTCTGAAGCCTACGACTGGTTCTACTTTACTCTGTACCACTGTGAGGCCACTTTTATCTAGATTGAAAATTCTGTTGGGGGGGAGGTAATTTTTTTCGTTGAACGCGCCTTCAAGATTGTCAAAAAATAAACGGTTTCAAAGCTTAAAACTAACTTTTCCGCATATGTGGCCCTGAACAAAATTCTATCATAAAATTGTTACTTGTATACTCTTCGGGGGATGTATGGTGCTATCAAACCGAAATTTCTCCAAAAATATAGTATATCTGGATTTATAGGACCCGCTGTACTCGCTCTAGTCGAGGGTGCATCTGTGAAACCCCTTGAACAATATTCAATCATAAAATTGGTCACTTGTATACACTCTGGAGGCTGTATCGTGCTAACAAACTAAACATTCTCCAAAAATGACAAAACTTTGGTACTTCAAGTACCATAGCACCCATTGTACTGGCTTCGCCGAAGTATCTTTTAATTCTTGGCCCCATGTTGTCATATCAAACGCTTCTAACTTATGCCGCGGATCGAGAATTAAAACTGCAGCATAAATCCAATTAGCTTTACGATAATGCTTTAATATGTTGTCTCTCGCAGCCTGAAAACTAACAATAAGCTGCTCTTCGACAGCGGTTCGATCTACCTTTTGGTCCCATTTAAATATTTTGTTCTCAATATTATCTATTACTATATTGATACATACAACCACCATGGGTAATGCGACGTACTTCTCTCCTGTGAGCTTTTTGGAAAGAATTTGAAAGTTGTCTAGTAATTTATACACTTCTTCTAACAGAATCCATTCATTGTCCATAAGAGCATATTGTTTTAAATCAACAACATTTTGACACAGTACACCAAGTCCATAACTAGCTTCAAGAGCTACTTTCAACATATCATTACTGGAATTCCAGCGTGTAGGCACATCCAACACAGGTGTTAATTGGCGAGAATTACTAGTTGCCTCGCACGCACTTCGGAACTTAATTAAAAGTTGTTCTGACCGTTTAATTTTTGAAGAGATAGAACGAATTTTACATAGTGCATTAGAATTATCTTCAATTTCATCAATTTCGGCTTCGTCATCAACACTATCATCACTCAATTCTTCATTTGCCTCAGAATTCTGTTTCAACAACTGAAACAAATCTTGCACGGCCAAATTAATCACATGTCCAAAACATCGAAAATGGGAGTCCTCTAAATTTAAATCGGGAATAAATTCCTGAAGTTCTTTAATAAAAGTTGTATTTGCTGAGGCATTATCCATTGTTATTCCTTGAAGTTTGTGCATCAAGCCTTTAGCCTTTTGAAAAATGTGAGAGCGATGTTTTTTCCTGTATGTTTTCCATGGACAGGTACAAAATCTAAAGCGATCGATTGCAATTCTCAATTGTCATCTATAAAATGTGTTGTAATTCCATAATAAGATCTGCCGCTAATAGAGGTCCAGCCGTCCATAGTAAATGATAATTTTGAAGAATTGTTTGTCAACATGTTGGTCATTTTTTGCTTTAGGCAGTCGAACGTAACATTGCTAATCTTTTCAATTTATCCTTTTTTGTAAAATCCTTTCCAAATATTTATTTAAACATTTTTTGAGTATCTTCGTCATGGAAGAAATTAAAAGGTAAATATTTTTTTGCCATCCAATCAACAATCGCCACGTCAAAATGATCCTTTTTTGGTTTCACTGATGTCTGAAAATAATAATATGTAATGTGATAAGACCTTTTAAAACGGACGAAAATCAAAATATAGTTATTTATGATACAATTGCTAAAAGTGGCATTTTACATTGCGAATTAAGCGTCCACGAGTGGAGCAACTCCAGGAGCAAAATAAAATCACTTTTAACAAATGTATCATACTATATTCTTTGCCACGAAAGTATAATAAAAAATATTGAGACTATATTTCAACGTTTGATTCACTTCTCGCATTGTTGTTTTATGTTTTAGTGATGTTTTTCACATCGAAATGACAACTGAAACATAGCATATTGGTTGTCAGTGTCAAAATATCTATTTATGTAACCACCGCGAAATGACACAATTTGTGTAATGCAATCAATAGATAATTGATGCATGAATAGTTCTTTCTCTACTCTCTATTTTCTACTTTTTAGTATAGTGGTAGTAGTTAGTATGGCTGGCGTAGATAGCAATCACTAAAAAAACCAACGGCGCCTAAAGTGTGGAATAACAATCCAGGCCAATATTTAAAAAATGAGAGTTAATGATGGTTCTGAAAAAACCGAAACGTTGTGAGTTGTGGACCTTTTCGAATATGCACCTTTTTAGTTTTTTCAAAATATCTAAAAAACAAAAATCTCTAAAATCACGCAGCAAGCGCCATTTAATATTTTATTACTAACTAAATTGTCTAAAGCTTCTCCCATTCACTCGTTCTCCTTTCCGAGATCGCAATATATGAATCCATTTTGAGCACACTGTATATATAAATCTAAATGGCTAAAATTTAGAAAAGATTGTACCGTATAGCCGATTCTCACATTATCTATCTCTTGTAGTTTTAAAATAACAATACATGTAAGCCCAATTTGATCCACGCTGTATTTTAATATTTCTTCATTCATTATCAACTATTGCAACAACTCGTATAAATTCAAAAAAAGCTCCGATATCCACGTGGACATATTGACGTGCGGTAAAATGCAAAATCTTTGGAAGTGAAATTATAAATCATCATTTAAATGAAGTGTCGGCGTATGAAACGAAATTGATAGCTATTAGAAAGACTATTCACGCGGCGCTTGCCATGGCTTGTTAAACTTGTAAAAGTTGCAGATTTTTGATAACGATCGATGCCGTCAGCCTTTTGAAAAAGTTATAGATTTCACTATTCAAAACAAAAATATGCCATAAATAAAAATATGGTTCAACGATGGTATACAGCGTTAAAATAATTAAATTATTAAGTTATCTAACAGCTTACCTTCAATTGAGAATTCGCAGCAAACATTTCGGGAACAGTGAGTCTGGAAGAACTTGCTCCTGCCAGTTCATTTTGTTCATTTGGATATATTTCGAAATATGCTTTTGGATGTTTTCTTAATCCCATAGTATTTCCCCGTGACATTTTAATTTCCTTCGAATTTAAACATATTCTGAACCGGGCTATTTTATCTCGATTTGTCCCTTTCAATTCAATGTTGAAATAAGTATCGAATTTGCTTTTGTAAGAGTCGTTTTGTATTTGCATGCGAGACGAAGAGCGACTGCTATTTAATGAAAACGACAATTCACTTTCAGTCACATTATCACTCAAACTAACATTGTCTGGTATGTAAATATCCTCAGTTCCACTAGAAAAATCACCGGAATTTGATTCATCTTCTAAAGTCAAAAGTTCGCTCCTTTTCCTCTTGAATCTGCTCATTTTGAATTAACTTGGCAGAATTCCGCACGCTCAAAAATTCGAACCACTATCCACAACGAATAACTAAACTGAGAAGAAATTTAAACTTTTATTTTCAATAATGATCTTTATTTATTCGATCACAATAGGATATGACACGTACATATCGCAAAATTTATAGCTGTCGGAATAGGGTTCAAAGACGGCGGCGGCGGCGCGCTTATAAATTTTTATCAAAATAAATTGATGTCCATTCAGAAATATTCACCTGCGAGACTGCTTCGCGAGACGCGATACCTCGTGCACGAGACGAAACCAAACAGAAGTCTCGTCTCATCTGGTCCGAGTATCGTCTCGAGTCTCGTCACGAAAACGAGACGAGACCATGCGAGACACTCGAAAACGCGAATCACTACAAAGATGCCAAAAGGACCCTTCTGAGAATCTTCATTTTTATCGATATAAGTTTCTCTTATATAAATGGTCTGAATGTTTCTATTTATAGGTCATGGATGTTCTAATCACTGTACATTACATTCTAGAGTCGGAGAGGAATATCTATCGAGATCTTTTACTCCTACCTCCGCAACCAGCACTAAAGGATACGTGGAATTCATAATCAAGGTAAGGTGGTTTTTATCATGTGACCGTATTTATTAGGTACCTGAATTAGAACGTACAACATACTTGTTCACACTTCACGATTTACGTGTTTACATTTTAAATTTCGCGGCGATTGAACGCCAATGGAATACATGCAGTTCTCTAACCTTTTACAAGGAAAAACCATAGAGCGCATGTTGGTATTAATATCTAGATCGTGCCACGTGGAAGTAATAGCAACCTGTGTAAATGAGTTTCAATTTTAAGAAAAGGCAGTTCGAGATTTGAAGCAGAAAAAGTAATCAACGTAAGAGTTCTTGCTTGTTTCGTGAATGGTCCTTCATAATAGATAATAATTACTGTTAGATACTAAACATTTTGCGTGTCGTGTTTGTGAACAATACTTCTCGAATCTAACATTTGTTTCGTATCTTCTTCATTAATTTTTTATTTACTAAATATTTTATCCTCCTCTTACAAATTTTTTTCATTCTACTGTCTTTTAAAACAACCGCAAACATCGTGATTCTCGACATTTTTTCTGTTATCGCAAACATCCAACAACAACACACTACATTTTTTTCCGAAAAGGTATGTCCTATTCCAACGTTATTAAATCCTTCGAAGCCTTTATAGAAGTACCGAAAACGAAAGAGATTGAATATTATAAACGAATTTTTTTATGTGGACAAAATGCAAAAATATGTGGATTTTTAGTTTAATTGGGATATCTTTCGATCATATCCTTTTTCCAAAAAATTTCGAGAGAAAAAGTACCTTCTTTGAGACAGAAGCTCTAAAAAGACGTTTCGAACCGCATCAGATTCTTCAGCCATGAAATGCATCTTCTTGCTTCTTTTCCGTTATTATGTACCCCAGATACTCTAGCGTTCTCTTTTCTTCATTATCGATTCTTCTTATCACTTAAAATAACATAAATACTTAATTGACGTTTTAGATATATTTTAAAAATGTCCATCCTAAATTCCCAGCGGGTGGCAAGTTTACCCAATACTTAGATAGTCTGAAAATAGGTGACGTTTTACAAATTTCTGGCCCAGAAGGAAAAATTACTTATGAAGGAAAAGGAAAATTTATTATTAAATCGAAAAAAGGTTGTCCCCTAGCAATGGATGTGAAACAATTGGGATTAATAGCTGGTAAGTATCCTTTTAGAGAGGACAAAGAAAGGTGTTAGCGCTAATGTTTCAATGGACTATAGATGTAATGTTATGCAGTTAGCGAATCGTCAACACATACAGTAAGTTTAATTTAAAAGGTGTCACAACCTAAGTACCCGGCCTTGGGACTCTGCTCAGGTAGTGAATTCGGCTTTAGTTACACTATTTTTTATTACCTCAATTGGGATAAGGTGAATCAACAAACAAAATTTCGTGACAAATGGATTTATTTGACACAATAATAAATTTACATAAACCGTATATTCTCAATACAAATACGAATTAATATCAGTTATATAATAAAAATGTCCAACTCAATGTTTTATATATACCAAAAATAAGTTAAGGACTTATCTTGGGAGAACTCGGGACGTGCAGCTCGCAGCAGTATTCGAGAGGTCTTCAATCGTGGTTGTCTGGACTGCAGAACGAGGTGGTCCGTTGAGTGGATCTTGTAGAGTCCGTAAAAGTCTGTAAAGCTATATAACGGTCCGTAGAGGTCGGTCTGTGAAGGTAAAGCGGTCCGTAAAGGTCGGTACAGGCTGCAGAGCAGCGAAGAAAATTAAAAATCACACACAAAATGATATATAAAAGAGAATGCTGAGTAACTTTTCAGCGAAGGAATGAACAAGCCAGGATTTCTTGAATCGCAGTTTTAAATAGCCATTTATTGATGGTAAAAACTATCACCGATACGTTCCTAATATTCGAAATAAACGGATTTGGAATTAGAGGTGGGAGTAGCCGACGAATGAGTAACGCTCCAAAATAATTGATGAAAATAGTAACATGTCTCAGCGACATGTTACAAAGGTCTTACCCAAAGATGCCGGTGTCTGCAACTCACTATCAGCTTCAAGTATCGATCGTTTAGCTTCTAGCGTAAGTTCTTGCCCTTTGTGAAACTAAATAAAGTTTATTGTATTGTCTATATTTGCGAATAAAAATATGAATTGACACACGCCGCGTTTTTAACTAATTTTTAGCGGTTTAACATTGAGAGAATAAATGAGGAAAGTATTTTAGAAACGAGATGTTCCTCACGACAGCGTTAATGACCAAAATTGAACTAGCCTGTTATCAAAATGTACAAAACCAGTATTGAGATGTGATGAAAATAATGCATGAGCGGCGCGCCGAATTTTATATAAAATAAGAGGGTGACGCGAACATACCGCCCACCAAAATTGGATTGATTGTCCAATTTTAGCATTAGAGAGATATGCGAAACTTTTAGAAAATAGAGGAACTAATAAAAAAACTTACCCTGTGTGGTAACAAAACAAGATACAAAAAAAAACAAGCAAAAAAATAAAATGAAGGGAAAGTCATTCCGGGCGGGGAATGAGCTTGCTAACGGGACGTGTAAGAATGTTAGTGGGAGTTTGAAGAACGACAACGCGTGAAACACCGTCTTGACTGTACTTCAGTTCAGTAATGCGAGCCAAGGGCGGGCCAAGATAAAGGAGAAGTGTTCATTCCTTTCAATATTACAACGTCGCCCGTTTTGAGCGGATGGGATGGTGAAGTCCACTTAATACGTTGAGTCAAGGTATTAAGGTATTCCCGTGACCAACGTCGCCAAAATGCTTGTGAAATCTGTGAGATGATCTTCCAACGGGAGGATAAAGAAATGTCCTCAGAGAAAGGGATTTCGGGTCTTGATAAGAGAGAGATATAAATAAGAAAATGACCTGGACTGAGATACATAGATGCTTCATTGGGGTCTGAAGACAATGAGCATAGAGGTCGACTATTGAGAATAGCTTCGATTCGTGCAAAAAGAGTGGCATACTCCTCCGCGGTAAAGGTTATTTCAGCACGCAAGCGATATAACAAATTCCTGACAAATTTGACGGCTGCTTCCCATAGCCCGCACAAAGTTAGAAGCAGATGGAGGATTAAAAAATCGACTTAATTTCGCGCTGTGACAAAGTACTCAAGATCTCGTCAGGCTGAGTGTGGAGGAAATGATAAACTTCCTAAATGTGCCAGTTGGCACCAGTAAAATTCCGGCCTTGATTAGATAAGATGGAATGAGGAAGGCCTCTACGAGCGATAAATCTATCGAACGCTGCTAAGAAGACGTCAGTAGAAAATTCGGAAGTAAACTCCAAACGTACAGCATTAATCGCGGTACAAACAAAAACGCATAGGTAGCCTTTGGTAACGGTGGCTTTACGGAGGTGAGAAGCACGAACTTGAAATGGTACGGCATAATCAACACCTGTGTTAAGACAAGGGGGTAAATCGGCCATCATTGGTTGAATAGTGGAAGCTCGAAAGCAATGACAACTGAGGCATTGGTGAATCACCTTACGTATAAGCTGACGTAATGAAAGGATCCAATGCTCAACGCGGATTAAAGCTTGACACGTGGTGGTTCCAGCGTGCAGGGCGGTTAAATAATAGTGCTTGCATATGAACATAGAGAGGTGAGCTGATCGGGTCAATAATATTGGACGTTGTGCATTGTAATTTAGGTGAGAGTTTTTGAGTCTACCGCCCACTCTGAGGACCTCATGGTTATCAAGAAAAGGGTTCAATTTGCAAAGAGAATTGACTGCCTTAGTGACTCAAAGTTCCTGCAGAACATCTTGTAATTCAATAACTCTCAAATGACCTGTGGAGGGGGGCTTAGAATAATTACGGGATCTACAATTGAAAACTCGTTGGATACTTGTAAAGGAAGAGAATCGTGGAGAGAAATCTTCAAATAAGGGATCGAGTTGAACTGTGATGAGTGCTAGGGGACTCGGTTTAAACTCTAAAATTTGGAGATAAAATTGGTACTGCGAAAGGGAATACGCCATTGCTGGTGGTAATCGGTCGATAGCGGTGGACCTCCAGTCCATAAGTGAAATATCTTATTTTGAAGGAAATTAGAAGCAGATAACCCACGTGAAGCCATGTCGGCGGGATTGAAAGCTGAAGGACAATGGGACCACGTTAAATTAGGTGGTGAGTGACCTACAACATGAGCAATTCGATATGAAACAAAAGTTTTAAGAGTATGAGGGGGAGTGTGTTACCATATAAATACTATTTTAGAAACCGAAAAATGTCTGATATCGGGCAATGGTTTCGGATACCGGATATGCAACCCCGAATTGATTAGATCAATTAAAAGTACTGCGGCGCAAAGTTCAAGTCTAGGGATAGAGAGTGTGTTTTTAATGGGACAACACGAGTTTTGGCCTTCCACAGAAAGGATTGACGCGAGTTAGCAGATTCGAAACATATGTACACTACTGCAACATGAACAAGAGACGAGGCATCCGCGAAGCTTATACGGTATATTTGATCGAAATTAATCACGCAACGAGGAAGATTAAACGTGGCGATGCGATCAAGATTGTTGATAAGCTGGTTCCAATGTAATGCAATTTTAGAGGTAACTGGTTGATCCCAATCAAGTTTAGCGAGCCATATCTTCTGGATAATAATTTTAAAGAAAATGACGAGAGGAGACAAAAATCCATTCGTGTCAAAAATTATTGCTTAAAAGGAAAGCATATTAAGCTTAGTACAAGCCGCTTGGAAAGGCTGAACTCGAATACAACGCAGTCTCGAGATGGTTCCCAATTCAAATCTAAAACCTTTAACGGCATGTCCTCATCACTAAACTGTAGAGGAGCTTCTAAATGGCTTGGAGACAGGTTTCTAAGAAGCTGAGGGTGACTAGACGACCATTTGCGAAGTTCAAACCCTCCAGACGAAAGTAATTGTATTAATTTCATTTGTAAATCCAATGCGGATACAATGTCGTTCGCTCCGGAAATGACAATAATATAAGTCTTGTGAAGCCAAAGGAAAACGATGTTCTTCATTTTGAACCAGTTGCTGGAGCGCATGGCAAGGAAAGTAGAGGGAGCCAAGCCATAAGTTACGGTGTTGAGCTCAGCTTCTTGTTCAGTAAGATTGGCTTTGAGTTTCCAGAGGATATGGCTGCATGTGACGATCTTCTTCATGTACCAGAATTTGTCTAATGTCACAGGACTATGTTAGGACTGCTGGACCTAGGACCAACAGGAGAAAACCTCGGAAATTGAGTAGAAGTATGATAGCTACAGACACTCCGGAGAAACATAAAATTGCTGTAGCTCGAGAAGAAACAAATAGAAAGAAAGAAGCTGCAAGAAATTAATCGACGAAGTGTAAAGTTTTACAGGGTGATTCAGAAGAAGACTGTGATGAAGTGGTCTACCAAGATACTGATGATGATGAAGAATGGTTTGAAGATGAAAATGTGGATAATGAAATAATATTGACTGGAGAACGTCTGCAAAATCAATTATTGACAAAGGTGAAAGTGGACGATCATGTTCTTTTTGTATTTTGTACAGAGAAAGAGAGAGTTTACTATGTGGCAAAAGTTTTAGAAACACTAACAGATAAATTGGAATATAAAATTAGTTTTTTCAGATTAAAAGTGAAATCTACACAACAATTTTGTATGCCTAATGTGTCTGATATCTCCTTTGTTCAAGATCAGGATTTAAAGTTTATTCTTCCAGAGCCGTTGGTTAGTGGATCAATAAAGAGGCAGTCTTATTATAAATTTCCAGTTAACCCGTCGCTCTTGAACATACGTTGATTTACATAACATATTATTTTCATAATTGAGATAAGTTTATTTAGATAAGTACTTTGTAGTAAATAGTTACTTTGAAAACACGGAGAGCTTTAAGTTTGTAGCCAAAAACAGAATAAAAAGAATTATTAAGTTTTTTGTTATATTGTTTTGTATTTTCTTCCTTATTTATTAAATATTACGTTAAAGTATACCATAATTGTTGCTATTACATTTTCCAATTAAAATTAAAATAATCACTGAATGATCCACACAATCCTCTGTTTACCATCATGGTGCACAATGGATCATTTTGTGTGTTTTATATATCATAACTTCTATTTTAGTTCATTTACGTTACATTACAATTAATTCTCAATCAATTGTTTTTGCAAAATTTGTTCTAATTTACTTTTGAGGTGACAGAAAAAATTACACATTAGTAAAGCATAGGCGTTGCATTTGATTTTTAAGAGATGTTGTACTTTAAATTTAAGACTTATTTTGCTAAGACAGTGTAAGAATTGACGGTTATTATGTCTGAATACTCCTTTCTAAAGATGTACTATGGTATTTTCCAAATTTAAAAATAAGGAATTGGGCAAGTGGAAGAGATTGGGTTGACAAATAATGACAGATGTCTGTATCGTGAAATATTTTTATAACTGTAACCAGAAGCACAAATACAGACCAAATAATATGAAAACAGAAAACACAATGATAATCAAATTAGTGACGTTACCTAAATTATTGAAATGTTGCAAATTATCTGGCCAAGAACTGTATTGTTTACCCCAATTGATTATACTATTTATTTTTCATTTTGTTAGGTGGCGTTGGTTTCACCCCAGCTTTGCAAATAATGAGGACAATAGCTGCTGATCCTGAAGATAAAACTGAATGTTCATTCATATACGCATCTAAGGAGGAACAAGACATATTACGTACTGAAGAATTAGAGGAAATGACGAAAAAACTTTGCGGTCGATTGAAAATTTGGCACACGTTGGAAAAACCTGGACCAGGTAGGTCGTCAACGAGTCAACGAATTATTTACCCGTGTGGAGTTATCCACGGATTTTTTTCAACCATCCACGAATATGTTTTTACAAAATAGACTGTACTTTTGCAAAAAAATGTTAATATAGCAGACGTATAATGACAATTTAATAGGCGACATAATTTTATTACCAAAAATTAAGGATTAAGTGAATAAAGAGTTTTCAAATAGTTGTTTTTGTACATATTTCTCGATTCTGAATCGAAGAACCAAAAATAAAATAAAAATTATTCAATTATCACAAAGAGCACCTAATTAGAAACCAATTGACAGAAAATTGTGATGTGAGTATTTTTTATAACGTCAAAAAAATTAATAAAGATTACGATTGTGCGCTGACGCCCATCGTTTGTTTGAACCCGAAGTCCCAAATTTTTTTCAAATTTTCTTCAACGATTTCAATGGACACTTAATTAGGAACTCATTAACAAAAAATTGTAATGTAAGTATTTTTTATAACTTCAAAAAAATTCATAAAGATTATGATTGTGCGCTGACGCGCATCGTTCGTTTTGAACTCGAAGGCCCCAAAATATGATCCACTGTGGTGGAAAACATTGAAGAATCAATTAAATACATAGTTGATATAGCACACAAAATCCATGCGGGATTTTCCAAAAACAATGTGCAGAAAACTAAATTTGTGACTACCGCTACAAAAAATATAACAATTTACGGCTTTTCAGATACATCTTCCCTATAGATATTTAACTTCCACAATTGTACATTTAACAAAAATATTCAAAAATAATGTATTTGTTCAGTTTATGCAGTTGTATCCAGTAGGTAACTAGCTTTAGTATTTGCTAATCGCTTTATTATATAAAAAAAATTAATTAGTTTACATGGAAGTGTCGGTTTCTAAAAAAATTTTTTGTTAGATTTTGAATGACATACCAATCTATCTTTTCTTTCCAAAATTTTAAGATTCCATGGACGTCAAGCTTCTCCCCAAGAAACACCTTGTATTATAATTATATAAATTATTACTATCATTATTATTAATATTATTATTATTAAAGATTGTAATTTATGATAATATTTTAGATTGGTGCTACGATACTGGCTTTGTGAACAAACAGATGCTTCAGAAACATCTTTATCCTCCTGGCAAAAATAATTTGAATTTAATATCTGGTCCTTGGCCAATGCTCGAAAAAATCAAGAAATTACTCGACGATCTTGGTTACTGTGAAGAGAACTGTAGTTTTTATTTTTAATTAATAAATAAAAGACTGTATGAAATCTAGCGACGAACCAGTGTGGTATTTCTTGCTGTTCGTAAGTGTGATCCATATCCATAAAAATGCTTCATAGATTATAAAGATTGATGTACGTTATAAAAATGTTATCTATAAATCTAATTTAAAAAAGGATATTTGTTATATGAAAAAAGAATAAGAATAAATCTCCTTTTTTGAGTTAGATATAACATTTATGTCGTGCATCTTTATGTATGAAGTTTATGTTATGTATTCAAATTTATATCCCACTAAACAAGAAATATAAGATTTTTTTGTGATGTTCTTTTTAGAGACTTTTCTTGATGTTTATTTAAAACGTTAATGAGATATCTCCTAGATGTCTTAATTTTATTACCAACTCTATTAACATCAATGTCATGTAAATAAAACATATTTTTGATGTACACAATAATACTTGAATTCGCAGTTACATACACATCCTATGAACTTCTTCTTAGCAACTTCCTATAGGAAACATTCATACGATGTTAATTTGTATACTTCTCACTTATGTCACATACAGAACGTTACTGTAATATTGCAAATTAACATGTTTCTAAGATGATCACATGTTGCAGTTACTTTTACAACTTCCGAAATAATTTTTAGTAACTTCCTTCGATTACGTCTGTACGATGTTAGTTCATAAAACTCTCAGTAATATCTCATACTGAACATCACAGTAACATAAAAAAAGAAGGAAACAGAAGAGGAACTGACGAACGAAACAAACAGTAGTTTTATCTGTGGAAACAAATGACAAGCATGAAATGGCGGGTGGTTTTCAGTTTCGTGTTCTATTTTATTTGCAAGAAGCACATTTTTTGCAAGAAGTACTTGAATGAAGTGGTTTTCGTTAGTTTCTACATAGCTTCAGTTTCTATACTTAGTTATAATTCTTGTTATAATGAACGAACAACAGTTGTTATCGGTAAGTACCTATTCCAAAATCCTAATTATTAAAACTCAATACTCATTCAAGACTTTAATCGGCTATTGTACATTGAAATTCCAGGTGGCGGAATTGTACAATAACATTATATAATAGAGTTTACAAAATAAGGGTTTTTTCAACTTTTCAAATATTTTAGTTAGTAAGTATATTTTAAAAACGATTGACAATATTTCAAATCCTAGATATGCATTATACCATACAAAAAACTTAATATTGCAATAGGGTAAATATTATTATTAATAATAAAACATGCTCATATGTTGGCAGAGATTTGAATCAAGAATAAAATATTTTCAATGTTCAAGATGTTTCAGAAGGTACTTACATAAATAAAATAAAAAACAAATAATTGGTAATTATATGAAGAAAGGGGAATAACTATTTCAGATACTCTGATACAGACATTGTATCAAACAGTACAAAAAATATTGAATCGAGTATCTCTAGTTCTAGTTTTTGTAGTAGTAGTCATAGCTATCAATATAGTTTTGCAGGTTTAGAAAATTTTAACATTGATACTAACAATTCTTGTGAACAATTAGAGACTATTAAGACTTTAAAAACAGAAATTTCTGTAAAAAAGCTCATTTCCATTTGAAAATACACTGAATACAATAAATAAGCTGTAGGTGTCCCTTACAATGGTACCTATATTAATCTAGTTGAAGAATATGTTACTTATGACACTGAATGCTCCACTCAACAAACAGAATTCAATGATTTATTATTGTAGAAACACAGCTATTGGATACTCAATTGGATACAATTAATCATAAACTCATTTAACTTGATAATGTGTTCATATATCTTCTTCATAAGTAGTTTTTTTGTATACATTGTGTTAATAATGCTTAGTTTTCATTAAGTTACAATTCCACGATGTTAGTATACGTTCCAGGATGAAAATAACAAGATGAGAATAGTATATTATTTTATACAGAAAAGAAGTATGAATTTTCATGGCACACCTGAATTTACCTGCCAAACGGAGTGAGGCATGTAATAGAAGGTAAATCATGAACAGTCACTTCTCGAAATAAAATATGTTGTTATTCCTTTGAAGACCCCGCATGTATCTTGTGGAAAATGGGTCCCAGTCAATTGGCTGAAAATCAAGTTTGACGTAGTTTATGATGATCGATCGAAGGTCTCCATGGGCACAATTTGATCTAAAGTAATTGTTTTATTAGCTGCTGTTCAGAACACCTTTAAATGTTTCGCTGATAAGGATTTTGAAGTGTGCGTTATGGAATGGTTGAGGCACTCGAAACAGCGACTCTTTCGTGAGAAAAAGTAACCGTAACTAATCGATAGAATTTTCTGTAATCAGATTGGATTTCTGTTGATTTAACGTGATGTTTCATAAAATCTTTTTCTACGCCCGTCTTATAACAATGCACTTATATGCCCATAATCCGTTTCATAATGATACCCATTATGATACAGATTTTTAAATCAATAGAAACCCATACTTTTCAATCAAACATGCTGTGCATTTGAATACTACGAAATTAGAAAAAAATATATGAATCTACGGCCTAAAATTTGCCCCACCCCATATTTTTTCGTTAATTATTTAAATGGTAAATGCCCAATTCAAAACATTGGTATTAATCAATTTGGTGATATAGAGAAAAAAATAGCAACATATTTAAATCTGCCTGATCTGAATTTATATACAGGGCATTGTTTTCGTAGGACATCTGCAACCGTATTAGTAGATGCCTGTGGTGATATTACTACATTAAAACGCCATGGTGGCTGGAAATCCAATTCAGTGGCAGAAGGCTACATTGAAAATCGGTTCAGAATAAAATCAGCATTTCCAATACAATATTGAACTCTATTGAGACTAGCAAGAATGAAATAAATGTAAATATTCCTTCCACTTCCAGATCAGTGGGACCTGGAATGAACTTTTCAAACTGCACAATAAATAATCTTAATATTTTTGAGAAATCGGATTAATTACAGTTATTATATGCTGAATATAAATACAAATAAAATTATTATTGTTTTCTTGTATCTATGGCAATACTAATTACAATTTTATAGATTTTTTTCATAACAATACGAATAATTACTGTTACCTATTGTGTTCAATAAAAATATAAAATTTATGGGTTTTAATTATTTATCGGGTGTAGAAAAAATAGCGTATGCAACTCTCATGTAATGGTTATTACATGATCGTTGCATAATATACTATTATGGTGTAACATTTTTATTAGTTTTATTATTATTAAAAAACCATTCTAATAAATTTTCTGTGAACTAGCTGTAATGTATGTGTATCCGTTAAACTTTATTAATTCACTTTCAATGTATGTTACATTATGGCATCTACAGATTAATATACCCTTTTTTATTTCTTGCTTTCACTGAATGCGTTCAATAGTTTCCACTTTCCACACTTGTTATGTAATATGCTTACACAATTTTATTTTTTTTTTAGGTTGGATTCCTGGACAAGATATATTTTTTCTAATTTTGTGCCTGTTTAACAAATTTACTGTACTGTTCATTAATAGTGAATAAACGTTTTAAATCCTTTTGCTATTTTATTTTAAATGTACAGGGTGAACAGCTAAGGACGACTGTAGGCCACATCTCAGAAAAGAATCATGGTACAACTTTCAAAAAAATTATCTTTAGGTAAGTGGTCCTGAAAAATTGCTGAAAAAATATTTTGCAGTCTCTAAAATATCCGCTAGGGGTGGAATGAACACTCAAGAACATAATACTCCAAAAAACATACTAAAGGTGTCCTAAAAATGCAATTTTTGAAATATTGATGAGAATATGAAAAAAATTTATTAAGGAGGTTTTTTGCCATTATTTTTCAAATAATGGGTGGGGAAGGTTCAAACTTATGAACAAATGTATAACTTTTTCGTTTTTTAACTGATATTAATCATTTTAGCTGCATTTAAAAGAGTTTTTCTATTTAATAAGATGGATAACAAAATTAGATAATTTTGTATCCACTCCGAAATATATTGAAGCATTTTACAAATTTTTATATCTGATAACGTAAATCCCTTTTCATCAGAATTTAAAGAATGCCTGATTATATTTGAAATTTCCGAGAAATATCGGAAAATTGTCGACTTTTTCAAATAGCGTTGACAAAATTGTTCAATTTTGTTATTTTTGTTAAGCATACCTTATTAAAGAGGAAAAACTATTTTAAATGACGCCAAAAACATTGATATTGATTAAAAAACAAAAAAGTATTACGACATTTGTTTTTTAGGTTGAACCTTCCCCCACCCCCTATTTGAAGAATAAGAACCAAAAGTCCCTATCTACATTTTTTCATAATCTCATCAATATATCAAAAATTGTATTTCTAGACCTTTAGTATGTCTTTTTTGGAGATAATCACAATATTATGTTTTTAAGTGTTCATTCCACCCCATAGCAGATATTTAAGGAACTCAAAAATATTTTCCAGCGATTTTTTAGGGTCGTTTTCCTGAATGTATTTTTTTAAAGTTGTACCATGATTATTTTTTGAAATATGGCCGACAGCCGGCATTCTTAGTTGTTTACCCTGTATTTGCTGATTAGGCACAGAAACATCTATAGGATGCCATCTAGAATGTTTGAGGTATATTATTTAGAAGTTTAAGTAATGTCCATACAACATCTAAGAGAATACACTGTATTGTTTTTGAAATGTTTCATTTAGATCATTGGTAAGATGTTATTTTTTAGACATTGCATTAACATCGACAAGATGTTAAAAGGCATTTCAGAATGTAACACAAATGTTGTTTTTAGTTCGTTATAAAGACTTCCTTTTGAGGAAGTTCTAGTAACATCACAGTAATGTAAAAAGGCAGCGCTTTAACATCGCTGAGAAGTTAAGTTGAAACATCACAAGCTGGGCATAAGCGGTTGTATAGATGTGCATGTGATGAGAACAAGAGGAAAAAAGGAAGAACATTATCACAATGTGATGTTGAATTAACATAACTGTAATGTTTATTTGCATAGTGGGATATTTATAACTTAATGTGTGAACTCACCTTTAGATAGTTGACTGGACAATGTGCAGCTTATAAGTACCTACACAAAATATTTTTAATAAAGAACTTAAAATCAAGTATAGTTATTGGCCAATAAAACAGTTTATATTTCGATTTTTGTTAAGGGGCTGAGGTCTGTTTGAAATGTAATGAATAAAAATGCGAATATTTACTTTCACAGGTATCTATATATTTTCAAATTTTTCAAATAAATAATATACATATATAAGTACTTATCATTTATAACTAGAACATCTACATATATTACAAACGGTTCTATATACAATTCGAGTAATTAACAAATGCCACTCGTAAAATTATTACAAACGTCAAATTGAACTTCAGGTATAAAATATGCGATACCAACAATATTACCTACTTATAAATGAAGAATATTGAATAAATTCACAATATTATTAATTTCGTAGTATTTAAGAAAACAATTTTAGACAGTAAAATAATTATGTTAGTTTTTGGAAATAATTAATCTCAAAAGCTAGAGAGAAAAGGCCCTAGTATACTAGTACAAGTAATTTATTCATGTGTTTCAACCTAGTTTGAAAAATTCGTATACTGATTGCGTTCCACTCATACTTGAAATTCAATTCTACATAATTATTTTTAAAGAAACGAAAATAGATAAATACATTGTTTCTGAATGACATTCGGTAGATTGATTTATTTAAATACTAGAACAACCTTTAAATGCATTGAAATATTTAATGGAACGTTGCCAAAGAAAAAAAATGTATATAAAACGACAACTTTACAAAATTATGTACAAGACAGAACTAGCGTTATCGGTTATTATATTACATTATTATATTTTCTACATAAATGTCAATTTTTTTATCACAAAAATAAAATCAGTGCACAGTTTTCGTCATATAACGACAAAAAATCTTGCGTATCGTGTTTTTTGACAAAACATGCTTGCTCGAAACTAATAAATATACTAGATACTAGACCACAGACTAAGAGCCAACGCCTGTGAGATACGTTATAGTATGAAAGCTAGAATTGTTTCCTTGCGTTTGTCTAAAATAGTTAAGGATGCTCGAAGCTTAGTATTGAAAGCTAGATAAATGTCCTAGCTGCCTCCGCTTGGAAGGTGCTAGTGCTGTACCAAGTAAGTAAGTAAGTCAGTACCATTGCAGTCAAACAAAACCGCGTGGTTACTGTTCTAGCTAGCTTCTTCGTCCACACAAGTCAGGACAATGTGGGGCAAGCTATTGAGATACTAGCTTACTAGCCTGAAATAAAGCTAGTTTTGATTACACGGAAATAGATGCACTAGCTTGGGGTGCCAAGGATAAAGATGCGTAACATATGACGCTTTGTCCAGCTTACGTCACCTAGCCTTTCCTACCCAAATACCTATCTTCACCTTCAAGATGGTGCACCCCGGTAATATGAGTAACCTCACTGGAAACTATGTAGCAACCTCACTGGAAACTGGGTAGCAACCTCATTGGAAACTGGGTAGCACCCCAATGGAAGAGCCAACTAAGATGGTTATTAAGACTTCAGGATCTAGAGGAGTAAACCTCAAGAAAAAATTCGGAAATCCCAAGGTGTAAACTGTCGTGCTCGAGGGATGGATGGCTCCTCCTTGAAGGAGCCTCGAACGATGTCCTCCAATAACATGGTCGAAATCGGTTGTATCCTAGATCTTACCATAGTAAGGGAGTACTACTACGGTGGACCTTAACTTCTGCCCGACTCCTGGGATATACATGGATGAAAAAATCAACTTCTATGATCTGTTAACGATACAACATCAGAAATAGAGGGTGTCATACCAAGAAGAGACATATTAAAGAGGACCTAGAACTCATTATTTGCAAGAACAGGTGGGCAAATGTAAGAGACTAAAGAACGCGGAGTCACCTAAAAAATAAGAGGAAAGCCCCCAACAAACAAGACACCTTCAAAAACATCATGGAGCAGACAACTTGAAAAGTACTTTAGGAGATGTATAAACCAAAGAAGGATCTAATCGATATATCAGCAAAATTGAGCCTACAGTTGGAAAAGCTACTGAGAACTGAAATGAGAAACAGGTTGGACGAAGCTGTACAAGAAAAGAAGGATGAAAAGAGAGAGCTGGAGTAAGAAAGAAATATCGGACTTACAGTCACAGATGGCGAAAATGGAAATAACGCATAGGGCAGGGATAGAAAATCGGACTCTAAACCAGATTCCGTGTGAACGCTGCAAAGTAGAACACCACAAATAACGAAGAAGACAAATTCTGACCAAAAGATGATAGCGACGACTGTTTCAAGCTCGCAATAGAAGAGGATTTGAGAGATGAGATCCTTCCGAAAATTACTACGAAATATAGAAATGTATGGGATGTTGATACCGGTTTCTCCTAAGCAGTCGGGACCTGAGGAGTTCCTGCAAATCAGTAGAAGGTATTACTAATAGGCGTGAATGGAAGGGGGACCTACTGAAACAGAACAAGAAGAAATGAGAAGTAGCAATAATGGTCCACTCGCTAGGTTTTTCTGATGAGGGAGTGAACCTTACCCATAAGACTAGGCTAATTCTGTATGCCATTATCACAGATGAGTTGGTAGCTGGAAGCTGGAAGCATTACTTGTGAAAAAGCCCAACACCAGCTACGCACAATTGTTGAAACCCTAGTGATATCGGTGTAGAGATCCAAGACGTAAGGAAAACAAGGAGCGGAGAACTCCTACTTACGGTGAAAAACGGGCTTGGAAAACTCGAAGGACTCAAGGGAATGATGCATACGAAAGAACCAGAAGTATCACTGTATCTTTTAACAAGCAAAAGAATCCTTCATGTCGAGGACATGGATAAGATAACAACCATTGAAGATATCAGTGAGGCCATTACAAAGTCCCTAGCAGCTAAGTCTGAAGATGTCGAATTGAAGCCTGAAGACTCACAAGAACGAGGAAGCAGAACGTTACCGTAATACTACCTGAACTAGACGCCGTCATAGACATGAGGCTAGATAAAATACAGATTGGATGGTCGTCCTGTAGGGTGTTGGAGAGGTAGAAACAGCTAAAATGCCTCAAATGCTGGGAAATTGGACATGAGAGAGCACGGTGCAAGGTACCAGACAAGGAATCCATGTGTCTGAGATGCTCTCCTGTTGCATTCGCTGTAGAGAAAATGATCACCAAACAGGAAACATCAGGTGTCCTGCGAACAAAGGAACACAGAAGCTGGGTGCATCACAACCAGCACAGATCCCTATCTAAAGCAATGGTTAAGTTCCTACAAATTAGCAGTTTTAGGAGGAGGCCATGTCACGATTTAGTGCTTACTATGGACAAGGATATGGAGATTGAAGCGATCTTCATGAGCGAGCCCAACCAACATGCCATAAAGAAGAGAAGAAACTGGTTTTACGATGATGACCTAAGCACGGCCATAAAAGTTGACGATAAGATTATCATAAGACAACATGGAAAATATTACAGTGTAACACCGACATATACCATCTACACTGCTACCTCTAACCCAAGGAAGTACTAGATGATCTTAAAAGAATACATATGATATTGGAAGTTTGATAAGATCTAATGGGAAAAACACAATCGACGCAGGGTACTTTAATGCAAAATCTCCCTAAGGGGACACGGATGCGATAGATAGATAGATGGATGGCTGAACATCATTTGGTTGTGGTGAATGAAGGAAATAAACCAACATTCCAAAGACGTGACTATTCTTCCATTCTAGACTTGACACTGGCCTCAGCCGACATCAAGACAAGCATCCAGAAGTGGTATGTCATTGAGTGATCATAACTTCATTCTTTTTGAACTCTTAGAAGAAAAATCGTCCCCATCGACAACAATTATGGAAGATGGAGGCTGGCAGATCAGGAAACTGGGCAGGGCTAAACTTCTTCAATTATCGGTAGAAGACCCGGAAAGAATAATAATTCGGCAAGAGAACTAACGCATACACTGAATTAGACTTGTGACAAAACTATGCCTAGGAGAAGAAGCTTACTGTTTATTTGTGGAATTAGGAGATTGCGCTAGCTCGAAAAGAGTGTATGAGTAAGAGACGGCTCTATACGTGATACATGACGAGGAATCAGCCAGAAGAAAGGCAGAGGCATCGGAAAGATTATAAGGAGTCCAAAAGATTACTCCAAAATGGCACGAAAGACTCCAAACGTAAATGTTGGAAAACGATATGTGATAACGTCGACCGGCTACCCTCCCAGACTACAAATATCAGTGCAAATGGAATGGCGGGAGAAGTAGCTGATCACTTATTGCCTATACAGTAAGATGCGATATTTACTTGTGATATAAATGTGATTTGTTCAAATTTTAGCTTGGATTAATTACGCGAAGCATGTAGTAAATTGGAAGATAACAACGGTCCCGGACTCGGAAATATCCCACCATAGATAATTAAAGCCCTTGCTACAAAAGACCCTTATTTTCTACTAGCTACTATTTCTGAGGAAAGTAGATAAGCCAATTGATAGCTCATCCGGAAGCAGACCGATATTCCCGCTCATAAGACTGAAAAGAAAAATATCGCGAACGGGGAGACTCTCATCCAGACAGTTCGGTTTTGTAGAGAGGAAACAGACCGTAAACGCGATAGAAGAAGTATTGAAAATTGCAAGGGCAGCAGGACAAGATACTCCACAGCGCACCGACGATCGCGATCATTGAACATAAGAAATACCTTCAATAGCGCTAGCTGGTAGATAATCCTAAATGAACTACAGAGAAGGGAGATAAATGACAGCCTCATTAAAGTAATAAAAGCCTACCTGTCAGAAAGGGAGATCATTTTGTAAGCAGAAGATACAGTGAAATTTAGAAACGTCAACAGCGGGGTACCACAAGGTTCAGTCTTGGGACCAACGTAGTGGAATATATTCTATGATGGGCTTTTAAGAATAGAGCAGCCAACAGGAGTGACTTATAGGCTTCGCTGACGATATTGCCATGATGGTGGTATCCAAAGGAGAAGAGGGTTTTTTGTGCGCAGCAAACACAGCACTTCATCGCGTATCCAACTGGCTGGAGGATTATGGGCTTCAACTGGAACCTGAGAAAACAGAAGCTGCTCTGCTTACGACCAAAAGAAGACCGGGCACGATTGCAGAATGTTACTGTAAAACCTAAGAAAACAATCAAGGACCTGGGAGTTTGGTTGGATACAAAGCTAATATTCGCGGAACATATACAGACAGTTTCCCAGAAAGTGGATAAGACACTGATGGGTCTCTTTGGACTTATGCCCAACGTAAAAGAACCACAAGCATCCAAAACAAGATTACTCTTGAGTGTGGTCCATTCCCAAATACCCTATGCTGCTCCTGCCTGGCATACAGTTACAAGCAACCAGAAACTTATGTTCGAACTTACCAGCATCCAACGTAAAATGTGTATTAGGATATGGCCGCATGAGAACAGAATCTGAAGGTTGCCCATACAGTGGACAAAAGGAAGACGTGCAACACACCCTGTTTACAAGTGTAGGATGGGAAGTAACACGTCAAAGTTACCAAAATGACACGGGTGTACCATTTGTAGTGGATAGTATGATGGTATCCCTGACTTCAGGGCAGGAAGTGTGTAGGAGTGCATACAAAATCATAAGGTTCATTATAGAGAATAAAGAAAAGGATAATAGATACAAAGAGAGTAGTTGGAAAACAGGCATATGCATTCCCACCGAAGTAATGTGTGAGTGGTTCCAGTGGGAGATGCGAAAGAGAAGAGGTTTTAGTCGGTAGGAATTGGGCACTCCGGAAAGATCGGGGTTTAATGTAAGATTTCCTCTCCTCTGAGAAAAAAAGATGCACTAGGCTAGCTTACTAGCTTACTAGCAAGATCGAAAGAAATTACTAATAGTTTTACAGGTATATATTTGTTCATATTGCTCTTAGCTTATTTCCCAATAGATATGAACCAGTCTATGGATATCTATACATATTTCAAAATATTACTGTATTATCATTCAATAATTAGATGTCCTTAATATTTTATCATATTATATCTGACAAATGCTAGATCTTAGTCTATTAGTAAATACAACACTCAGTGATTTTAACACCATTTGAAATGGATGAAACCTCATTATCAATCTTTGTCAGTGAGCTGGAAGTAATTTACTGTGTTTTATGGAATATTTTTATTATTTTAATATTTTTCTACTTCAAAATACAGTTAAAGTTATACTGATGGCAATTAAAACAATTTGTAAAATAAAAAAATATGTAAAAAGTGCGTTATTCTAAAACCCATAGATCTATCTCTATGTCATTAGAAAATTTATTCATTACATAAGATATCATAGATATTATAAAAATTTATGTTAGATGAAAAATTTTGAATATGAGATAAAAACGGTAGAGCAGTTTAAATAATTTACTTGAGAAAATTTACAGTTTGATAAATATTTAACGGGAAACAGTATCACACTTGCCAGAAGTTATTTTTAAAGTTTACTAGAAACCTATCAAAATATTGGCAGTTTGTAATAAAAAAAAACGACGGGCATTTAATAAGATTTATCACTGCTGGAAACTCTTTATATATACAAATACTCAGCGCCCAACTGTTTAAACAAACTTTGAATAAAAAAGAACTATTCCAAACTGTAATATAATAATTATTAGAAAAATGAGTTTTCGTCGAATTATTTCAGGAAAAAAGACGTCAAACAAGAAAAACTCAACTTTAGCTCAAATAAAAAGGTATAATTAAATATAGGTGTTGATTGATTTTTAACGAATGTATTTAATGAGAATCGTTGAAAGGGCAGAAAATTTAGGTCAACGTTATTAAAATACTAAAAGCTAATTAAAGGGGTATGCTAAAAAGGAGTTGTAGTTGTTATTAAGAATCTGGAAGTTTTTTTGTATAAATTTGCTATGTAAAACACGAATTCTATTCCAGAAATGATCTATCACATAAAATTTTCAAAAAATCACATTTTAAATTGGCAAAAATACTATTTTTTCAAATAAGGTTAATGATTCAAAACCCATTTTTTTAAATTGGGAAAACATATTTAATTGAAAGTGGCTGATCTTACCTTATGGTCTGTGAGCTTAAGGATAAATCTGAAAGAGCCACTATAAAAAAATGGAAATTTACTTTTAAAATCATATAGGAGAACGTATTTTTGATAATATGTAGTTGTTATAAGTTTTTCCGCCTTCTTCCTATGGTAACCGTGTATATTTTTGAAGTTTCCTTAAAAGAAGATTCCAGAATTCCAAAAATGTAACGTTTGGAAGTTATGGATAATTTCAAATTAACCTACTGGACTTCTTATTGAAAGTAAATTATTTTTATGTAAAACCATTAAGACATTTCTGAGTAAACTTCATCACCCCCTTCGCCCCACATATTAAAGTACCTAACTCGTATTGTGCTAAGAAATAATAATAATTAAATAGTAATATTATAAGTTGAATATTTTGAAAGATTGTAAATAAACCGAATTTACAGGTGTGATCCGCAACTTAGTATTAGTGGAGTCAGTGAAGTTACAGTAGACTGTACTCACAGAAGAAAGAAAAATAATTTTTAAAAATTATAACGATTTCAATTTCAGGGAAAAAAGACAGTTTTTGGATAAATATATCGTAAAAAAAGAAATTGAATATAGAAAAGTAGACACAGATATACCCAGAAGATTTCCAATAGCATATAACTTACCAAATATTAAAATAGAACAGGCAGAAAATATATTGTGTGATTCACAGAGAAAAACCGATTTGTTGCAACATTCAGCTAACTCAGAATCTGATTCACAGCTAGAAAAGTTATTGACAGATTCCCAGTATGAAACCAAAAACATGATAATGGTTTTGTAACAGTATGTTTATGAATACTCTTGGCTTTAGATTAGACTTCATAATAACCGATTACTTAAAGAGAACAGTAAATGATTTACCGGTAGACCTAAAATACAAAGAGGCCAAAAAATGCTCAGGCAGTGAGAGCAATCGCGGACAAAAATTACTCAGATATAAAAAACACATTGTAATTGCCAATTTGATATACTATACTATACCTTTAATGAATGGATATATGAATATAACACTATAAAATATTATTTGTCAACGTTTTACAATCTGTGATTGTAGCGACACTATTGCACACACACACCTTTAGCAGCGTATGCAATATGTTTCAATTTTGACATTAGTTGTCAAACAATGCCCGGCTATGATAAATATTAATTTTGTATTTAGAGAGATGAATTTATTCACAATCGACTTAATCACTCTTTTCTCAGGGTGGGATCAAATTGTTTAAAACATAATAATTCAAATTTTATAATTTTAACGTACTCTCCAAATTAAATATTACTCTATTATTCAGAATCTCGAGTAACTGTTTATTCAATATTATAAAAGGCACTTCAATTATCTTATGACATTTACGATTTTTCTGTCACTGAAAATTAACCAAATGTCACTGACTAGATCGAAAATTCTATTGAATGCAAAATGTTTAATTCTATAAAAATATGTGTTGAATGAATACCACAGTGAGTTGGAATCAAAAATTATATATTATACTATCAGATAACAAATTTCAAAAAATTATTATTCCCCAAAAATATCATAAAAGAACAAAGATCGTATTTTCTACTAACCTTGAAATTAGAACAACCTATATGCTAGAAAACAACCTAATTAAATATTTTTACCAAAAGTTCAAATCGTCGAATTTACACTTGACGTGTATAAATGTCAAATAACACAATTTCCGTTGACTATGAAAATGGTTAGTTGTCAAAAAGGTTTTAAAAAGAATTCCTTTTGAGATAATACTGCACGAATTGGTCGATTGTGAATTTAATTAAGTTTAGTTAGTTTTATTTTTAGTGACGATTCATTGGTTTTTTAGTTAAGTGACATTATATTGACTGCACTTCAGTGATTTGTGAATAAATTTCCGTAAGTTAGCCTAACTTAATTTTTTTGCCACGTGTTCTACAAAAAACGCTTTAGTCCAAGTTTCCACCATCAAGATGGGGGATGAGGCCCCCAATAACTCTTCCTCAGATTCCCTACATAATGCCTTATCACCATCTTCCAAAAACTTAATAAATTCTTTGCACCAACTCTCTCCTCTATTAGAAAAAGACATTAAAAACTTGGAAGATGAACTCGCTTCCACTAAAATCTGTTTTCAAAATGATCCCGAAGTCATAAAGGAAATTTTAATATTGGAACAACGCGTTAAGGCTTCTAAAGGGAGAAGATTGAAGTACTCTGATATCGCCCATTTAGTTATAGTAGAACCCATTAAAAGTAGCGGCACTCCCCCTAGTATTCATCCTATGGATGTTGGAAAAATTATACGAAAACTGAACATCCAAAACATTAAAAATATCCAAAAGAAAGGTTCCAGCAAAATAGGAATTACCTTCAAAACTTCTCGTGATGCTAATTCTTTCCCAATGAACCAAGCTTTCAGAAGGGAAGGATATTGTGCTTACATACCACAACGCCTTCTCACCTCGAGAGGCATTGTCAAAACGTAGGACTCTCTATTACCCCAGATGATATTATTCAAGAAGCTTATTTGCAAAATAAAAAAGTGATTGGTGCTAGAAGACTTAACCGCAGAATAACCAAAGATGACGGATCTTATGAATATGTTTCCTCCACAACAATTCTTGTAACCTTTGAGGGACGTCCATGCCCCAAGGATCTAGAAATTTTTTCAGTTCCAGTCCAGGTTGACAAATATATTGCTCCTGTTACTCAATGCAAAAATTGCCTTAGATTCGGACACTCTGCCAACTCTTGCCGCAGTGCCAAAAGGTGTAGTAGATGTGGAACAATCCATTCTGACCCATGTTCAAGTTCCTTAGACTGTTTTTATTGCTCTGGACAGCATCTAGCTTTTGACCGTTCTTGCAAAGAATTTAATAGGCAAAAAAACATTAATGAAGCAATGGCATTCCATGACTATTCTTACTTCGAAGCCTCTCAACTTTTCCCTCCTCTTAAATCGTCTGTTAAAAACTCCTCTTTTGATAGATCAATCACATCCTTTCCACAATTACAGACTTCTTCCCCTTTTCCAATCTCTTATGCTCAAAAAGTGACACAAAGTCCCCCTAGTAACAAATTCACTACTCATAAACGCAGATGTCCCACCATCTTAGAAAAAAGAACTGGATTTGATAAAGATACACATAATGCAGCTCAATTTTCCTCCTCATGCAATGAACTCTGTCAGTCTCCGATAACAAATAAATCTGCACTTCAAAACAATGCTTCATCTCTCTCTTGCTCTCACATTGAAAGAATTGATATGGACTTCACCCCTTCTGATACTCCGTTTTTGTCTGATTACTCCCTTTCTATCCCTAGCTCTCAAACTTTCGCAACTTCTCAGCTTACCTCTCCTCAAGAGGTGAGCAATCATAATATAACTTGAATTTCTCCCTCTAAGTACCTCCCCCCCTTTTTTTATTATTTCATTTTTTACACTATTGCTTAAAATTCAATCGTATTCAGGATAATACCTTTAAATATAACATACTCCAATGGAATATTCGCAGTTTTAATGTTAACAAAGAGGTACTCATTCCTATTATTAGAGATGAGAGTATTAACATTATATTACTAAATGAAACTTGGTTGACTCCAGGTGGATCTGCACATCTGTTTTAGACAAGATCGACAGGATGGCTACGGAGGTGTAGCCACTTTCATCAACAACTCGATTCCTTGCAAAAATTTTGAACACAAAATTCCAGTTCCTCCAAAAATACACTTGCTGGTAGTAGAACTCCAAGATCTATTCATTATTAATAGCTATATTCCCCCCGACCCCAACATTCCCTTCCCCCACAGAATGTTTAATCAACTCTTACAACAAATAAAACATAAGAATTTTATCTTAATGGCTGATTTAAATGGCCAAAATCAAATTTGGGGCTCTGCCATTAATAACCCAAAAGGAACTGCACTCTGGGACTTCATCTCGCATAATGATCTCACTATCCTTAATGACGGATCTCCAACCCGTATTCCCAACCCCAATGTCAATAAAAGCTGCCCCGATATTACAATTACCAAATACTGTGCCCATCCATATGAATTCCACTCACGTCAAATATAATACAAATAAAGCCAACTGGGATGCATTTCAAGCATATATTGAAAATAATATATATCATAATGATATGGAATATCCCTTGTTCTTGGAGGTCTTAAAAAGAGCCATCTCTTTATTTATCCCACTTAAGAAATCTTTCACTCCTTCTAAACCTTATATTCCCTGGTGGGACAAAGACTGCTCCCAGATGGTACAAAAGAAAAAAGAGGCTTTTAAACTATATCTAAGAACTCTCTCCATGGAAAATTTCATTAATTTCAAGAAAATAAGAGCTAAAACTCGACTTTTTCTGAAAACAAAAAGATCAGGTTTTCGTAAATTCACGGAAGAACTGAACCCCGGAACACTTGTTAAGAAGATTTGGCAATCAATAAAAAATTTCTCCAGATCTATTGAAAATCGTAATTTAATTAACACCCCTCCCCTAGACAGTTCCATATTCCAAAGTCTCTTTAACAAGTTAGCTCAAATCCCTTTTCAAGACCTTAACACTATTCCCCAAGCCATTAACGACTCCTTTACTCACCCTTTTACAATACAAGAATTGAATCTCAGCTTACTAAACAAAAATGATTCAAGTCCAGGATTGGATTCCATCACATATTCAATGATCAATCATCTTCCCAAAATAGCCCTAGAAACTCTTCTCTCTATTTTCAATAAAATACTCAATAAATATCATCCTATCCCTTCAGATTGGAAAAATCATCTAATAATTCCTATTCTTAAAATAACCAGGATCCTAACGATGCCTCCAGCTGGAGACCCATAGCCTTATCCAGCACAATAGGAAAAGTTTTCGAAAGCATGATCAAAAATCGCCTTGACTGGTCTCTTGAAAACACCCTAAAAATTCACCCCTCACAACAAGGTTTCAGGAAAGGCAGAAGTATATCTGATAACCACATTTTCATCTATTCCGAAATATCATGTGCATTGTCTGCCAATAAAAACCCAATTGTTGTTTTTCTCGACATTAAAGGTGCATATGATAATCTTCTTTTATCCTCTATTTATTCATCTCTAAATTCCCTCAATTTACCTCATGACATTTGTGACCTCATTTTATCCTTTCTTTCTGATCGAAATCTATTCATCAAATCCACCCTCATCAATGAACTTATAGGCCCTGGTGTTTCTTGTAGAGGTGTCCCCCAAGGTGTCCACTCAGTCCACTGTTATTCAATATATCGTGCAACTCTCTTCAGAACATACTTCCACCCTCCATAAAAATTAGTGGTTATGTAGATGATCTTGCTGTGATATGTGCCGAAAACACCATCCAGGAGTCTATAACATCCCTCAACACCTTCCTTTCTAATCTCAATCTTCATTTATTGTCTATGGGTTTGACACTGGCCCCTCAAAAATGGGCCGCCATGATTTTTCAGAAAAACCATAAGCTTAGTCCAGTCCATTCCATAGTCATTAATGGTCAACCTATTCCTTCGAAATCTCAAGTCAAGTACTTAGGAGCTATATTTGACGACCAACTTAACTGGAAACCACATATTGAATTTATTTCCTGCAAAGTATCAAAAGCTATTAATTTAATTAGATCTCTATGTGGTAAATGGTGGGGTAGCCATAAAATCTCTCTTTTAAACATATACAAAGCGACCATACTTCCATTATTTGATAATGCGTGCATGCTATATGGTGGTTGTTCTAAATACCTACTTAAAAAATTAGATCGTTTACAATATCAAGCTCTAAGGGTTATACTAGGCTATCTAAAATCTACTCCTATCAACATCATGTTATCTGAATGTGGGCAGACCCCCCTGGAGGTACGTAGAGAAATCTTGTTAGTTAAATATGTATCTAAAGCAGTTGCATATAAAGACCTAATAAAATCCTCACTTATAGAATTATTCACAGAATGGGCTGCCGATCCCATATACTGGAGACTGAGAAATACTCCTCCTATTATATTTGCCTTTCAATCAGTATCTAAATTCCTTCCCTTCATTGAATCGTTCAACAAATTTCCTTGTCATCACTTCTCGCTCGAATTTCAAATTAGTCAAACTAACACGATAGATCTGGAAATTAAAAAAGATTCGGACTGTAATCAAGTCTTTCTGGCCAAAATGAGTTCTATCAACTTTTCTGGCCCCATTTTCTTCACTGATGCCTCTAAGACTGACAGTAATGTAGGATACGGAATTTATTCTCCTAACATCTTATCATTATGTGACAAACTCCCCTCTCATTTCTCCATCTTTTCAGCAGAATGTTACGCTATACTAATTGCGATCCAAAAAAATTCAAAACTTGACCTTTCCAAAGCTATAATTTTTTCTGACTCCCAAAGTGCCATAAAATGCATTTCTAAAAAATCCTTCTCCTCATCTTCTAATCCATTTGTCCTAAAAATAAAGGAGCTACTATACAAGTTGAATCAGCAAGGGAAAGACATACGAATTGGCTGGATTCCCGGACACAGTCTTATACAAGGAAATGTCAGAGCCGATGATCTTGCAAATCTTGGGAGAACTATCAATCGTGCCACCCTCCCAACTGGTCCCCATTCGGATGTGGTGCATTCTATTAAGAAATCAATCTTAGATAAGTGGAATTCTACTTTCTCTACACTCAACTTGACAAAAGGAAATCTATACTCTCAATTCATAAAATATCCAAGAAAAAATCCATGGTTTTCTTCACTTTCTAATTTGTCCAGAAGAGATATCTGCATTTCTTCAAGAATTCGATCCAACCATTGTGCCACTTTGTCATATCTACACAAATTCAACTTAGTACCTTCGGATTCATGCCCATGTGGTCAAAAACAAGATCTCCCACACATCTTTTTCAACTGTTCCTTAAATAGTGTTAATACAGATTTTCTTCATAAATCTCTTAAGGTTCCTAATAACGTTTATGGCCCCTACACACTGCAAGACATAGTGCTGAAATTCCCAAACAGTGAAAACATTAAACTCATCTCCAAATTTTTAAGTGCTTCAAACATCAAAATATAACCTCAAAACCGAACAGTTTACAGATAAAATTTTGAACAATAAGTGCGGTATCATTCTGTTTGTATTTACTTTCGTATAAACTATATTATAGACAATCATAAATCATCCCGGACGCAAAAAAACAGGCCGAATAGCCCTGGCAGCTGATGCCTTAAAATAAAAGAAGAACAATTTCCGATCAAAATTGTCTATTCAAGAAAAATTATAATTTAGAACATGCCCCGAATAGGAGATATTTACCGTGTGATATTCGTGAAATGTTAAAAGACTTCTTGTCAAAGTTTTACAAAATAAGCTATGAAACCTATAGAAAAGTTTCGATTAAGAAAAAATAGGTTTTGCATCACCTACCCAAGATGAATGTGGAATGTGCACCTCTTATAAAAATCATATTCACGAAAATGATATACCAAATACATATA